>CM043714.1:31802883-32345254 GCA_023969325.1 Oryzias curvinotus
AAAACACTGATAGGATGTGAAGGATCAATACATAAGTGACAGGAGAAAATCAGCATTTGTTCAATCATACTAATTACCACTGAAACGTTTTGACATTCTGGTGAACATAAAACTTGTTATATCAGTGGAAAAAAAACTAAGTCAAGCAATTCCTTTATAGTTCATACATTACTATGCAAGGTTGATTAATTTCCTTTTTGGATTTTTCAGGTAGATTTGTATTGTTTTATTTTGACTGATGTTTTCTTTATTAATAAAGTTATTAAAAATTGCCTCTAGTCTTTCAGTTTACAGTTGAGCCGATAAAGGTCATGTCAAACTTTCTGACTGTTCTTCTGGCAAATCTATTTTGATTGATCTATTGATCAATAGATTGATCTATTTTGAATGATAGATTTGTCAACTTAACATTGGCTGACAGCCTAACACAAATCTATCTGTGTATTTTCTCCTCCTCAACTAACTTAATTTTTATTGTTTAGATTTATATTTAGCTTCTAAAAATACCATATTCTTCTGGATATACATTGGAGGTTTTTAGCCAGAGATGCGACTTATACTCAGGAGACACTTCAGGGTTTTTTTTTATCAATAGAGGCTTTAATATTTGTTCTTTTCCCACTAAAACCACTAGAGGGCACTGCAGGTATGTTTATATCAGTATTTGCTACTGACAGCAACGAAGAAGAAGACAAACATGGAGGAGAATCTGATTGTTCTCCTGCTGAACTTTATGATATATTTTTTTCATTTGCATGAAGACATTATTATTATTGTTTTTATGTTTTTTCTTCCTCGGACTATGGCAGGACAGCAACTCATCAAACTGGGTTGCAGAGACACAGAAGTACCGCTGAAAGCGCCGTCATTCAGAGGCAGCTGCTGCAGGAGATGGTAAAGTTCACCAAAAAAAGGAATGAATCATGTCGCCAAGCATGGACACATATTTACCGATGCTTTTGTAAACCTCTCCAAAAAGATACACCTGATCTCTCTATGCCATCCGGATTTTCTGTGCACGTAAATGAGACATACAGTCAATGCTTCGGTGGAGCGATGAGGCTGAATACATTTTCTTTCCCTCAAAAGTGTGACATATATTCCAGTGCGCTTATATGTGATTATTTTATCTTTGTTAGTATGCTTTTATTTATTCATTTGACTCCAGATCGACTCGTATTTCCGTCTTTGTCAGCTGTTGGTCCTGGGTCCAGCTTTACAGCAACTACAGAAGAATCCATGACGAGGAGAGGAGCCGTTAAAATCGTGTTTTATTGTTTTCATTTTAGTTTTTGGAGTTTGGAGGAAGAATTTAGAAAGTTCTTTTACAGATTTGTTTGCTGAAAGGCTTCCCAACAGGATGTTTGGGATTTAAACATGAGTAGTTTTGACACTAGTGGTCCATGCAGCCTGTTAGCTGAGCCTCTTCCTGACATTTTAGGATGTTTGTTGACATGTTTGGAATTATAAGTGTGTGTTTACAGGCCAGGGACTATTTAAAAAAAAACAACAATCTGACACCATGTGCCCCCACATGTATTTTCTCTGCCATGTTTTTTCCAATAATTCAGAAAGTCTATGTCCCACAGAAATAATGCTAGTAGATGGAACTGATGGACTTCAAATTGGCCCTAAAATGGGACCGTGCTTGTTTTACAAAGTTCAAGTTATAATGTGTAAATCTTAACTGAAGTATGTGGGATTCTTTTTCTCCATGCAGCAAACTGATAATATCCCTTAGAATGTTATTATATTGGTTTGACTCAATTTTAGCTAAAGGAGTGCAGACCCCAGCAGAGGGGCTTTTGGGTTTTTTCTAGGAAGGTAAAACAAAACGACATCTAATCCGCTTTGTCAAGGAGACTCTAGTGTTTCTGAAACAACTAGAGTTTAGTTTCAAATACAAAAGGAGTTTATACAAATATACTCCTGGTTCATCCACGAAGTATAAATAACCACACCTGTGCAACACTAAAAGAAGATTCCGTCTATTTGGAGATATAGATATAGAGAAATAGATTTTCTATTTGCTCAGCTGCTGGACCGGATCAATACTAAAATTCTAATGATTGATTTTGTTTTACAGTTGGAAAAATATCTAAGCATTTAAAAGGGGAAGTGTTTTTTGAAATGCGCACAAAGTTTGAACTTCTTCAAATACTGGGAAAAAAAAATTAAACAGTTTTTTTAAACACAGCTGAAACGTCCAAAAAGATCAGAACATTTAGATCTGAATTATTTTCAAAGATTGTTGAAGGAATTGTGGTCGAAAGTCGCTGAAGCGCTTTTACCCTTTATTTGAAATCGCAACTTTTACTGCAGGCTATTTTCATGAATTACTATAAAAGCTGCTACAGCATGAAGAGAACAGTATTGTGCATAAAGAGCAGAGCGTTGTGAAGTGAAAAAGGCTGAAATAGACTGAGGTATGCCAGGATATGAATGAAAAAAAGGATCAAATGAGAAAAACAAGACAGAAAAATCCTAAAAGGAAGAATAGTTTTGATGAATAAAGTATTTTTAGTATTGAAGAAGACAACTGGTTGGTATTGACTTGCTTCCTCTCCCCTTTAAAGTCCCATTTTAATGCTTTTCTAATAGGAAAAGCAATAAATTGATTGAACTTTAGGATGTGATCTCTCAGATTTACTAGATTTTTAGGAAAGCACACGCAGCTTACCTGTGGCCTCGTCGGGGTCTGGAGCTGCATGTGGTGATCCGATGCTTCCACAGCTGCTGAGCTGCTGCTCTCTGCCAGCAGGTGACACCTGAGCGGCCGACACCTTTGGCCCCGGGGCCTCCATCGCCTGACTGAGCTTCTGCATTCATCTTTTATGACCTGTGCTCTGCAGCTCGACAGCACGTTGCTTACAGGGTTTTCAGCATCTGTCAATTCCTTTCAAATATTACCAAAGTTTTTTTGTGACAAGAAATCTATGAAGTACCACCTTAAAACATTTCAAAAGACGTTTTCATTGTGATTTTGAGAGACATCCCGTCAAAGAAAGTTCTTTACAATCTGAAAAGATAGAAAATGTCAGACTGGACAAATCCTTTCTGCCACAAGGTCATCAAAATGATTTATTTATGTATCTA
This sequence comes from Oryzias curvinotus, assembly GCA_023969325.1. Classification (NCBI taxonomy): domain Eukaryota; kingdom Metazoa; phylum Chordata; class Actinopteri; order Beloniformes; family Adrianichthyidae; genus Oryzias; species Oryzias curvinotus. The sequence goes on from CM043714.1 coordinate 31,805,980, forward strand.
TTTACTTATTTGTTTGGTAATTTGTAGTTTGCATCATTATCAGTTTTCCTCTTGATTGACGGGTCTGTTGCTCCTCAGTGAGCTCCAGAAAGTTTAATGCAAGCAATAAATGACGTGAGCGGAGTTTGGGATGGAAACGTCAGCCTGATGAACTGAAGGTCAATCATCTTCGGTTGAGACGTTTTAGAGCCAAAAGTGCTCAATGATCATTTTTGTTCATCTTCTTTACGCACCAACATCTTGTCAAACTGACAAAAATATCCTTCAGTGGGTTTTTTTCTGGCAGTCACTTCACATTTTTCTCTGAAGTTTATTTTAAATAGTTTGTTTAGTCATTTCATCTGTGTCGTTTGCTGTTTTCGTTGTTAATTTGCAGCAGTTTTAGGTTGATGTCATCTCATTATTTCATGTGACATCTTTCTTTTTTTCCACAATACATATTTAATGATTCACGTCTTCTTTCCTTTTTCTTTTTTGTGGTTTCTTTCAGTTTGTTTTACGTCTCTGTGATATTTCACTTTTCTTTGTTGCTGTGATCAAAGCTTGTATCTGTTTTTCATGTTTGTTTGCCCTTTTCACTAAATGCAGACACTCTGCGTTTATAACTGAGGGGTTTTAAAGTTCTTCAAGGTTGGTTCAGATGCTAAAACTGAAATAATGTTGTTAAATACTCCAAACAGTCAATAATCAAAGAAGAAATCTGAGATCAAAGGCTTTACTTAGATTAACTTTTCCTTTTAGAGATGATTTATAAATCTGTCAGTTTTGTTTTCCACGAATTAAAACAGATTTGAAAAATATTTTTAAGTTGCAACTGATAAGTAATCAAAACAACAAAAATATATTTAAAAAAAATAAAGAAAACAAACAAAATAAATGCATATCTATGTATTGATTCATCAAACTTTGTCAGGATGATTATTAATTTATAGTAAAATTAAAAACTAATGAATTCAAAGTAGACACACAAATCCATATATTTACATGCACATGCAAGCGATGCCTTTATATCAACATGTATTATAGGAAATGTTCTTCTTCTTTAAGGTGGATTTGAGATTCAAAAAGCTGACATTTTCAGTGAGTTATTGACCCAAACTGTAAATGTTAAACGACGTATTCAAACTCCTCTGGTAAATAAGGTCACCACGATGAAACAAACAGAGTAAAAGCCACATTTCAAAGCGTTTAGTCCGTGCAGGCGTCCCGCTGCTTTCCTTCTATAACACGCTTCCCTGCCATTCTCTGTCTCCGTCCATGTCTCCTCTGTGAGCTGTCTGTGCACACGCCTCGGCTCCCTTTTAAAGGCAAACACACATGGACTGCATGCCGTGTCCTCTGTACAGTGACACATTCAGGGGGGGAGCCCTGGAGGCAGAGGCGCGCTCCATAAACTGATAGGGGGTCTGAACGCCTTTGCCTCGTCAGCCGTGCATTTGCTTCCTGCCACGTCCACTGATGCGGTGTGTCAGTTTGCCCGGCACATGCCACCGTCCCCCAGAGCTCGTGGTTTGACGGCCTGCAGGCTGTGGGGGTGGGCTGCACCCAGCAGGAGGTGGCGGGGTCGCCATTTCTCTCCGCTCAGCACGTCTGAGGGTCAAGATTTGTAAAAGTCGTCAAAGGTCAGGGTGGAAACATGGGGAATGGATATCTGGGAGTGATGCTGAGCTTTGTGGAAAAGTCTTTTTCTGTTTCAGCTCAAAACAAAACTTTATGTCAAGCCTGACTTCAACCAGGAAAGTGGGTTTTCTGGGTGAAACATCAAGGATCTGAAGCAGCTTTCAATCACTTAGAGGCAGAAAGACTGTCTTCAGCACCAGCTAAGTCTGGGTCTCCCTGTGCCGGCCCCCGGGCCGGATGACATCCAGGGTGGTGTCAGGAAGAACATCCAGATTGAAAAACTCACCACCTGTCAATCAGCTGATTCCCCTCATATATCGGCAACCACAAATTATGATATCAAACTGTTGTTAAAATGGATCTTTACACCTCGAGGTATGCATGTACATTGATGCATATATTTAAGTTGATTTTACAGCTTTAATTAATAGGATTTAAATCCTAATGTACGGAGGCCAAAAACGGCCCGCCCTACTTTTTTTTTTTTTTTTACCGTTTTCTCGTGATAACGCACTTTCCCGCACTGAGACGCAGAGACTTTATGTGTTTTAAGTTTCTCTATTTTGTGGTGACGAACACAGACAGTAGAAAAACCAACCAAACTGCGTTGTTTTGCCAAAAGTATATTGTATTGAACTGAGTTGGGCTGTTTGGGTCCGCTAAAATAAATAAATAAATAAAAAACCTTGGGGGAGCGTTTCTGTTGTTGAGAGCTGTTGGTGAACCACAAAATAAAGGGGCATAAAACAGAAAGAGATTTGGCATTTCAGTGGGAAAAGGAGAGAGGGACGCTACAGTATTTTCCTTATTATAACATTATCACCAGAAAACAAACTGTGTTCTTACGAAACGTGATAACGTTACCACGAGAAAACGGTCAAGAGACGAAAAGTAGGTCAGGGTGTTTTTGGCTTCCGTACTAATTTTTTATTTTATCCATTTAAATTAAATTAGGTTCAAATTTGAATTATATTGTTCATCTTGTGTTTGGTCTTAGCAAACCCAACAATTCCCCTTGAAAAATAAAACCAATCAATAGATCAATCAGTCACTCTGCATTGGCCTCCAACAGCTAATCTCCCAATTTTTCCACAGCTAGAATAAAGAATGTTTTGAGGAAAACTTTAAGTAAAATCACATCAGAGTGCAACGTTTTGAATGTTTCACAAATCAGGGAAATATCTAAATAACTCAAACGCATGCCCAATATTTGCTCCGAAAACAAATGGCAGACATTAAAATATCCTGCACGTACGTCATTTCACCACCAGAGGGCGCCGTAAGACCAGTCGCAGTGTGTGACGGCAGGAAGCTCCTCTGAGACTCCTAATATGCTGTGTGTGGTTCCTTCCTCTGGGACTTGCAACACCTCCACCTCCTGTCTACCTTCAAGACATGAATCCTCTCAAGCGCTTCAGAGTGAGAGGAAGCGGTTGGCAGCCCTGCATCAGTTTTAATGTAGCGCTTCATTTGTTTTAACGTTCTAATCAGCGACACAGTTGCTGTGGGAATTAGTTTTTTTTTGTGTGAAAATGAGTTGGGAGGGAGAGCATTTGTGAACACTTTACTTATTAATTTGACAGCTTATTCCTGGTATCCCGCAGCTCTCAACCCCTCATGGGTGCACCGGTCAAAAGCAGCACAGCTTTCTGCGGATTATTTCCTTTCAGGTGACCTTCACCTTCGTAAATCGTCATGGACTGACGTGTCAAAGCAATTGCAAAAGGGTGCATTTTATGATCATTATGTGGAATTGTTGGGTAATGACTACGGAAGCCAAGAACAAACTTCACTTGTGCCGATTTCTCATGAAAACGTCATCCACCATCTCGTTATCACAAGAAGAAGAAAAAGGTTTTATCATGATAAAAGGCCGAGTCCTGAGTGACACGCAGTCTCTCCAGCTGGTCACTGATGGAATGGACAACAATCCCAGGATTAGACTGTAGCCACCTGCGCAGGCGCCTGCGCAGCGGCAGCCGGGTCAACAGTCTCCTCAAATGAGGACATTGTTTATGACCGACATCAGTTAAAGTAATCCATTCTAAACTCATCAGTTCTTCTGGAATTCAACATTTTCTCTGAAAAACTGATTTGTTTTGCTGCAGATTGTAGAAAAAATGAGAAGATGTGTTCTTCAACATTCTCATTATTATGAGAAAAAAGAACATTTTTTCTTGTGATAACGTGATAGTAGATGTCGTTATGACAAGTAAAAAAATAAATAAATAAATGAGGTCGTTCTCAGCTTCCGTACAGAACTGCAGCTGATCAGCATCAACAAATGCAATAAGTTCCTTCAATTATGAAGAATTTTAGCTTGATGGCCCATTAATAGTTCATAAAAATATATACTTTTTTAATTTACGCTCCTTTTCCACCAATTATTCTGTTTCTTTTGCATTTTTTGTAGCAATACCTAGTAATACCTACACCATCCAAAAGATTTTAGACCCAAAAAGTCACATTTTCTCTGTTTAAAACTTTAGACTGTAATCTTCAAAACACAGTATAAGATGTGGTAACTGGCTGCAGCTTCCTCATGTTTTACAGTTGATTAACCCTTAAATAGGCGTCTCTGACGGCACAGCTCATGAGCTGACGTGGCCGGTTCCATCTGTGAGGGGCAGCGGGGAGCTCTGCTCTCAGACGGGGGCCGGCACGGCCACATGGCGAGCTGTCACCTCCTTGACAGGGACACAGACTCTCACAGCCTCTGAGCTGTAACTCACACCGTTTGAACAATGGAAGCACCAGAGTCAGGAACGTTGTACGAGTGTGAGGTTTCTCCAGAGAACCCTGGCTTTACCATGTCCTTGCTGTGTTCCTGTCTCCTGCTGAAGCTCTTTCTTAATATTTATTTTCTGTAGAAAAAAAGTCAATTTTCCTAAGATTTCAAAGAAAAAATGTAACAAATGTCTTTTTAATTCCAAATAAATGATTACTTTATGTTGCACGTTCTTACTTTCAATGTGATTTTAAGACGTTATGTTGGAAAAACAAACAAAAATCTTTCAGGTTTTATGATCAGTTTTAACTTCATGACAAATAGTTTATGGTAGTTAAAATTATTCTGAGTAAGAAATTACTCTAAAAGTTTGATCTAGATTCAGGAGAATCTCTATTTTCTAACGATAAACTGAAATAACAAAGCATGTTCAGTTGATCATTTAAGTGTCTGATAAACTTCCAGGTTTCGCATTTTATTTTGAAGTGCTTCCTGTTGAGTTCATTTAGGCTGAATCATAATCTTGATTTCTGTCTGCTGCATTGTGGGATTGTTGTTCTTGATGCATCTGTTTCTCTGGAAGTCAGGCTGTCGACCCAACAGTGTTGTTCTCCTGAAAGCCGCCGGATCGATGCTATGCCATAAACATTTTTGGTCTGGACTCCCGCCGTAGACTTTATTGTGTCTGTGGTCTCTTGATTCTATGAAAGCTGTGATGTGAAGCAGTCATAAGAAACCACAAACTGGATTTATAAACTTTTTTTTCTTTAACTGCTTTCATCCCCACCAGCTCTCCTGGATGGACGGACGGACGGACGGATGGACGGGTGATCTTCCTCTGTCGCCACCTGTAGACTGTCATCAGTCTCCTGTAGGTTTCCCTCTTTGCTCCACGCCCCACTCTCCTGCTTCCTGTTTGTTTCGTCAACATCTTCCATCTCACAGTAAGTTTAGTTTCTTTAGCCTTCACACTCCATACTGGTGATTTTCCCACAATAGTGTTAGTCACAACTGGCCTCCCGGGTGGATACGGGCCGGCGAGCCTGTAGAGGGATTGTTTGTAGGTGGCCCGCACGAAGCATCGAGGTCGTAGACCGCTCAGTCAGCCCATTATTAGTAAATGCTCACTCACACATATGTGTATATAAACTGCTGGTCATGAGACGCACAACGCAAGGGAGACGCAATCCAGCGTAAGGACAGTTGGTACTGAGGCCTGTCAAAGTGACAGTGTGGAGTGGGGACATCATATGACTGCATCATCCGTATAAGTTTTAACCTTACAAATACTTCATGACATACTTACCACACGCACGACAATGGGATGTTCAATTTTCATGACGTCTCTTGAGGTGGCCGTCGAGGCTCATGGGAACTACAACACACACCTGTCCTTCCCTTGATTTGTAGTCGCTCCTCTCTACAACCCTCCACCAAAAATCCTGCAGCACCTGTACAGGCAGCCATTTGTAAAGATGGTGGCCACACTTTCAAAAATATTCAATGTTTTATTTGCCCCCGTCTCAAAATGCAGCAGCCTTTTTAAATTTGAGGGGTACCGATATATGTATATTATACATGTTTTCAAATTAGGATTTTCTCAAGGCAAACATGCTTTTCTGAAAGTGGCGAACCTAAAGTTTATCCATGCCAAATGTGGTGCTTGCACCACAAAATGCACGTTTATTTGTAATTACCGGCTCCACTATTTTTAAGCAGTTAAACCTGTTTGCAGCAAAGCTCTGGTTCCACGTGTTCCCTTCTCTGCCGGCTCTATTCCTTTCAGCAGGCGCAAAATTCAAAGTGTTTGATTTTTTTAGCTTATTTGCATGAACTTTTCTGGCTCTCCTTTCCTCTTTAGCATGGAAAATGTAATTTTCTAAATAAAAATCAAAATCTTCTGATTAACGATGAGCCATTTCCCATCCCATCATCTAAATTCTTTCTGGAACCTCAGATGTTTTGGTTTGGATCTTTACTTCTAATTTTCTGCTGCTAGGAGGGAGAAAAGTTCTTGCTTTCAAAACGAAACACTTTTTCTGCTTTAATTTTGACATTTCAAACTAAGGTTTGTTGTTTCTAGTATTTTTTGTAAGTGTTTTGAAAGGGCAGGGTTAAAAAGCACAAAGAAAGGCGTTTACTTTCGGTCCTGAGCCTTGGACACTAATGGTGCAATCAGTCCACGGCAGCCAGTTACTCACCCGTTATTATAGCGACAGTTTTTGAAATGTCATATTTCTGTTTTGTTTTTTCCTAAAATGATCTATAGCAAGTTAAAAAAATGTCAGTCAATTCAGACAAAGCTGAATATCATAAATAAGGAGGCAAATGGAAAAGAAAAGACAGGTTGGTTGAGGAAAAAGACTAAAATAGAGGAAAAACTGCAGTTGCAGAGAAAAAGAAAAACATAAAGGAAGGAAGAGACAAAAGTCAAACGGAAGAAAATCATAAGAAAGAATCAGGAAAATATAAAAATAACGTGAAAATGTATTGAAAAGGTGCAACATCAGAAGTTTTTTCCGCGTTTCTGTGTGCTTAAACATAATTTGTGAGAGACTCTCAAGGATTAGCACGACGCTCCAGTTTATGTTTGCACCTTTTGTGAGAAGCCGTGTTGCTTATGGTTTATGGCAGCATGTGGGCTGGCTCTGTTCGGCTCCCCTGAAACATATCTGGGAATTCAGTGAAGATGTGAATGTGATTATGAAACCCCTGAGTTTCAGGAATTCACTAATGAACGGCTGCTTCCGCCTAATCCAGACCAGCACACCTCAGCTCTCCCCGGCCCGCGAGACGCTGACAGATTACCAAGGATGTGATTACAGCCATAATCTGAACTGTTCATTTAGAAATCCATAGGAATCACGCGGGAAGCCCAATTCAGCGTCTTTGTGGTGTTTTAATAAGAGAGTTATGATTTGGTTATGGGGGAGGGAGAGGAAGGCATGAGGTTTCATAATTATAGCTTCTCAGCGTTGCACTCTTCCCTGAAGATGGAGGCCGACATGAGCAGCTGTAATGATTTATGTTGGATTTTTCTTTAACACCAATTATTCCTGGTTTGTGTGATTGAAGAGGCAGGTCACGGGTTGTAATTTTCTCGAAATTGGTGAAAATAAGACCCGCCGCCACAAAGTCACGGGCATATTCAGTGTGATTTGCTGTTAGGAACTTCACAGAAAACCGTTGCTGAAAAAGGAGATTATTTTATTCAGGATATTGGTTTCTTCTGCGGCTTCTATCACTTTAGGAATAAGCAGATGATTACAGGAGCATTTGTCATCTTTAGACCTCAGATATTTTCTCTTTGGAAATCTTTAATAAATTAAACGTTTGGTTTGTCGCAATTTGAGTGCGGAAAAAAAAAGAATCTTGTTGGTTAGAATAAAAAATTAAAAACTCAAGTTGAGTAAATAAAACCTCTCTTATTTTAACTGTTATCTTCTGGTGGGTATGTCTTATTCAGCCCTTTTTTTTTCTTCGTGTGAAGGTGCGACTTCCCATCAGTTTACAGGGGCCTCAGTTGGCTGGCAGGGGTCATGGACGCTCCATCACCGGTTCAGCTGTGTTTGTTTTCCCGCTTGGAGGAGCAGCCTGTTTATTCTGTCTTGTAGGAGCTTCAAATAGCCTTGCTGTCCTCCCTCCTGGATATGAATACATTGCTGCAACCGGAGCCTGTGTGGGATGGTTACACAATCATGTTGTGGCGAGTTGATTCATTGTCGGTAGTATTAATGTTTTCAGTCTAGACTGTTGGCAGCTTTAGTTTTACCAGCCACTTCTGATCTGACAGATTCATCTTCATCCACACTGAGAGGACGAGGATGAAGATACAAGTTCATTCATTTATGGTTAGTCGGCCTGTCTCTTCGGCAGAGGCAGAGGACCGTTTGGACCGGCTGGTAATCTGTTACTGTCAGGCCTGAATTTGCAGTAGTTCTGATTTAAAACTGTTCCTATTTTTTAAAAGTTGTTCCTATTTTGTGTTTTTTAGTTTCCATTTTTATGAATATGTTTTGACGCTTTGGGTCTTTTCTGTTTGACTTCCTCCAAGTGGTTAAACGCTGGACTGACATGATCATAGATGGGAAAATGGAAGCCTGGTCTCCAACCTGACATGATGCTCTGGACACGTCTGAACAGGAAAGAGTTTTGAGGCAGACCCAGAGAGCCCTGCAGACCCGGAAGCTTCTGCAGACATTAGGAGACTTTCTTTTTTAATGCCAACTTTAATAGAAAGGGCTTCACAGAAAGACTTGGCAATACCAAGAACCAAACATTAGCGCAAAAAGTTGAAAGAAAATACAAAAATAAATGGTGGAGTTGATGCAAACAGAATAATGATCATGGTGGTGATAAGAGCTGAGATTCTAATTCCTCTTTGTCCTCTTAAATCTCAACAAGCAAAATGTTTTGGATTGATTGGCCAAAAAATTCTAATAAGGGAAATTTAAATAGAATTCTTGCAGGAACTAGTCTTTAATCCTGTTTTTGACAAAGTCCAGGTATTTTTATACATTTATTTTAGTTTCATGATAAAATCTATTTTTTGCTGTTGTCTAAATTAAATATAATTGTTTTAAGTAAAAAGAAAAAACCTGTCCACCAGCTTCAGGCGGAAAATATCAATGTACATTCAAATACAACACAAACAGATACTTTTCAATCGAACTTTATTCACACACATGCCACCCAAGTGCTATGAAATACAATCGCAACAATTTAAGTAATGTAAACGAGTAACAAACAGCAAATAAAAAAAATTAAAAAAAAAGATTACAAACCTTTTTTTATGAAAACCATAGAAGTGGAAAGAAATATTAGTAATAAAAACAAAAATAAATACAACTCTAAAAATATGCCTATATTGTTTTTTTAAATTAAAAAATATTTAAAAAATTACATAAAAAAGTTAAAGACAACTAGATTAAAAAATAAGATAAAAATAAATGCTATAAATGTAAAGGTAAGTGGAGAGATTAGCATTACAACATTCGTGGTTTATTACAAACTGTCATAAAATGAGAGAGAAATAATATGATTAAAGTCAGGCTATATAATAAATGTTAAAAAAGTTGATGACATAATTCCATAAAAATAATTTAACATCAAAAAATAAAATAAATGATGTCAAGGTTTCAGAATTTTACCAGATAAAATAAGTAAGTTACTGAAAAACAGCCCCTTTCTTCTGAGACAGAAGCTGTGTTTCTCAGTGAGACCTTCATGTCTTTAAACCAGAAAGAGGCACAAAATGAGAATGAGACGCTGCTACATAATTGTGTTATTGAATTGTGTGTTTTGTTAGCATCAACTGCAGCGTGTGGCGTGCTGACAACAATGCAGCACATCTGTCTGCTTCCTGCGTTCAGGTCCTCCACATCTTTTCCACCTTCTTGTTGTGAGGCGACAGCATAAACTCAGGCTGTTCAGATGAAACATTTTTAATCATTAGCAATAAAAAAAAGCTTGGAGGGAGATAATGAGCTTCAGTTTTTCCTGTTTTATGGGGCATTCGGGGTCTGTTTTATTGTGCTTTTAGAAACATTTGCTATAAAATTGTGTTTTCCTTTTGGTTGCTCCCTTTAGAGGTCGATGCAGCGAATCCACACAAGTCATTTGGTTTCAGTTTCACACAACTGCATTTCAAATACAAAACTTAAAAAAAAAAAAAGAAGAGAATTCCTTCCAGTCTGTTTACAAAGCATACGTTCCTATGGCATGTTTCTCCCTGTGAAAAAAATCCTGTCATTTCTTTTTACCATGTTAAGGCGCCGCCATCCCTCCGCTGACATCCCCCACTTGTTGCACTGCATATATCTTCCTGCGGTGAGAGTGGCTGACATGTTAAGGCTGATGCTCAGTGACATAGTGCTGTGCAGCCAGCTTTATTGTTATTGCATGTGACAGGCAGGAAATCTCCAGGGACAGCTGCACGGGGTAGAGTGTCGTTCGCAGGCTGGTTAAGGGAAGCGTGGGGTGGTATTTGACAGGACATGCGGCTGTTGTACTGTCCGTCCTCTGTGCTCAGTTTACAGCATATATGTCTGATAGGGTCATGAGTAAAACCCCTTTTAATTCTTAAACTCCTGGAGGTTTCTTTGCTTCAGCGTTCACAAGTGAACTGTGGTGCTTTCACGCTAATTAGGGCGGCTCACACTGACTGTGCTCACACCAGACTTCATTTCCTTGGACACTCATGAGTCATCTGAACCCTGGTGCTAACCAAACCAGTCAATCAAAAATGAAAGGCTTGCAAGTGAAGTGAGTCCCGGCTTTGATAAGTTATAGTCTGACCATTTTAGTGAATCAAAAGAAGAAAACTTTCAAATACAAATATTTCTAATACAATTACAGCCAAAATTTGACGAAGCAGAAGTCATGAAAAAACGGTGGAATGTCTCATTTATTAATTAGATAGTGAATATAAAAAAGGTGATTTGAATTGGATCATAGTCAGAGGACTAGCAGGGTTTGCCCTCTTCTTCTCCTTCTTGCCCTTTTTTCTAGCCACAGTTTGTTACAAGAGTTCCAGACAGCTGCAGCTGATGTCAATTCTGGATGTTTTTAGGGTTTTAGGCCACTTTAGTCCAGATCACTGAAGAGTCTGAAAATAAACCAAACCAAACAAAGATTCCCCAGGTCACTGAGGCAGAGTGGGTGTACGATCTCCCTAAACTTTTGTTTAGATTAATAAACAGGAGACAAACAACTGGTTTAAATGTCAACAATTTAAATATTTTACAGCATATATGCCTGCAAATAAAGTACATGAAAACTAGTGCTTTAAAAAAAAAACACCATAGAACTGCATGTTCTAAAACATGGCGGCATTGCTGGCACAACTACACACTCTAATGTCCACTCAAAACAGCCGTTTTTCGCACAAACACACATTTATGTAGATCTACACAAACAAACGGCAAATACACGGTAACACACATATGTTCTACACACACTTGTGTCTGCAGGACCATCTTCCTGGTGCTGCTCTTCTCTCAGTATGCCAGGAACGTCCACTTCCCCCTGTCCATCTACACAGCCAAGAGGGGCTGCATCTTTTTTTTAGAGTGTATGCGCTCTAAAAAATGCTGGGTTAAAAATACAGAAAATACTGAGTCAAATATAATCCAACTTGGTTTTTTCTGTCATTCTTGTTCTGGGTCAAATATGGACTGACCTGGGGTTGTTTTAACTGGGTTGGGCTACCAGTTTGACCCCATTGGTTGGTGTGTCTGATATGTCTGCACACATCACACAAACATCCATGTTAGCCTTCTGACTACCAGAAAAAAGAATGTAGCCCACCAAAAACTCCAATTCCCAGAGCCCCACCCCTTCACAGAAACCAGAATTTAGTGGCCAAGGAAATTCAAAAGTTTACTTTTGCAGATTCTTCTAAAAATGACATCGACCTGTTCGTCAACCCCAGGCGACCAAAAAAATGAAATGGTTGCTATGGAGATAAAACCAACAGAAAGGCTGCCAATTCTGCAAAATTTCAGATCTCTATCACCTTTTATCAAAACTTGATCTTTTTCAACCCAAAAAAATTGATAATGACGTACGGGCGCCATATTGTCTGCAGCCAAGTCCTCTTTAGTCAAGTGGGGCAACCATTTGCAAGTCATTCACTCTATGTTGACCACTTCTAAAAAGTTTCAGTATTTAGAGGAAAAACAATAAAAGCCCCTTTTTTACTTCAACATCTCTGGATCCTCCTGCCTCTTTGCTTACTCTCTCACTTAGGATGTAAAAATGGACGGTGTTAAGTCCAAATATTTATGATCCTGACGTTAAAGGAGTCAACAGCCTTTTGAAAATGGTGACTTTATGACGATGCAGTTTAAGAAAGCAGTGAGAGGGGACATGTTAACGGTTTATAGGAGACATTCTGGTTATTTCTTTATTTTTATTCAATAAAGACTTTAATAAAACTCCAACCTCCTAAGTTTTTCAGCTTTAATTGCTGAATAACTTTACAAGCTCCTGAAGATAGTTTGAGGAAATCTGCAGACTAAAGCATAGGTCTCATAGGTGACATTTATAGAGTGGACTTTTCTGAAGTATGATCTTACTTTTACCACTTCACCTTAATGAAAATTACAACTTTTTAAGCCGGGATATTTACAGGCTGCTTTTATTCTTCCAGAGGATGAGCTCTTCCATTGCTGAAAACCTTTCCTTCAACCTGCCTTCTCAATTTTGTCTGCAAAAACAAAAAAAAACTTTAATGAAAAGTTTGTATTCAGTCATTTTTCTTTGATAAAACGTAAAAATCTTTCAAAGTTAAACAAAAAATATGTATAAACGCCTTCAAATATGGAATGTACTCTTTTTCATCTTCAAGAAATGTCCTCTACAGTTGTGACAACACTGGATTTCTATTTGACATTTCCTTTGACCTTCATGTGATGAATCATGAGAGCAACTGGAAGGCTTTTCTGTTCCACAGATATAAATAAAGACATCCACGGGTAAATGTCGTCATGCGAGCAGAGAAAGGAAAGATGCAATGAGATCCGTTGGAGATTTGCAGGAGGGAGCTGAAGGAAGACGATCAGGATGCAGTATGTGGACCCCTTTCAGAGGAAATGTGCTGAATAAAGTTCCTCCAGAACAAACAGTACTTGGTATAATGTAACTCAACGGCATGCCCCCCCCCCCACCCCCCTGGATCCTGTTTGGGATTGTAGAAGTGCGGCGGATGCAGGAGGTTTGACTTCACAGAGTAGCTGCATGCCAAGAGAAAGCAAAATCCCTTAACTAAAACTTTATAAGATTACTCACTTCTATTTTGTAGAAAGTGACGCCATCTTCCGCTGAAAGATAAAAACCCCAGATTAAAAAATAGAGTTCAGATTTGATCCTACCATTTTTCTTGCAGTGATATAATGATATCTTTGTTTATAAAGCACTTCAACACTAACCAAAATTAATTATAAAATAACAACACACCTGAAAGTAAAAGTAGAACAAAGCCATGTTTGGCAAATTTCTTAAATATAAGAACGAATTTTTGGTTTTATTTGTTTTATTAGTGAGTGATGGTAAGTGATATATTAATACAGAGAAGGCTTCATGTTTTGTTTTTTTTTGAGCATCTACTGCTTTCTGTCTGCCTCTTGACTTCCTTGTTTTCCATTTTTCCGTGAAAGGATCTGCTCCAATCTGCAGACTCCACTCGGTATCTTCTTCCTGTAACATTTACTGAATTATTGCTCTCTTTCTCCCCAAATTCAGGGTTCATGCATAATATAAAAAATTCAAAATAGCTAATTAGAAATTAGTGTCCTCACATCCCCCGGTGCAAACATGCCCCAAAATAAATGACTACAAAAGGAAACAGTAAGAAGTAAAAATTAGGGCTGCACGATATGCGATATTAGTGATTAAAATTGCAATGACGATATAAACAACCAAAAATATCATTTCCATTTTACTACAACAGTTTAAAAATTATATTCCAAATGACCCTTCATTTACACAGGAGATAAACATCTAACAATAAAGGGCTCCATCCGATTAGTCAACAATGCGACGGGCTCCGTCTGATTGGTCTATGATGTAAAGGCATTCCATTCGATTGGTCAAATACATAAAGGGATATCTTTGTTTCATTAAATACTTCAAGCTGCCATAAGATTGTTTTAGCATATTTAAGGTAAGTATTTATTGCGATTTGTGCCGTCTTTTGCGATATCCGTATTGCACAGGTTGATAGTGCGATAACGATAAATTTGCGATATATTGTGCAGCCCTAGTAAAAATGACTTTATACGGTCATAACAACAATTGAAAGCAATGGCTGTCAGTAGAGGAAGTGCTAATAGTGCAATCTTTGCATCTTTTTCTCACTAGATATTCACAGAAATACTGAGAAACACTGAGATCCTACGAGGATGTAAAAGTAGATCAAATGTCCACAGGCCCTTGAAGTGATAGCTGTCAATGATCTTTGGTTTCAAGCTGACCTGATGGGGGATGTTTCACAAAGGGGGGGGGCGGGGTTGTTGCTAAGAGGAGGGATTTTTTTCCCCCCTCCAGAGTAACAAACGTCCTTCACAGCAGAGCGCTGGACTGTCACAACTGGACAACCAGGTGGCGGGTGTTGATAAGCTGCTAAACGACAGAGAGGAAGGTGACTGCAGAACCTGAGCAAACCACTGAGGAGATAAAGCATAGGGGGGGCACGACAAACAAGGGTAAGGCCCTAATATTACCATGTTGATCCTGATTCTGAGCTGTTGTCTTGGAAAAACTGTAACAATGTTTTGCATCATGAATTGTTTGTTTAATCACATCCACGCATGTTTTTGTGTGTGTGTTTGTGGAACAAAGGGCCTCCATGGAGGAACCTGAAAGCTGCAATGTGCAGACGACAGTCAGGTCGCCCGCTAATCACGCCACCTCGACCCCTTCTCCCATCAGTACTCGACTCGCCAAGCTCCCTGCAAATGAAGCCAAGGGTGACATGATGTTCATGGGTCAGTGGCAGCATCACATGCAGGGATTATATGCGTGTGTGTTCTTCATAACAGAAAAATGTCAAGGAGACCCCTGCTGCAGAAGGCCTTTTCAGAAAGGTGGCTTGCAGTCGGGCTCAGGCAGGTGTTTGCACCTCTGCATGTCCGTGGGCAGCTTTGGTCAGCAGGACAGCACCACCCTCTAGAATACAGCTAGAGCAGGGATCAGGAAGGGGAATTAAAATGGAGTTTACCAGCCTTGCAGCTGCTAAAACCAAATTTACTTCAATTTGAAAGAGTTATTTCCAACAGAAACTCATTTCTGCAAACAAGCTAATCTAAAAATGAAGTGGAAACACATTTTTTGGGGGGAAAACACTCAGTTTTTCAGACTAACAACCAAATAGTGAACTAAAATTACATCAAAAGCGCATTCATTTTACATTATAATTTGAATTAAAGCTGTGAGCGGAATGTATCGTTGTAGGCTGCCCTCGCCACCCCCTCGCTGGGTGAGCGGGTGCTACACTTCCATTCCTCTGGTCAGAGCTGCATGGGATTTATTTAAATAAAACAAACAAATTTTTAAAAATTTTGGCTTTTCTGTTGGTTTTATCTGCATAGCAACCATTTTATTTTTTAGTCGCCTGGAAGAGACGAATACGTCTATCTAACAGTTAGAAGAATTGACGAAAGCAAAATTTTCGATTTCCTTGGCAACAGTGATTTTGTGTTAACCACGCCCACAACCCTAATATGTTCACATTGTGTGGCACATAGTTTCATTTAGCCCGAGCCAACGACTCACGTATTACATTTTCACAATGTTTGGGTAAAAACTGTGCGAGCAGCAGGGAAACGCCACTATTGAGAGCTTGCAGCTAACAGCATTGTGCACTAAGCCTAGAATTCATTTTCACCAGTTTTTTTAGGTGCGTGCAAATTTTGATACATTTTTTAGTTTGTGGCGGGGGTTCAAGAGCACAAAAAGAAAGCATTGATAAAACAATCCGGCTCTTTGAGTGTTGTGGGACATAAATCTGCTGTATGATTGCATACTTAATCTTAAACAACAATATTGATCTCTGATAAAACTCCCTCAGAGGAAGTGAGCATCAGCCAGGCTTCATTCCTCTTCAGAATGGAGCTATGAGTTGATTTGAATGGTGCACAAGTGTTAAACCACCACAGCTTCCTGGTATCCAAACATATCCTCAGCCACACATTAAGACTTTGTCATGAAGATACATTTTGGTACAAACCCTTTTAAGACATTTACATTGCCGAAACCCTTTTTTTCCCCTCAGGCTTACTAACTACCTGGTTCAGGTGTGATCTGGCAAGTATGTTTGAAGAAGTAGCAGGACGGAAACCTCCAAGGGGACGGACACAGAGCCTTTGTGGGTGGGGCTACGTAGTATGAGGAGGGAGCTCGACATAGAGCAAATAGAAGAAGCTGAGCTAATAAGAATTTTCATCCCAGGGTGGTACTATGAGCAGAACTCATAGTCCTAAAGCTCTAAGCTCAAGTGGGGGGCTAAAAATAACAAAATTCCACACAGATTCATGAGGTGATAACTTTGTTCCATAAAACCTGTTTGTTTGCACCAATCTGTTCCCCATATTGGTGTTTGTCCGGAACCCAACATGTATGAAACCAGCACTATTACAGTTACATGAGCCCTCTCAGTCTATAGTATTTCTTTAAAAAGGGTGTGATGCTCATTAAACGCGAACATCTGCTCCTTTTTTGATGAACCCAATTAAGGCCAGAAAGTGCACTCTCTGTGCTGTAGTGACTGGAGACCACTGTGGTCATCCTTTACTGTAATTGCTCCAATCTGTTTGGGGCTGTTGATGTGCTAAAGGGGATTCTCTGTTAATAATTGATGTTTGACTTGCTGGCGGTGCGTGTGAGGAACGGAACCGGTGTTTGGAAACAAAAGTTTAAAGTGCGCTTTTGAGAGCAACAAAATGAAGAGCGAATCTTTAAGAAAGGAGCAGAGAAGCATGAAAGTGCTGCACAATAAACCCAGAGGGGCAATGAATGCAGAGCTTCTCTGCAAAGAAACAGTTATGGAAGTTTCAGAAGGTAGTGCAATATTACTGGAGACACACATACATGTAGACACAGCAAACGTAATAGGACAGTATTTAGGAACGTGTTAATTTACTTGATCTTTTTCTTTGTTGTTTCAGTTGGTGGATGGATGCCGTCCAACCCGTCCTTTCTACTTGAACGGTTTTGTCCTGACCTTAACGAATGGAGATCGACAGCACACATGTTCAACAATCGAGCAGGTGTAGCTGTTGGTACACTGGAAGGCAGGATTTACACTGCAGGTGGGGAGGATAACACCCAACATTACAGAAGTGTGGAGAGGTAAGAAAGGGTAAAGGTCTGTAACACAGTTTTTCCATTTCCCTTTAAACATGCCAACTATTTTTAATCTTCCTGAGTCAGACAGCAGAGCTTCCAGAGAAGGAAGGCTTACTCTTTGCTAGCACCCTGACCATTCTTTGAGTGATCTCGAGCTCATCCAGGAGTTTTGGGATCCACCTTAACATCGAACTGGTGACTCTGGGCTTTTCGTTGAGGCTTTCGGGTGTTTACTTCTTACTAGTTATGTTGGGCTGAAAAGCTGAAAGCAGACACACCAGAGTGGACAGGTTTTCCAGAGGAAAAGGTTGATTCACAAGGGAAGAGACCATGTAGTTGAAACGTGTGTCATTCTGTGACATGAAAGAGCTCTCAGTTAGAGCCGTAACCTTGGCGCCGAGTGCTGAGGACAGGACAAGAGCCGGAGAAGAACAAGTTCAGACCGAAAACCAATGTTCAAGTTAAGATCCCCTTGAAAATAAATGCACTTTTCCAAACTAAAGAAATCTTGCAAAACTTGCATTAAGAGGAAAAATAAAGTCCCACTTTTAAAAGGATCCTGAAGGGTTTCTGTGTCATTTGCTTTGACTGTATATGGAAACTGAACTGAGGGACCCCCTCCCCCCTGGCTTTCGAAACAGGAAGCACCCGTGGACTCCAAGATGCCAAAATTCCATAGACTACTTTAGAGAAATAAAAACCCAATACTCAGTCATTCTATTGGTCAGAAGAACTATTCCTGCTCTGCTACTTGTTTTTTAACATGTTCTTTACTTTCCTCTTTTTCTTTCATGATATTTTTTCTGGGTAACGCTTTATAATAAGTCCTTAATGGACTGTTTATAAGACATTACCAAGTCCTTAATAAACTATTTACAAAACATTAACAAGAACTAGAAATGTCTTAGTAAGCTTCTTATAAGTACATTTATGAGCATGAATAAGACCTTAATGAACTATTTATAAGACATGAACAAGCAGTAGTAATGTTTTAGTAAGTTGCTTATAAGTACATTAATTAGCATTTGTTAATGTGTTACAACTGACTTACAAGTTGAATTAAGCTGCTTATAAATACATTAACATATCCCTTAATAAACTACTTATAAGACATTAACAACCATGAGTAATGTGGTATTAAGATGCTTATAAAGACATTTATTAGCATTTGTTAATCCTGTTCACAAGGTAGTTCACGTTATAAACTGACCAATCAGATTCCTCAGTAAAAGTAGGTGGAGCCTGCTGGCTCCCATATACAAAATTCAAAATGTTTGATTGACAGATGCCCTGTGACAGACTAGCAATCTGTTAAGGGCGTTTCCTGCCTTCGCCCGCAAGTGGGTGGGATAGGCTCCAGCTGCCCCGTGACCCCGAAAAGGAAGAGGAATGAGTGATTGACAAATTTCTTGTGTGCCTCTTTCAAGTGATAGCGTTGTGGACTTCCAACAAGCTGACTCCTGATTGTCCAGAGTGGTTGCCATAGAAACATCGACTGGGACCAATCATTGCTTACTGATGACATCTGGCTCCAACATGACAGCATCCGTATTGTGAAAAAATGCTGGCTTAGTTGATTTCATCTGGTGGGGGCAACCTTGGTACAAAAGTAGAGCGGTGGACCTCTGATCTGAGGATCGCAGGTTTGGTTTCTGCCCTGCCCGACTAGACCTCGAAGTGTCCCTGTGCAAGACACTGAACCCCACATTGCTACTGGTTGTCTCAGATTGGCTCCATTGTAAGGCAGTGGAGCCGCCATCAGTGTGTCAGTGTGAGCGTGAGTTAATGGGACTGTGACTGTAAAGGGCATTTGGCCACACAGCAAGGTAGAAAAGTGATATATAGTTTAATTTCGTTGATGAAGTAAGCCAGTTTTTATGGGTGACATCACACTAACTCAGTCCAGTTCTCATATACAGTCAATGGTCCTTTGTGAGTGGATGCTAGTTGACTGTGTTGACCTCCATAAATGTTATGGTCTTCGTGAAGACTGTAAACATCCTTGACATCCTCCTGTGATAATTTAGCTCAAAAATCTACCAAAAGTCCTTACAGTTTCTTTTGTTGAGTCTGATTCTCCTATTTGGTATGAATTAAGGTTTAGTGGTGGTTTTTATTTCGCTACATCACGTCAACACGTCTAATTGTCAAGTCTGTGATAAAATTGCAGTGGGATTTCTAATCCTCATTTTCATTTTTTGCTCTTCCCCAAGAATTAATAAAAGTAACTATTAGAATAGATTATGATATAATACACGTAAGGCCCAATACTTTCCGGATCCTCAATGGTAACATTATGTATTCTAATAGTTATTAAAGAAATGCATAATAGATGATTCATTTTATCCCAAAGGTGTCCTCCCTCCTGCTACAGTCATTGGGAAAGCTTATTACTGTGGGTAGGAGTCGTCTTGTGCACCAGTTTCAGCTGCAGCATAAATGAAGAAGCATCTGACTGAAGATAATAGCATAATTTCATTAGATTGTGGTGTAGAGGGTGTGTGAGTGGTCACGTCTATTGCTTTTAGATCTTTAGTTTCCTTTGCAGAAGCCCTTAAGTTGTCTATGAATCTTTTTTTTTTTTTTTTTGCACAAAGCCAATTTTCTTTATCAGCTTTGTCAGTTTCTCTGAGTCACCATCAATGATGAGACTGCACTCGACTAATAACTGCCTATAAAACAAATCCAATCTTAAATCCTGTTTATTGTCTATTGTCCCGGTATATCGCCATAAAACTAAAAAAGGCTTTGTATGTTTGAAACAACAAATAATGAGGCTGTTTGTCAAACCTGAGTGAGTGTTACTGCTGCCTTTGCTGATCGTAACAAGGATTTTGAATCACATTGGACCTTTTAAAGAACAAATATTGTTATTTGGTGCTGAAATACATTTTGTCTGTAAAGATTATCAGTTATTCAAGTCACAGAAATGTGTTCTTCAGGGAAAATTGAACGCCAAAGCACCAGTCCCCAGCCACCAGGGCCAGTTTGTACTGGGCCAAAGAGAAAAAAACCCACTTACATTTTTTCCTATTTATTCATAATCTGATTCTCAAGAAAGTTTTATTTGGGGAAACTACTGTATTCTGTCCACCGCATCCGACTCATTCTTGACGCATATCAAGTCGCTCGCTCACGTGTCGTGTATCCATCCACTACTTTCTTAAAATTCCTTTTTGCGTAAAAGAGCCAGTGAGGAAACAGAAGAAAACCCTTCAATTTCAAAATAAAAGCATTTAACAGACAAAACCGAGAGTCTTTATTCCAAATATGGATTTATTGTGAGAGTTGTTTCCACAGACTATAATAATATTTCAGAGAATTCAGCAACCAGTTGTTGCTAATAAAGTTATTCAAACGGTAGACTCATGTCTATTATGATAGTTAGAATTATCAGTTTTAGTGACAGTTACTTAGTTTTTTTATTTATCCGTTGTACCGTAAAAGTCGGATGAGGCGGAATTTGGCGTCTGATTTTGTAGCTTCCCCTTTGACAGATATGGGCTAAGGGGAAATTCCTATCACATTTTAATGGTTCTTACATTAAATTTAGTGAGCAAATAAAGTTAAAGGCCGATGCAAATATTTTACAGAGGATGAAGATAAGCTTTACCTAACTTTTACCCTTAAAACTTAAGGGAAACTTAACGACGCCCACTTCAGTCTCGTAGACACCAGTCTGTGAAAATATTCTTTGAATAATTAAATTGGTTTTTGTCCTGAAAAGGGTTAGACACCACTTTTTTAAGGGATCGTATAAGACATTTTTTGCTCCTAATTGAGCAAGAAAGGAGAAAGCTACTATAAACAGAAGAGGATCCTGCAGATCCACCTTTAAAGTCCAGTAATCCTGAAAACCAGAATCCTGTAATGATAACTGGTGTCATAATAATGCATCACACTATTGGGGATTCTTCTAAGAAATGGAAGATAAAGGATAAAACAAACCATAATTATAAATCTTTGCTACAAAGACTTTTCATGCTGGTCTGATATTTCTTTCTAACAGACAAAATGAAGGAAAGATTCACATAAATCCTGGTTTGGTGCATCTTTACTTGACTTTTCATGACTTTTTTTTGTTTGATGATCATCAGAGACGTTTGACCTTTTGGCATCTAAATGCACAAAACCAGACACTTTTCATTTTAAGTGAAAAAAAAGATCTAAATGTGTTCTTAAAGTTTGATACAGTTGGTTTTTAACCTAAATCCACTTTTCATATAGATTCAAAGTGACTTGATCATCCTTGAACAATATGACAGACAGTTGGTAGCTACATCCTAGTCACTCTATCGCCTAAAACATCGGGTCCTAATTGTGGTTTGATGCCTGCAGCTCATCTTTTAAAGACAGTTTTTGTAACATGCTCCCAAGGTTTTGCCAATTAGGAGGAAGTGGTTGATCTGTGGTCCCACTAAAAGCTGGATGTTCAACGGAGAGGATTTCAACAGCCTTTCAGGCAAAATGAATCTGACTGGCAGATGTTTATGCAGATGTCAACAAAAAGTTCCTGCATTTGTTTGTTTCTCTAAAAGCTCAGCGTCAGACATAGATTTGTGCGGTCAAACTATATTCTTTTTCATCTCTGTAAGTACTATTACCAGCGGCTGATGTTGCCAACCAAACCCCCGTGACCCCGGCCCACGCACTCTTTGATTTGCAGGTACAGCCCAGACTCAGACTGCTGGAGTACAGATGTAGCACCCTTGAGCAGCCCCCGCAGTGGAGTGTGTCTGGTGGCGATGGATGGGTATCTGTACGCCGCTGGAGGACATGATGGCTTTACTGCCGTGAATGTTGTGGAGAGGTATTGTAGAGTCTGTGCTTTTTTGGTGTCGGCGCAACATTTTCACCACAGTTCCTCAGAGAAAGACAGTCTGACGGTGAAACCTCTCTGGTGGTAGCATTATTTAAGGTTTTGGGGGTGCCTAATACCAGCTGATTGATATATTGGTTATTTCCAAAAAGAAATGCAAGTGTTGAAATCATAACAAGGAGAAATAAAGAACATTTTCGCATCATTAACATGGTTAAAAGAAGTTGTCATAGATGCATTTGTGTTGGGCTCACAGACCAGCAAAAACAGAAGCGATTATATAACAGGCTGCATATAGAATGTGATGACTGCAGGTTTGTTCATTTGCTGCAGGTATGATCCACAAACAAACAACTGGAGCATGCAGCCACCAATGTTGACCAGAAGAAGCCGAGCGGCAGCTGCTGTGCTGCAGGGCCACCTGTATGTGATTGGAGGAAATGATGGTGAAAGCGCTCTAAGCTCAGGTGGGAGGCTGAAATGCCAATGCAAAAACCTGCTGAATCTCACATTTCCCTGCACTGTCAGTGTAATTCCCAAATCCCCTTAAATCCCCAATTAATTATAATAGAGTTATTGGAAAGTAAAGATGGGAGGTATGAAGGGGAAAAAAGCAAGAATAAAATGTGGAAAGAAAGGCAGGAAACAACAGAAAAATAGAAAAAAGGCTCACCTTCAACACAAGAATCAAAGCTGACAGAACATAAGTGCTCAAAACTCTATGAAAGTAACACAAAAAACGATTCAACAACCCATTTTTCATACAAAATTATAATCAACAGTTTGTTTTGCATCATCTGCCTATAAATAATGTGCAAAAAATGATCCAAAAAGCTTTTTATTAGAAAGAAAATACTGTGTTCTTGAATTTATTGTTGTTTATTGTTGTTATTATTGTTTATTGTTGATCTCTGAGTAACGATTTTGCTTTGCAAGGCTGGTCTTAGGGGAGAGGATGCCATCTAAACATGGTGGTCTGCAAAAACCCACAACTAAAGACATAAAAATTAAAATGTAAAAATCTAATTTAAAAAAGACAAAAAAAATATCAGGCATAAGTAGATCAAATGAGAAGATAACTATACAGGATAGATGATCCGATAAAATAATAGAAGCTTTTTATTGCATTTTAGGGGCTCGGAAGGACATGACACCCCAAACTCTCAGCACACCCAAACTTGCCCCCCGATAGTCTACCTGCTCTCCAGAGTGGGACCGACTATATTGCCTGATATTTACTTTCCTTGTCATCTTTTTTGAGTTTCTGCTGGACAATCAGACAAAGGGTGACATAATATTTAATAAGTGTTTGTCTGAGCAGAGGAAATGAAATCAATACAAATGAAAGTCAGAATTTATGAGCCTTGAGTTCAGTTTCACATAAAGTCAATGGAAAGGATTTTTATGACAACGCTTAAGCTATTGAATTAATTTCTGAGCACGAGTCATACTGTAAACTTAAAGAACATTTTATGATGTAACAGCCATTAACTCTGTATATTCATTTCTGCATGATATTTCTCTGACTGTAGGATGACGGACACTAAAGGGCATTTATCCATTTATTTCTGATTGATGGACAACAGCAAAAAGGAACTTTTTTCCTGACACGTGCGATAAAGGGCTTTTTTTTCTTTTTAATGGCAGCAAATGCTAGTCTGACCTCTTTGTCTGGTGCATCCGGCATGAACTCGCATGTGCTCCCCCACTCCCACACACATGTTTCTGCCCGCTGACCCTGCCAAAGATAAACACCGGCTACTCTGCGCTGCTACTTGGCACTCAACATTTCAGGTCCGTGAGAAGCATTTATCAGCAAAACTCTCATAACCTTTTCTGGTTCCCACCAAGTTCAGAGTCTATATTTGTCATGTTTTCACCAAACTCTGGAGTTTTATCTAGAAACAACAACAAAAAAGAGCGGCCTTTTTATTTTAGATCATTGCATCTAGAAAATCAATGAAGCTTGTTGTCTTGGGCTTAAATAGCCACTGTGTTTGTGTTACTCATATACTGTGTGCAGAATCGAACGCTTTATAAATATGTTCTACCTCCTGAAACCTCTGAATCTTTCCCAGTGGAGCGCTACAACCCTTTAGACGGTACCTGGTCAGCGTGCTCCCACATGCTGGGACCCAGGGAGGCAGCTGGCTGCGCCCTGTACCTGGGACACATCTACGTTGCCGGGGGCAAAGACGAGCTGAACCTGAAGCTCTGCTCTGCAGAGAGGTTGGACCCGTGTGGGATGAGGTGGAGCCCTGTGAAATGCATGAGAAGCAAGAGGGAAAATGTAAGGAAAAAGACCTGATCTGATGAGAGCTTCAGTTCATCGCTGAGTCATGCTCGCATGGTGTTCAGTTCAATAGACACAAGATAAAGAAAAGGACAGCATGAGACAAATTTATAAAGATTGCCCAATATAGTCTACTTCTTAAGTGTTATTCCAATAAACATAGAAGCTTTGATTCTAAGTTCTGCTTACTGTCAAATGAATATAAAAAGACTTTATTTCCTTTTTCTTTCTGGCCGAATGGAACTAAAATAAGTAAAAATGTATTCAAGCCGCGAGCAGCATTGTATGGTGTCCCCTTTTGACCTACCACCACCATGCACCCCTCACTCGTCCTCCTCTTCCTCTGTCTCCCTGGTCAGAGCTGCATGTGAAAGACTCCATTTAACTACTTTTTTTTTTCTTTTTCAAAATGTAGTCTTTTCTGTTGGTTTTGTCGCCATGGCAACCATTTTATGTTTTGGTCGCTTGGGGGTGACGAACAGATCTATATCATTTTTAGAAGAATCTGCTAAATTACATTTTTTGGTTTCCTTGGCAACCGAAGTTTCTGTTAACCACGCCCACATTCCTAATAGGTTTATATTGTCTGTCATATTGTTTTATTCAGCTTGAGCCAGGGACTCATGCTTTTCACATTTTCTCAATATTCCATTGAAAAATTCAAAATGGCGGCCTCCTGTGGGTGACTGTTGTGGACTAAACCTGGTGACTTTGTGAAGATTGCCCGAACAAACGTCTTCTTTTCCTACAATGTGGGAAAATGTGAAAATCCCCAAATTTTGCACTGTGCCACAACATGGCCGCTAATCCATAGCTCTGTTGGCCATCCCATAAACATTGTAAAACTTCCTGTGGATGACCCACAAACAGGTTTTGGTTTCATTTGTGGGGAAAAAAATCTTTGGAGCCCCATAAAATACTTTGGCCCCGTTCATTTTTTGGCATTTTTTCCTGCTGTGATGTAACCTTTTTTTGTTTGTTTGTTTGTTTGTTTGTTTTGGAGGGAGAACCTGGTCAAAATGTATTTTGACCAGGTTCTCGTTTTTTTTGTCAGGTGTTGCTTCTGTGAGTTGAAAATACTATAAAACAAGTCGTAAACTATTAGCAGCATCAATGCTGATGTCTCAGCCACGGTCCATTTATGAAGCTGCAGCTTGCAACAAGCTAAAGACGAGTTCACCCATAAAAATTCCCTTTTTTGGGGTTCAAAATGTTTTACTCCAGCTGTCTGCAGGCTCCATCTTCCCCCAGCGCGTCACAGCATTACTGCTAATGAAGCATGCAGACTTGAATAGGTGGTTCAAATCTGTCTAAACATGATGAACACATTATTTTTTCTCATTTATTTATACACCTTCTTTTAACTGCTATTGCATTTTGATGAAGCTTCGGTGAGCAAAACAAATATTTTGTCATTTTGTTTAATTTAACTCTCGTGTTGTATGCTTTAGATGTCTCTTGCAGTTTTTGGTGGCCTGTTGTTGGCTGTTGGAGGACATGATGGAGTTTCTGATCTGAAAACAATAGACGTTTATGACCATGAAATCGACTCATGGAGGTAAGCCGTCAATGACATTTTCTTTCACCATTGATAATTCTTTTATTTAGCTGATGGGTTTGTACTTAAATTCCCTCCCAGATCATCTTATGATCTGTTTTCAAAGAGTTCCCAGTGGTCTTTTATCAAGAATGTCGTTTTTAGTCAACATTTTCTTGGATGCGGCAGGAGTTCATTAGAAATTCACCTCTAAGTTGTGGGCAGGATTGATGGCACAGAGTAAGCCCGCCCCCCCTTCCCATCCTCCATCTGTTCACGCGCTGGATGCATCAGAATGGGACGGAGCATGGATTTTGTGGCTTATGGCATTTTTTCATCTGCTCCTGATTCACAATGATTTGAATAAAGAAATGATCAGGGATGAAAATCTAATTTTCTTTATACATGTTCTCCATTACCAGAAAATGCCACAAAAGCATGTTCAAAACACCATTTTCATCGGATTATTTCTTTTAAAAAAAAACATTTGTGAGTTTTGCGCCAAAAAATAAAATTCGGTTAGTGAAATTATTTTGGCCACATATTTTTACAGATGTCTGGTTTTTTTTGTGTGTGGAAAATTCCGTAGCATATATTGACTGTCAAAAACCAAGTGCTTCTTACATCAAGACGGACTGCTTCCTATAGCCAGACAACTGCATGGAATGACTTCATGATTCATCCAGCAGACTCATGGACTGCTCCTATATATTATATATGCCTCTGGCTGTTCACTGAATCTGAGTGCTTCACTTCCTGAACCTCTTCCCTCATTCAATCTGTTTTTAGATACTTTGGGAGCCTGAAGAGCAAGCATCCAGGCGGCAGAGTGGCTGTGCTGAGACCCAACAAAACGCTAATATGAATAAGCATGGATAATAACGTGAAAAAAGTGTCGGAGCTGCGGTCTAATGGATGCAGGTTTCAGCGGTGATGCAGAAGCAGCACAGAGGCTGAAGAGTTCTCCCTAAAATTATACACAGCTGCATTAGTCACAGATGACAGCTAATTCTGCTAAATGACTCCAAGCACTAAATCAAAGCACATTAAAGGTGACTAACGTCAAATTTAAAAGTGGGTTTTGTACCTTATGAGACTTTTGAAATGGAATTTTCCTTTTGACTGTGTCTGAGGTTGATGGACTTAAAAAAAAGATTTGAAATGATTGAAACATTTTATATATTAAGAAAATATATTTGTTTTTTATTTAGACTTGTTTTTTGAGTAATATTAATCACAAGAGAGGGATTTCCTTATTTTTAAGTGAAAATAAAAGTTATAAATATATATATTCCCTTCCTTTTTTTTATTTATAAACAATCTTTGGTGTTCAGGGTAACAAATAAAGCATTGTAGGACACAGACATCAGTGGGAATCCTGATCATCGGTGAGCTACGCAACTGTGTGAAATCCCACTGTTGGCATGGGAAAGCAGAAGTGGTTGTGTGGGCTTTAACATGATGACGCTCGGAGCCCTTTCCCCCTGGAGGATAATGGGCTGAAGTGTGGAGAGGCTGAGCCACAAAGCAGCACCGCTTCTCCAGAGGAAGCAGGGAACTGCCGCTTGTCCCTCTGTGCCAACAGAATGAATATTTATTTCAATTTAAGGGGGACAGTAGTTAGACAAGCGGCAGAAGACAGAGCCATTGCAGGTACGTTTTAGGAGAAAATAGCCTATTTTGTGATTGTCATGACTGCATGCTAACTGGATTTTTCAGGTGGAAAAAATATAAAATTTGTAAAGTTAATATTTTTCGGCCTTGTTTGGACATTTTTTGGACCAAAACTAAGGAGGCTTAATATAATTCAATATACTTTTAAGATTTTGCTTCAATTATTCGTTTATTTATGCATGTGGACTGATGCGTTCTTATTCAGAGGATCAAGAAGTCTCCTACTTACTAAAATATCTGTATCAGTCTGATCTTATTTGACCAAAAAAAAAAAACACGCAAAAACAAACCAACAGACATCTGTGATCGACTTGAAGAGAGTTTCTTCTCCTCACCACCAGATCCAGCTGAACTGTTTCAAACTTGTCCGGTAGATGGCGAGGCGTAAGTGCGTTTGAATCCGGGCTGAGAAACACAGCGGCGTCCTCCTGCTGTGCCGAAAGGATGAAAAGATGCTGATGCTGATGCGGAAGCGCGAGAGGCAGGAGGACCGCACGCGCCTCGGATGTCCTCATCTTTAGACGCGTCGGCGGGAGGACTGCAGCGAGGAAAGCCACGAGCCCCGGTGCTCCTCCGCGCTCACGCGCGTTATATAAGGGCAGCGGATGAAGGTTACTCTGGAGCGGAGGAACGGACGGCGCGTGGAACCCCGAAAATATGCGCCCTGCTTCCGCGAAGTGATGTAGTTCGGAAACAGGGACCAACAAAGTTGTTGCTAAGCGACGGGGAAGTCCTGACCCGCGTCTGGGGGCTAGCGCAGTGATATTTCCATCAAACTTCAGGTGTGTGGGAAACTAGAATTTTCCAATCACCTCTTCCGTTCGAGTCGCCTTGATTGACCTGTAAACTGCCACTTCGGCCATTCTGGGGCCAAAACACGTGTGAGAGGTTGTAAATGAAAGGGCTGGATGCCCCCCCCCCCCCCCCCCCATCGGTTTATTTAAAGAACTTGGTGCGCTGGATTCGGTGTAAGGAGGATGAGGAGGCTCCGGGGGTGCTCCTTTGGCGGGGGCCGTCGTGCGAGCTGAGTGCGCAGAGCTGTTGTTTAGGATGATGGGACCCCGGACAGACGCGACCGCACAGCCAGGTACACAGGTAACCAGCAGGAGGGCGCACGCGCACCTTTAACCTCCACGCAGGAACCCGTTCATCCTCAGAAGAACATAAAACAGAAATATAAGACTTCGTTGTTTGTAACCTCAACCTTGATTCAGTATTTTCTTCAGTTATTCTGCATCTGCAAATGTTCAACAGAATAGCCTGTTTTCATGTAATTAGCTCTAAATCTGTTTTTTTGGTTAAAACTCATGCAAAGTGGCCTATTTTCATTGTATTTTTGTTACATATTTATTCATATCCGCTATTCTTATTTAAAAACTTGCGATCTAAGCTTTACCTTGCTGTTTTAAAACAATCTTTAATAATCTGATCATCTTCTTTAAAGACCTACTCCAACGAAAATGGTAATTGGGGTGTTTTAATCGTGTTCTTGTAGCATTGTTCTCATGATGGTGGACACATATGAAGAGCATTAACTTTAAAATTGCAGTTATGAATATTTCGTCGTTGTGAACCAGGAGCAGAAGAAACATTCAGTTTGAAAAAGATCTTAGTAGTGACGTAGAAAATACGTCAGCGGAGCTCCCTGCTCTGCTCCATTCTGATGCATCCACTGTCAGACACATAGATCCATGCACGTCTTTGTTTTCCTCGTCTGAGCTGGAATCTGGATCTGAATTGATGGATGGATAGCTCTGATATTGCTGAGAGGCTGTAAGTTAGCAGGAGAGAGTGTACGCAGAACGCTCTCAGCAACGGGGAGAGGAAGAGGAGCGGGGTTGCTTTGTACCGATGGTCCTGCCCACAACTCAGATCCAAACTTTTAATGAATTACTGCAGCTCTGCAGAAACTATGTCCTTTTTCATTATTTTTTGCCTAAAAACGACATAATCGTAATAAAAAAACACTGGGAATGATTTCAGAATAGATCAAAATGATGGTTGGAGTGGAACTTTAAACAATTATAATTGCAGTGTTTCCTTTGAAAGCTCTGTATTATCTATTTAGAATGTCTTAGTTTTCATTCTAAAGCTTTTGTTTTTCTGTTTGTTCTTGGTCCAGTTCCTTCTTCTGATGAAGGATTTACAAAATTATTATTTTTTTCTGTCCTCTGCCTTTGTGCTCTCACTAATGAGTTGGGGGAGGGGGGGATGCTGCTGTTATTAGTGGGCTGTCCATACACTAATGTGATGACCACACAGAAACTCTATAAGATGTAGCGGTCTTTCTTCATGTAAAGGGTTTCACTAAAATGAAAACCATCTTTGCAGGAAAAGAGTGGGACAGCATAAAACATACCCTCAATCGTTTCATTGATTGCAATTTGGGAAAACGTGCACATGTCGTGCACATACTATTATAATGTGTCCCACTTCTAAAATAGTTTCCTTCTCTGTGTTTTGCTTCTTGGGTAGCAAATAGGCTTACCCAATATATTTGATCGAAGAATTCACCCTCAGCGTGTTTGCACAAATTAAAACCGTGCGCCTTTAATAAACAAAAACTGTATTTAGTTAATAGCTGGCAAACCCGCCAGCATTTCTACTTTCCTCATAGTAAACTCCATAAACATGTAGAAATGCATTAACATGTGGCAGTGTAATCCTTTTTTGCTCAAGGAGCAGCAAACTCTGGAAAAGCTTAAGCCGCCAAATGGGCTGTAAATGTAATTATGGTGCATTCTCCCTAATTCTTAGAGGTTGGATTTTTTTTGAACGCTTTAATAAATATTAATGAGACTCTAAACTGCCCTTCTCTGTGTTTTTCTCTTCTGTCAATCAAATCCAGCACAAACTTCAGTCATGAGTCCCCCACGGCGATCATCGAGTTCCCATGGTGACAGGTAACCCCCAGCATTTCCCTACATGTGACCCTACAACATACAAACACCTTCTGGGAAATTTCCAGAGCATGCCCAACATGTGCACTAAGTTTTCCTGTTTCTAAAATATGACAAGTTGTTCACAATTTAAGCTTTTTGATGCATTATTGAAGCTATGCAAATATCATTATTTCTGTCGGCCCTGTGTTATTGTAATTTTCTTGTTTACAAAACCTTTTTTTGACTTTTGAGTATTATGTTAAATTAATAACTTTCATGAAACTGATGTAAACAGTAGAGGACATTGTGTAATTTTGCACATTTTTTCACCATTTTTCACAGATTTCATATGGTAAAAATCTGCTTTATGTACTTTCCAGATAAATAAACCTGATCCTTTCAAAACCTTCATAAATCAGAATGTAAATGAAAATTATTAAATTTAATTTAGCGATTTTTTTTTTTAATCAACACCTCATGCCTTTAAAAAATCTAAAAACACTTTTTTTGTTTGTTTTTTTGCTGCAAGTTCTAGAAACAGTTCAAATGTTGTACGGACTCAGATGGACAGATGCTGCTCTCTCCCTGTTGTCTTCCAGGCCCTCCGAGACCCTGCAGAAAAACAATAGCAGTAACTCAGGTGTCATCCTGGACATCTCCACTCTGAAGATGGCAGATGTGGACACAGAGGTGCCTCCTCTTCCACCCCGCTACCGCTTCAGGGACTTGCTTCTGGGGGATCAGACGTTTCAGAATGATGACAGGTAGGAGGAAAAGCACTTCATGTTCTTCGGCATGTGACCCACCACTTAGATATTCCTGGATGAGTCTTTGTGTGTGTGCCTGTGTGTGTGTATGTGTGTGCACACAGCTATCATGTTTTAATCCTCCTGGGGAAATGCTGTGAGTCCCCTCAGGGGAGCTCCACAGATGTTGTTTGTTTTTTTGCTAAGGAGGAATAAAAGTGCAAAAAAAACTGTACACAACGAAGATGCTTTAAAGATGCCAAAGGTCAGTATGCGCATTTTTACAGGGTTTTTGGGGTACATGAAGTCTGTCAAAACACTGTTTTCTGCAGTAGTTTCCTCCTCTTCTCACACAATGACTCAATTTATAACCTTGTGATGTGTTAGCATAGAATCTATCAAGGGCATTTTAGCCTCCAAGCTGCAGAGATTTGTAATTTACAGCACAGATTTACTGCTCACCACAACTGCAGCTCTCTCCCTGCATTCATCCGGGAGCTCGCTTAACCACAGAGCGGTGCACCTGTGTCTTCCCAGCTGAGCTCCAGGGAAACTTGTTGACTCTAAAAGCTAATGCGGACACTGATAAAAACCAGGAAGCGTAGCAATTTCATTCTTTTCTACTGAAGTCCAAGTGCTCTGACGTACGTTGGTCTTTAGCCTGAGGTTTGTCTTGGGAATATGCAGGCAAATTGCCTTAACCGCTGCTGAGTACTAGAGCTTTCCATGGAGCTGAATTGGAGCTGTCTTGTGGTTGGATTAGACGGAGCATCACACTGACATGCAAAAAAGTGACCAGAGAGCTCTGCATTATAATGCTGTTGTTTATTTCAAACTGAAAGTTCTAGAATAACTATAATAACATGGAATCTATAGAGTAATCACTTGTCGAGTCACCATCTAAAACAGGACCGTCACACAAAATGTTGTTGAAGTCTGACTGATCGTCCTTTGATCTACTTCAACAGCATTCACAGTGGTCTTTTAAGTATGGCAGTGCCGTTTAGGGGAAAAATCTAAAAAACGTGTGGATTTTCTTGGACACCGTTTCTGCAGAGCGGCAGGAGTTCATTAGAAATTCACCTCGATGAGTTGTGGGCTGGACCGTTGGTGCAGACCAACCCTGCCCCCCTTCCCCTCTGCGTCACTGTTTACACCTTTAACCTAACATTAGCGGTGCAACAAAAATGGCGAGCAGTGTCAGATCCATCCAGGCGTCCAGTTCTGATCCAGATTCCAGCTCAGACCAGGAAAACACAGACGTTCACGGATCTGTTAGTCTGCAGGTGGATGCATCAGAATGGAGGGGAGCAGGGAGCTTGTGGCCCCGCCCAGTGTATTTTCTATGTCACAAATGTGACCTTTTTCAAACTGCATCTTTTTGTCTGCTCCTGATTCACAACAATTTGAACAAATACTCAGAAATACATTTTTAATTTCATTTTCTTGACACCAAAAACACCATTTTCATCAGAGTGGGTCTTTAACACATCATAATAAATATTTTAAAGCAGTTAACAAATATCTAGTAATTAACTGATACTTAACAACAGGTTGTTACAAAGTGCAGTTATGAATCATTAACAAATAGTAACAAGTCACTTATGACTCATCTTTCTGCTATAAGGCAAATGTATGAGTCATTCACAAACTGTTATTAACTGTTAACACACCATTCTTAATTCATTAAATACAAATTTATTAAGGATTTGTTAACTAGCTGTAACAGATATTTATTTTAAAGTGTTACCAACATTTTTTGTTTAATTTATCATTTATTTTCTGTGCTTTCAATCTGCTAAACTTCTACTTTTCTTCGTTTTTGATGCTGTTTACTGTTGGGACCTTCCAGTCCTGCATTTCACACCTGCTGGTTTGCACAGGTCTCATCTGTGGGGGTGGATTTTTTTGTATTTAGACTTACTAATCCATAGCTTGTCAAAAAAAAAGACCTAACCAAAGTGTGTACTGAGAATCCTAAATTTGTTAAGTTAAGCCTTGTGCTCACAGTCTGTCTTTCATGTTTCCTTTGCGAGCCTCCCACAGAGTCTGTGTGGATTCCTGCAGGAGAACAGTAGAGTTGATCCAACAAGCCAAAGCTTTGTCTCTGGTCCAGCTCAAATGGCCTCTGTTTTGTATGCAAGCATGAATGTTTATTCTTTATGTTGACAAATTTAAAGGGTTAGACAGACAAAATTAGTATTATTAGCACATTTTATACCATGGTCTGGGTGAATACTCGATTCTGATTGGCTGCTGGGTGTGGATTAAGAAGTGATAATCAGCTGATGCTTCATCTGGTTGGATCCTTTCTCTGTTTGTCGTTTTTTTTTTACCTGAACAGAATCCTTCCAGCCTCCTGCTGTGTTTCTGGCTCTGTTGGGTTTAGGGTTTCTGGATCCGCTCATTTGACAACAGAACTAAAATGTTGTTCAGATTCTGTCAGCTCATATTAAACGGCTGATCTCTGCATGCTTTCACATTATCCTTCGTCCCTAATGCCAGCGAAAATCAACAGACAGCATCTGACCATCGGACTGGAAATTCAAGTAGACTGTGTAACCGGGTCTGTCAGACGTGGTTGTGTTCGATGATGAGCTACATCGTGTTTTTTGCTGCCTCATGAAGTATGAAGCCGGAAAACAACTTCACCTTAGGAGACCTGCAAACCTGCACAGACACACTTTTCGTTCGCTCATTTGTGTTTTTCCACTGAACGTGCAGAAGGATGGACATATCTGGGGTAAAAGCGTTATAGCATAAAGGCGCCACAATTTCCCTAAGTGAAGATAGTTATCAGGTGAACAAAAGCAACAAAAATATATAATGAAGGAAGTGATTTTGGTTATTTTCTTTCCCTACATTTGTCTCATAATTTAAACAATGGTTTAAAAGGTGGTGTAGGACACCACCTCAGGTAATTATTCATTCCTCTTCATTGCTCCATAATACAATAAAAAAACATTCTCCTTTATGGAGAAACCTCTAAACGCCAACTATAACTTTTTTATGGTTGTTTTATGGTCGTTTCTTCTCATCGAACCACAAAAAAAGGGAAGATCAGGCTGTATGTGAGCTGCTGCTCCACCGAGCTGCCGCTGTCAATAGGATGTTCTGATCGGGGCAATCACATACTTCCTAAGTACTGTCTACACTTTATAGCCATCCCATCCAAAGTGTTGAAACCTAAGCTGTAACAAACACAAGGTCAGATAATGTTTGTTAACAAAAAGTTAACTCAAGGTACATTCAATAATTTCAAATAATCATAAATATCATACTGCTTTTCCCAACTTCTGATCGATTGAAACCTATTTATTCTATGAATCGTTTTTTTCCGTCCACCTTAAAAAAGTCCAAAGTAAAGTCCCACCACAGAAATTCCCATGTCCATAAATCCATCCAATTAAACCAGAAAAAACCCAAAAAGCAGTTTTATGGTAAACCGGCATGAGAAAAAAAGAGAGTCCCAAAGAAAAACAGAGAAGGAAGAAAGTCTCCGATCTCACTCAGCACCGGCCTCGGCTCTGTTTGTCACACGCTCGTATACCGAAGCGCCTTTCTCCGGTTCACAGTCCGCTGTCTTTGAACCAGACCCCAAAAGCACCGACCTTCAGATCCAGTCGGTCAAAGAGGCTCGGAAGAGGAGGAAGGTTTTTCAAGTGATTGACTCAAGATGCCTCCTCCTTTGGCCTTTTCCACTTCCTCCCTCCTTGGTGCACCAACACTGGCGTCGTTTAATAAGCTTGAGGAGGAGGGGCATCTTTTGCCAGGTAAACTGCTCCAACAATTATTGTATTTATAAAAGACCACAACCAACACTTACAGTGAAATTGTAATTCTTTTTCGCTGCTTTTTCAAGAAATGCTAGGACACCATAGGCTTTTCTAAACCTGAAAATCTCCAACCACTGCAGACTACTGAATGAACTCCTTTTGGCATCTACAGAGGACATTGGGGGCTTTGCAATGATACCAAATGTAAAAGGGTGGGGCTCTGAGAAGTGTAGTTTTTGCTGAATTTTATAAAAAATAAAAAAAGAGATTAGATTAAATTGCTTTTGTCTGGGAAGATATGAAAGCGATAAGTCCAAGTTTAGTGTCATGTTACAACAAAATAAATACAAATGTACACAATATAAACTATACAGTTGTGAAATATAAAAATATTAACCATGAAATAATAATAATGACAGCAGTAGTTACTTAAGAAGTTAAAGTGAGAAGTGACGAAGTAGCAGGGGTATCAATCCCAGTCAAACTAGGTGAATCCACTGGTCAACTGTGCAAGAGGCTGAAGGGAAGAATGAATTTTACATTTCAGACTTCTGTACCTTCAGCCTGAGGGGAGAGGTGTGAACGCTCCATGTTGAGGGTGTGTGGGGTCCTTCAGAACGGAGGCAGCCATCCTGTGGACTCTGCTGCGATACTCTGACTGCAGAGAGGCGGAGGAGCCCTGGTGATGCTCTCAGCCGTCTCCGCCACTCCACACAGACGTTTGTGGTCCATCACAGTCATTCTGCTGCACCACACAGCGATGTAGCTGATCAGGAGGCTCTCAACTGTGCAGCTATAAATGTTACAAAGGATGCAAAGTATCAAGAAGTGGAAAGCAGTGCTTTGAGTACCGATCATTTCTGTGTTGTTGGTTTGTTATCATCCTTTTGTAGTTCATTTCCTCGTGCTGCTACTGAACTGCGAGGTTGGAAACGTTCCTTTGGGCCGCCGTTGCTCCCAGGGTGGGGTCTGGCAGCGCAGCGATGATGAGTCTGTGTGGGTGAAACAGGCGTGTGAGTGTGGATTTCATCTGCAAAGCTTTCTGTGTTTGGACGGTTGGCACTAAAGTAAGCGCACCTGAGGACGAATTTCTCACTCCGTCAGTCAGGGGACCCTCCACGCTTAAAGTCAGAAATGGAAATGAGCCACAGGATACTTGAACACGTTCTGACCGCCTACATATCCAATAGCAGAGGAAAGCAGGAGAAAATGTCTGGCACTTATCCCTCCCACCTGGCGTCTAATGATGTGGGGGTTTTCTCTCTTCTAATCAAGGCAGGATGCTGATGGAAGTGTTCTCAGCAGAGTGAGCGGTGTTAATTGATCGTTTAATCAGCTCTTAATAACCTGTTGTGTGTCAAACTGTGTCACTTGAAGCGGCGCTGACACAAAAGCCTCCGACGTGTCACAAACTAACCTCTCAGTTCAGTGACTTTAGGGTTTTTATTGGGTTGCACTGAGACCGGCTGCAGCTGGTTTGTCCGAGCAGAAATTATAGCAGCAATATGAGGTCCGCATTGTTTTTATCTGAGGGAGTTTATGAGGCTGAGGAGATGTAGAGCAGAGAAAAAGGGAGAGATGAGGAGCAGATGAAATAGATGAAGAGTCAGGGTTTGTGCAGATGACAGTCGAGAAAAAAAAAGAAAAGAAAAGATGGCTTTAGTGAAGTTTCTTTGTTTTTGAACAACTTGAGAACTCCAAAACTTAGAAAATTAGATGACTTTTATTTTAGAACTTAAATTTTGGGTCCACGCTGCACAACCTGAGTAAGAACAAATCCAGTTTTTTTTTTTTCTTTCATTTTAATACAGATAAGAACAGAACGTTCTTAAAAAATAGGTTTTCAATTTAAATCTTCTCTAATTATTTGAGGCTTCATCCACTCAGTTTATCTGGCGTGCTGATCTTCTCTCCTCCCTCAGAGCACAGCGTTTGCATATGGAGCCAAACACTAACAGGAATATATGGATCTGATTGCCAATCACAGTCGAGCTCGCACCTTTCACTGACTCTGATTGGTTTGGACCATGATATTGACATGATACGGGTCTGCTATAGAACCAGAAGAGGACTTTCCCACCTGAGTCTCCAAGTCCTGCTAGCTGCTGATTGGCTCAATCAGATGTCTCCACATTCTGATTGAACGAACACACCTGGTCCAGGTAATCAGCAGTAAGCAGTGCAGTATTTAGTCAAGCCACCAATTCTGCAAGTTCTCCCACAAAGATGAGAGGCCAGTAAGGTTGAGATCTGGAGATCCACTGCAAGACCGTGAGATAAGACAGATAAGACAGGACAGGACAAGACTTTATTTATCCCACAATGGGGAAATGTTCTTATTGTCAGCAGCAACAAAAGACATCCACAAATCCAAACAGCACCACCTCCATGCTTTACAGTAGGTCTGGTGTTCTTTGGATGCAACTCAGTATTCTTTCTCCTCCAAAGAGTTCTATTTTGGTTTCATCTGACCATAGGACATTCTACCAATCCTCTTCTGGATCATCCAAATGCTCTCTCTCTAGCAGACTTTAGACGGGCCTGCACATGTACTGGCTTTAGCAGGGGGGCACGTCTGTCCCTGCAGGGTTTGAGTCCCTGGTGGTGTGGTGTGTTACTGATGGTAACCTTTGTTACTTTGGTCCCAGATCTCTGCAGGTCCTACACTAGGTCCCCCGTGGTTCTGGGATTTTTGCTCACCCCTGTTGTGATCATTTTGACCCCATGGAGTGAGATCTTGGGGGGAGCCCCACATGGAGGGAGATCATCAGTGGTCTTGTATGTCTTCCATTTAATAATTGCTCCCACAGGTGACTTCTTCACACCAAGCTGCTTACCTGTTGCAGATTCAGTCTTCTAGCCTGGTGCACAATTGGTGTCTGGTGTCCTTAGACAGCTCTCTCTTTTCTCGGCCATAGTGGAGTTTGGACTGTGACTGTTTGAGGTTGTGGACATGTGTCTTTTATATTAATACAGGTAATGACTGGAGGACAGAGGATCCTCTTACAGAAGAAGTCACAGCTCTGAGGGCCAGATATCTTGCTTGTTTGTAGGTGATCAAATACTTATTTTCCACCATAATTAGCAAAATATCTAAAAAAAAATCTGACCATGTGATTTTCTTTTCTCATTTTGTCTCTCATATTTGAGGTAAGCTGATGAAAATTATTAATTAATCTGTCATCTTTTTAAGTGGGAGAACTTGCACAGTTGGTGGCTGACTAAATCTTTTTGCCCCACTGTACATTTTAACAACTGTGTTAAAGAAGAAATCAAATCACAATGTGAAGTTTTGGATCTAAATCTGTCTGGTTTCAGCAGTTTGACACCAGCTGTTTCTGTAGCTTATTGACCCTAAACCTGTCTACTCTATTTTATACATCCTACAGTTGAGCCTCTGTCTGGTAGGCATGTTATTGCCGTGGTGGGTGTAGCCTGTCGCCGCTTGCTGTTCGTTTCTGAAGCAGAGCGCTTTTCCTGCAGACTCCCCCCCCCCCCCCCCCCTCACCATGCAGGCAGCAGCATCGCCACACTGATGCTGCTGCATCATTAGAAACACATTTGCTCCCAGATGGCACCGAGCTGCCTTGTTTCTACTCTCTTCCTAATTTAGTTCTTCTGACATCTTTTGCATTTCATCTCATTGGTTGCTCACTGTGCATTAGCACTAAACTCTCACGCGGCTTTGATGGATTTCTTCCATATTTCCACCTTACTTCTCTAAAACTGGATCTCAATTTGCTCCTAATGCGTCTTCAAACAAATAAACAATGTTAATAAAGTAAACACATTTAAGCTTAATAAAGTATATCTCTTATACTTGAGATTTTGAAGCAGAGGAAATGTTAAAGATTTAATGTTTAGATAAAAAAGAAAATAGACTCTGAAATACCTCTGATTGCTGCTCATGTGAAACCTTTAATGCATATCAAAAAACCCTCCCAGTGTTTAACCTCACAGGTTTGTGCAGCTCAAATGAGACAAATAATGACATGTAGACCCCAAAGGGGCAATTGTGAGGAGCTGTTCCTGGTTAAAATAAGATTTTTGCTCTTTGGTTCTGGGGCTATTGCATCTCTTTGGATGTCTTGGGGGGATTTGCTGATTAACTCCTGGCTTTTGTCCTGCCAACATAATTAGCTCTGATGCAGTTGGACTGTCGGATTTTAATGAGCAGCCGTGTCGATGAGGATGTCAGAACACAATGAGGGATCCCAGCATTGGTTTTTTGTGTATGCGTGTTTTGTGTTTGTGGATCCCACAGTGTCACTCAGAGGAGTTTTGTGGAACTGCACAACAGATTCAAATTAATGCATTTGAATACATTTTAAATGCAATCATTTTGATAACTAAAACAGTGTCATTTGTGTCTTTGTTTACATTTGTTGAAGTGCAGCGCCGTCTTTCTTTCTTGGCTAGTTTTTACTGAGTTCCCTGTCAAAGGTAATTGGGTAAAACGTCTCATCACTGCTGTAAATGTGGTTTATTGAATACACATTTGTCTGATTGTGGGAAAAAACTGTTTTCTCAAGTTATTCTAAGCTGTTTTTATGAGATAAACACATCAAACACCTGCAGATAAAACAGGTTTTAGATGAATGAAGGGTGTATTACACCTTGTCTGCAACCTGAGGCTCCCTCATGCCTCCATTGTGGCTCTTAGGCTTTAAAGAAACATGTTAACAATTAGAAAAATAATGGGTTTGTAGTTTTGGTAATTGTTTTTAGGTAATTATCCATCCATTCATTGTCTTAACCCGCTACATCCCTGTCGGGGTTTTGGGGATGCCAGAGCCTGTCCCGGCTGCTGTTGGGCGTAGATCCTGGACAGGCCGTCAATCTGTCGCAGGGAATTACTCAATTATGTTTCTGTTTTTAACATAACTGATCAAAATTAGGCCAAAAAGGAGAATATATCATTAAAAAAGCTATAAAGTACACATGCTTATCTTCTGCTGCACCGCAGGGTCTAGTTGGTGTT
This sequence comes from Oryzias curvinotus, assembly GCA_023969325.1. Taxonomy (NCBI): domain Eukaryota; kingdom Metazoa; phylum Chordata; class Actinopteri; order Beloniformes; family Adrianichthyidae; genus Oryzias; species Oryzias curvinotus. The sequence goes on from CM043714.1 coordinate 31,845,882, forward strand.
CAGATGCAGAGTTCTTAAAGTACATAATGACATTTACATGTATAGAGTAAAGAGGGCACACTGAAGTCATAATGACAGAAAATTCCATGTTTGGCTTTCTTACATGTTTAATTCTAGTTCATCTGCTGCAGCAGGAAGATCTGATTTGACACATTTTACTTTGAAAGGAACTAGTTTGTGCTCCTGTCACAAGTAAAAGAAGTCAAAACTTTTCTTCGGGGGCGACAGTGGCTCAGGTGGTTGAGCGGGTCGTCCAATGATCGAAGGATCGGCGGTTCGATTCCCCGCTCCCACCAGCCAAAAATGTCGTTGTGTCCTTGGGCAAGACACTTCACCCTCATTGCCTCCAGTGTGGCCTCCACTGGTGTATGAATGTGCATGAATGATCCCGGTGATGGTCAGAGGGGCCGTAGGCGCGAACTGGCAGCCACGCCTCTGTCAGTCTGCCCCAGGGCAGCTGTGGCTACAACAGTAGCTACCATCACCAAGTATGAATGAGGAGTGAATGAATAATGGACATAATGTAAGCGCTTTGGGTGTCTTGAAAAGCGCAGATAAATCCAATCCATTATTATTATTATTATTACTCAGAAAAACACTTGAATCAAATTATAACACTGATGTAATGTGATTACTGTAAATATTTAAAAGCAACATTTTATGAATGAATGACTTAATGGTGACAAAAACTATTTTTTCTAAACAATAATATTTTCTGCATCATAAGTGAGCTGTTTTTCAAACCACATTTTTTCGTCTGCTCCTGATTCACAGCCATTTGAATGGAGAAATACTCAGAAATGCAGTTTTAAGCTTAATTTTCTTTTTGTATGTCCGCCATCTTCAAAAAAAAAACTCAAAATCTTCATAAGAGTGGGTGTTTAAAGGTTGCATGAAATCAGTCAATTTTACTGTCTAAGCAACACATTGACTCTTACTTTGTTTTCACGGTGCATCTTTGTTTTAGCGGCTTTTCTTTGTGCCTCCTCTGCCATGAGCCGAACTGACAGACGTGCATTTCAGCTGCCGTGGCAAATTTAAAGATTAGCAGTGTGGACTGCTCATAAATTCATACCCTTAAGGTTTTCTCAGTCCTCAAATATTCTACTGCAGGAAGATTTTAGCACCACAAAAAGAGACAAGGAGCTTGAGAACTGGATTTGCTGCGAGGTGAAGGTCCCTACAGAGTTATGAATGTTACTAAAATCGTAACAATTTCCCCTTGAGGACAAGACAACAGCGCAGTGGTGGAGTCATTAAAGCGGTTCTGTCTCCTCACATCAGGCTGGCCCCTCATTCAAACCGCTCTGCAGGTGAAACGGTCTGCCTTTTATTAGAAGGTAGTTAGTTCCATCAACGTCTTTCCAGTCTATGTGTCAAGTTGTCCTTGAATGTTCAATCTCAGCCCACGCCCGCTGTTTTTTTTTCACATAAAGACTGCACTGGAATCACACAAATAACTGTGTCATTGGTGCAATAAAGCTAAATGTAAAATCAACCTGAGTTTTCCAACCTGCAGGTGAGATTTATATATTTCCAGGGGTAGCCATGCATACATTCATTTATTAACAGATATTATTGGTCAATTCTTATGAAGGTTTCTGTGAAATGACCTCATTTTAATTTCACAAACAATGAAGGTAACACTTCTAATGTATGGTGGCTGACTGCATCTGACAACGTATGCCTTTTTAAAATAATCGCGTTTTTTTCCTATCGTTTTTATAGAGTAAGTTATTCACGTTATGAACTGGCCAATCAGATGCCTGAGTATAAAGTAGGTGGAGCCTGCTGGCCCCCCACATTAAAAAACGAGAGATTTCCTTACAAGTGGTAGGAGTGTAAACCTCCTGATTGGTGAGACTGGTTGCCATAGAGATGATGACCAATCTCTGCTCACCAATGGCCCCTGGCTCCAACATATATAGCATATACCAAAAAAAAACACAAAAAATGGCGACTGAATTGACTTTAATTTGGTTGGAGCCAGAAGTGAACCGTTTTCTGTGGACGATGTCACACTCAGTCTAGTTCTTAGATACCGTCAAAGGACTAAATCTGGGAGGTAAATTTTTAAAATACACTTTTTAAATGCATAACATAATGAAGTAATGTTAGCAGTTAATGCCCCACATATGCTAGCAGGAGGCATAGTTTAATGAAGATTAATAAAGCTGAATAAGGCATTGCAGTATTTGTTTAGCTAATTTTAACTGATATTCAGCCTTTTCATAGACTCACTGTAATATTAAATCAAACTGAAAATGAGTCATTAGGAAAATATGCTGCTTATGAAGAATCTTACTTTAAAAACATTCTGTATATGTTTCCTTTAACTGCTGTTTTCAAGAACTCAGTGCCCTTATGGTAGCTTGTCCGCCCTGAGACTGGAAGGTTGTCAGTTCAAACCCATGGTTGAGTCATTCCAAAGACTTTGAACATGTAATTTGCTTGACTGACACTCAGCATAAAGAGGTTGGATGGGGATTAAACCACTGAATGGTCCCTGAGCACAGCTGTGTCTAGAGCTCGCGGCTGCCCCAGGGAATGGGTTTCATGTAGGGAAAAGTGTTGGGACTTCCATCGTCCATCTCCTGAATCAGTTCACAGAGTCGTTGGGTTGTTGGAGCCAAACCAGCCACTGTTGGGTGAACGTGGAGTACACTCTGAACAGATCGCAGCGCCACACACGCCCACATTCACCTGAGAGACAACAATTACCTGTAACCAATGAAGCATGTTTTTGGAATGTGGCTGGAGAAAACTCCCACATCCACAGGGAGAACGTGCAAACTCCACACAGAAATGACCCAGCTGGGACTTAAACTACTTTAAATTAAATTATTATCAGTCAGACTCATCGTGGTTTCCAACAGAACATAAAGTAGTGTGGAGATTTGGTCTTAATCATCTTGTCTACCAGGAGGAGAGCATGCTTGTGTGTGCGTCAGGTGAATGTGCAGGTACACTCCTCTGGGTAAACCTGCCAAAGTCAGAGGCTGAACTTCATCCTCCTCCTCCTCCCTGGAAATGCTGTGTGCAGACCGACAGCTCACCACAGCAGCACCGATTCTCTGCCTTAACAATCTTTGACAGAAGAGCGTCCTCATTTCTCTCAACACGGGCCTGCAGTTTTATTATCCAGCAGTGTTTATTAGCTGTTTTCTGACCCATCTATGTTGTAGGTCTACTCTTAAGAAAGAGAGACAAAGAAGCAATACACTTTACAGTGAAATATTTTAAATGTGGATTGGTTTGATGTAGCTGTTTGTGTTGTTTTAGAAAATAAGTTATTCAGAATATTCACATTTTATGACATATGATGACATTTTTAGCGTGATGACATGCTAGATGAAAAGGCTTCAGTCTATGAAGTATATGAAACGGGTTTCATATACATGTCGTTCATTTTCAACTTCACCGTCAGAACATTTCTGGGGTTTATTTTTAGCTTTTAAAAGGTTTTGTCACTTAAGAAACAGATCTGTAAGCATTTTGGGACATAGCATTACAGTGAGTGGATAAAAATTGTACATCTCATTAAAATGTGAACATATGTTGGTAGGAATGTGGTCAAGAACTGTTTCTTTTTAGCTGCAGTTGCTGTTTTTCTTTAATGTTTGATTCGTGTCACACAAGCTGCAGTTCTCATTGTGACCACTAGGTGTCTCTATTCTCAAATGTGTTTGTTTTAAATGGACTTTTTCTCTGATTCAATGTACAGTAGTAATTTACTATCCTAAAACATAGCTTATTCTAAAATTATCTTTTTTTTATGTATTGTTTAATGTATTGTTTATTCCATTTAAATAGTTTAAGATATAGTTTATGGATAATTCAGCAAACATAAGCCTACATAATAACAGCAGATACTGCAATTATGATGAGAGGTCTTATTATTAAAATTGGCCCGCGTTTCCAAGAAAATAAAAAAAGTAATTTGTTCTTTTGTATGAATTTAGATCATGCCCAAAATGACCTTATTGTATTTAGTTTATGTGGTAAAATATATTTAAATTATTTCAAATTACATTCCTGGTTTCTGTTTTCTTTTTGATAGGCAGAACAGAAAATAAGAATATTTTGTTTTAAATCTGTATCCTTTAAAAAAGTTGCCATCCTTCAATTGATGTAACTAAAAAAGCAGTTAAGGCATTTTGAAAAAGGCCAAAACCTCTGTGGAAAAGGGATCATATTTTAGTGTGTAAGTGATGTTATTGTTACAAGACCTCGCTGTTTGCCATATTGCAGTTTGCAAACAAAAACAAATCCTTTTCACTCGCAATTTGCCTGAAATAAAAATTTTAGGAGCAAAAGTGCTGTTTCAAAACACCATCTGCAATCTAAAAAGCCAAATACATTCCAATAAACCCAGCGTGCACGTTTACCGTGATCAGACCTGCCATAAATCATACTTTCTGTTGACAACGTTTGCCTGGATTATTTAAACTTGGACAAAAAAAAACAGCAACGGTTACAGCATCAGTAACATGGAGGCTTCTCAGAGTCCCAAGAGGCTGTAATAATCAAAGGAGAAGACACAAAACAAACACGTTAACCACATTTCCATTGATTTATGAAGAACATTGATTCATTGGACTTCCATCAGGGATTCAGGTTGTGAGCAGAAGCCTGTCTTCCCAATTACAAAGTCACTATTAGCAGATCATTTCATGGGTTTCCTGGAGGCTGAACTCACAGCGTCATCTGCAGAAAACACTGAGTGTTCACTAATTCTAAATGAATTAGTGAAGCGAGCTCTGCTACAGCTCACTACATTGATCCATAAAAACCCTAAACTCGTATTATAAAACCTATGAGTTAATAGCTAAAAAACATTCTTAGTGTTTGATAAATTGCATAAAGTGTTATAATTTTTTTAATCATCATTGTCAAGGCCCTATGAAATTCCATGCAATTATTTTTGCCACCTATTGGTTTAGATCTTTATTAGCTATGTAGGCCATTTATTAGTAAAATACACTAAATTAATGATGAGACGGCAAAATTTCCAATTTGTACAAGATGTTTTCTAAGAGAGGAAAGTTTTCCCTATAGATGCTGAAAGGTTAAAGGTTAACAGTTTTCTCTAAATCTACTATAGAAAGCTTCCTGTTATTCATCCGAGGGCTCACAGGAGGAGGAATAATTCACTTTACTGCAGCCTCTGGGACATAATGGGCTGCACAGCAGGTGTCTTATGTTTCCATGCAAACCAGAGCGAGTGCCATTCAGCCCTTATTTGTTTGTGGTTTCTCATCAGTTCATTTGTTTTTCAAATGAATATCTACAATGAAAAATTATGAAAAAAAAAAGTCTAAAGTGTTTTGTTATTAGTATATGACTCTTTTGATTTATTGCAAACAACACAGTACAGACCTCCCCCCCATTATTGACACATCTGAACATTTCTGATTATGTGCACACGCAGTACCTTGCAGTAATGTACATGTGCAATGCCACACTCTAAAGTCTTAGGTCTTGATAGGTGTAAATAAAAAGCCTCCATCAATGTTCTCTGAAGTCCAACCCTTCTGCAGTTTACCTGACGTGGCTGGTACACCCCTCTGAAAGTCCTCCCCACGTGACCTGCCTCTGACCAAACCGCCACCGATGACAGGTAACCTGTCATTCAAGTCCCACCCCGATCATCTTTTGATCTATTTTCAAAGTGGTCTTTGAACTGTCATCCTGCAGTTTTTAGACAAAATCCAAAAACCTGTGTCATTTTCTAGGATGTAGTTTCTGCAGAGCAGCTGCAGTTCATTAGAAATTCACCTCTGAGACGGGACTGTTGGCGTGGAGTAAGCTCTACCCCACTTCCCATTATCCATCTTTTTATGTGCTCTCTCACTGGCCCCTCATACCCCCAATCTAACAATACCAGTGCAACAAAAATGGCGAGCAATAATAATAGGTTTACCGACAGTGATTCAAATGGGCTCAAATGATAAAAAGATATGCCTTAAAACTGTTAGAAATTGACGAATAAATGGACAACCCCCCCCCCCCCCCCTGCAGGAGTCATGGCTGTTTCAGGAAGCTGCAGAGGAAACGTTTCCATGTAAGCTCTTTGTGTTGATCACTGTGTCTACATGACTTTGGTGCTGATGGTGGACTGATGGTCAGGTTCGGGAGGCTCATAGCCTTAACTTTTTACATCTTCCTTATGTAACTTTTTGAGGAGCGCGTGGTGGTGGTGGCGCGCCGCGCGCTTGACGTTCCATCGTGACGCCGCGTGCATCTCGGACGCGCCGGTGCTTCTGGAGAAGGAGGATGGAGAAGGGCTCGAACCCTAAGACAGAGGCTGACGCTCCGCGTGCGCCAGCTGTGATGCGACAGGGAGGGAGCCGCTCCCCCTCCGCCTCCGCGCCCCCCCTCTGAGACGCGGGATGCTGTTTTTTGGCGGTCCTGGTTCCGACGCCCGGACCGCCGACATCATCGCCGGAGACGACACTCATCATCAGTGGGCATGGCGGGCACCAAATTTACGCCTTCGCCCTCGGAGATCGACCCCGACGTGAAGACCGACGCGCAGAAGCCCCCCGAGCCCACCTGGGTCAGCCCGTCCAATCCGCTCCGGAGCATGGGTTCTCTCGGGAGCGATGCCGGCCAAAGGTATCTGCTGCAGACCCGCACCGCGCGCGCGCGCGCGCGTGCGTGCGTGCGTTCCTCCGTCCATGCACTCCGCCTCCAGCTCGTGCAGCATCCTTAAGACAACACAGCGCTGCGCGCGCGCGCGTGCTGCTTCCACACTTCCAAACAACGTGGCTCTTAATTGTCCAGACTTGATATTTACATTTTGCGCTGAGATCTTCGGAGTTTCTGAGCGTTCCTCTGGATTTCATTATTTTAAATATTGAAGTAGCTGATCGGTGCGTTTTGGTGTTTTCTGTCCACACATGGGTTCAGCATCTTGTCCTCTCTCATCATGCTGGTCGTGGCTGCAGTCTGTGCGGATTACATAAGTCACTGGATGCTGCATTCCCATTATAGTTTTATGAAGCCGTCCTCTTTGGAGCTTCAGTGCATTTTCCTGATTCTGCCAAGGAAGTCGGTTTTTCTTAATGGAGAGATTGGGATAAAAATGCAACCTTAAGAGCCCGGACTGACATACCTTCACACTTTGATGACCCCCCTCATAATGCAGGAATATGCCTGACAGTGTTAGTAAACATCCAGAAACCCTATATGGTTGATGAGGGATCTACGGGGACATGTGGTCCAGTTTTCTTCTCCGACAGGGAGACAGAGAAGCATTTATAGCTGCTGATCTGCAGCCATTCGGTCGGCGCTCCATGTGCTGGTTATGTCAGGTGCACGCAGCTGAAACAGAAGGGTTATGCTGGTATGGCAGCATTTCAGAAACCTGTAATGCAATATGCTGGTGCTGCAGTGGGTCCCTATATTCAGATTTAGCTACTAACTGACATATTTTACCAGAAACTACTGCAGCTTAGTCCTTTTGCTGTTTGTGCTGCTGATAATTGAAAATTCCATAATGCCTGTCCCAAAAACGGAGGCAGTGACTGATCCTGATTTTATTCCAAGCTGTATTACTTACAGACAGATGTCTACACTCAGTCCTGATGTGAACTAAACCAGTGTGACTCTGATTTTCCTTTGGGCAACACATTCATTTTTAATGTGGCTGCACAGAAAAGACCTGGACAGACGGTTTGAGAGTTGGCGAGGATTCGTAACCTTTGTAGAAAGCAGATAAATTAGATTTAAGAAAAGATAAACATACTTTATTGATCCATGTCAGCAAAATGGGATTGTTGCAGCAGCTCAATGTAACGGAAAAATCAGTGGAAATAACAAACAAAAAAAATCAGACTGATAAAATATGTTAATTAAAGCTACAAAAATAATGGCATAGAGTGTGCACATTAATTTTAACAACTCTCAGAAAAAGGAAGCAACATCAATCAGAGCAGATGCAGCGTTAAACAGTCTTATGGAGCGAGGCAGTCTGTGGCGGTCCTTGTGACAGCGAAGCTGCCTTAGCCTGTTAGAAAAGGTGCTCTGCTGTCCAGAATGGAGAGGGTGATCAGGATTATCCATGTTCGTTCAATGTCCTCCTCTCCATCGCTGCTTCAAAAGTGTCCAGTTTGCAGGTAATAACAGACCCAGCCAAACTGATCAGTTTGTGTAGTCTCTTTGTGTCCCTGGCATGCTACGCATATGCGCGTTTACATAGACTTTTTTGTGGAAGTGGTCGCTTAAAGCCGCATTTCCAATCCGCGGTGTAAATGTAGCTTTATACATCTAGAAAAGAAACTAAAAAGCCATTGTTTAAACCTCTTAAAGACGGATTTAGAAGTTTTTATTTTATTTTGAATGTCGTTTTTTTTTTAAGCCTTAGTCCCAAATATGGGTAGATAAGAGCTTTCTGCAGGTCAAACCTGTACGCAAACAAAATATCCAGGTTGTAGACCACTTGGTGAACCGGTAGAGAGACAACGCTCCTGCTCATTTTGCCTGACAGATGGTCGCAAACACATACAGCACATTAGGGCAAGTAAAGGGGAGTAAAACACAGGCGTGTCGTACCAATTTTTTATGTTTCAACCCCCTCCAATCCTATGGACTGCGCAAAGCACCCATAAATGCTGTTTGTGTGATAAGTACGCGCCTCTTGCGTGCAGCCTGACTGTTAGAAATGAGGAAATTAGACAAGTTTGTGTTGACATTCTATGGACATGCTACAGGGGCTTGCGTATCACCTTTACACCCGAGCATGCAACATTTGTGCGCAGTCAGTAAGGAGCAAGTACTCACACCTTACTAACGACTAGAGTGTGACGTAAGGACACCGTACGACAGCTTCACCCGTACGCCATGAGTGCGTGAAACTTCCATGATCCTAACAAATCCGTCATGATACGCTTACCACATGCAGAAACAATGGTACGTTCCACTTTCATGACGCCCCTTTAAGGTTGTCGTACGAGCTTCAAGGGAATTGCAAGACCCACCTGCTCCCTTGAAGATACAGCTGCTCCTCCATGGACCCAGACAACCCAAAACCTGCAGCATCTGTACAAGACAACCCCCCGTAGGGGGGCAAAGGACTGAGGCTTTAGACAATGGTAAAGTAAACAGTATAAACAAACGGAATTATGACTTTATTTGGATGACAAAATAAAGCAAAAACTCTGTGCGGACATCAGTATCAGCAAAGACATCAAAGTTATAAAAGCATTTTTAAGAAGAATGATGACACTGATGCAGTCAGTCAGTGAGATGAAGAGCAGCCGCAGTATCCTAAATAAAAAATGAGATAAAAACACGAGTGAAGAGTTCGTCCTGTGAATGGATGCTGGGCTGCAGGTGACTGGGATCAACCAGTCAGCTGGCAGCCGCTGTTCTCACCAAAGCTTCATACTACCTTTGGGTACCACTGAGTGTATGCTAATCTAATACACAAAACCATCAAATGGTCTGGGTTATAAAACATAATGTATCCATTGGCCAGTTGCCCATGGCAACCAGATATGAACCAACATGGTTTCCGGTGCTGAAACCGCTTGAAATAGGGAGCTCATTTAGGAAATGGATGAATATCTGGGTGGGTTTGCTTAAAACTTTTAAAACATTGTGTTTTTTAAGCTAAAAGGACCACTGTCAGACAGAATGCTAAGAGCTCTCAAAACTGTGAAACGTGATCAGCGTGGGATTTGTGTCAAGCTGGCAAGAAAAGACGAGGAAGCAGAGTGAGTACAATCAGCGTACCGTCTGCAGAATACAGAGATTTTATTTGTTAGAGCATCCATGAATCCCCTGGCTGTTTGTGTGTGGAGTTTGATCTGGACAGCATCAACATGTAAACACTGAAGAGCGATGGGACTGAAGGAAGCACTGCAATGCAGAGCAATACAGCGAATCATAGTGACAGAATAAAAAATAAACTGTGGCTTCTTTATGACTTCTTCAATAACAAATATTAGCTTTTGTTCAATCTATTAAGACATTTTCATATTACAAAAGAAAACAGAGTTAAACTTTCAGTAAAAGAAGTTTATACCATGTAAGAAAAAGATTTATCCCTGTTTAAAGAAAAGATTTGTAAATGTGAACATATCAACTTTGTTACAGTTTAAAATAGTTTTACAACTTTCATGCTGCATTAAAACTAACATTTATGTTTTCAGCAAAAGACTGAATTTTAAAGATTAAATTCACTACTACAGGGCTGCACGGTGGTGCAGTGGTTAGCGCTCTTGCCTCGCAGCAAGAAGGCCCCTGGTTCAAGTCCTGGCTGGGGGACATGAAAAACAACATCAATGTGGGGCCTTTCTGTGTGGAGTTTGCATGTTCTCCCCGTGTATGCGTGGGTTCTCTCCAGGGGACTCCGGCTTCCTCCCACCGTCCAAAAACATTCATAGGTTGATTGGCAACTCTAAATTGTCCATAGGTGTGAGTGTGAGAGTGAATGGGGGTGTGATTGAGGACATTCTACCCTGCGACAGACTAGCGACCTGTCCAGGGTGTCCCCCTGCCTTCGCAGTGGCTGGGATAGGCTCCAGCAGCCCCGTGACCCCGAAAGGGAAAAACGGTACGGAAAATGAATGAATGAATGAAATTCACTACTTTATATTGATCTACGTACTGACTGCTCCATCTACAAAATCCTCCGTCAGTCTTGCACGTTTTGATGGTAAAATGTTGGTTATTTTACATTTTTCATGCAACTGCAGTTAATATAGTAAACATTGCCAAGAAAACGTTAAAATTCAAAACTGCGGCTGTTGAAACTTTGCAACATGGCATGTTTTTAAAAACTCGTTGCTTTTGAGGTTTTCTAAACTATATTTTTTATTATTACGCTTCTTTTAACAATTTTTTGTTTTCCAATTATAAAATTTGGATTTTAATGACTACTGTTTCTTTTAGTAGTTTTAAATAAATTAGTTGTAATTTATTGATTGTAACAATTAAATTATGAACTTTTTATCTGTTAGTTCCAAATTATTTAGATGTTTTTTTTGTAACTGAATGATGCCCTGTTTATTAGTTGCTATTACATTGTATTTTTTATTTTTTAAGGAATGATGCGCCAACCTCTAAGATAACTTTTTTTTGTTCAGCTCAGCTCTCACTTATGCTGTTGTTATTATTATTATTATTATTATTTTTAAATATGTTGGTCTTTTAAGTTTGCATTTAGTCAGTTAGCAGATGCTTCTTATTGTCAAAGTGAGTTTCAAATTCAAGCCATCGTGAACTTTACACCTGCCTTTCCAGGCTGGGATTTGAACCACCGACCAGCCTGCCAAACAGCTGATCGAACCTTTTAAACCGCATTTGTGCTGCAGTAATTATATACGCATTTCTAAACCTTTCTTGAAGTATTTTTTAACAAAAAATAAAGTATCTAAAAATGTTAGGAGTTAAGTTGATATGTGCTAACGATGATGGAGCTGGAGAAAGGCTTTGTTTGCTCTGCCTTGGTGGAAAGCCTGCTCTTAACATCTTTATAGTTGTTGGTTATGTGCTGTCAGACATTAAAGAGGCAGTAAATCAGACCAGGTGAGATAACACTGGAGACTGTACCAATTTCTGAGTTGTGTACGTCTAAAATAAATGTAAAAAGAAAAACGTAAAACTATCAATTTTAGGATGTTGAGATAAAAATGAAGTGGAAAATATTGTGCAATTAGGGCAGGATTGACTATAAAAAATAGCTGTAAAACTAAAAGTGGAAACTTGTTTGATTATAGGCCCTTTATCCTCTGGGTTGGAAGAATACACCCGTGACTGGTTAAATTCACCCGGCTCTTTAAAAATGATGAACAGGAGCATAATTACTCAAATAGATTTTATTTACTTTAGAAACAAACAAACAAAAAATCTCAAATGAAAGATTGTTTTTTTTAAATAGTACGTCCATTACAGCTTAATGAAAGATTATTCTTTTGATTTAAAACATAACCTAAAAATAGAATCCATATATTTGGCTTTTAAACCTATAGACTTTACTTCTAATAGGCGTGATGGTACATTTACAAGGATTTGTTTTTTGCAAAAAGTGTACATTTTTTTGTAGATTTTTAATGTGAGAAATTAATCTGTGTACATTCAGGATTATAATATTCTTTGAAAAACACCTGGTGTTAGAAATAAGTGCCAAATGTTTTTGTTACTTGTCAGTTAGTTTGTTTAGTCATTTTTGGTTATTTAACTGTCACTGAGACAAATGTTGAGTCTGTGTCTCAGTTTTCCTCAGGGGCCATCTCAATAGAAACCCTCTAGACCTTGATGCTATGTCTACTGATCTCCTGTAGTTTCCATTGAGTGTTGTACTTGTGCTTTAGTGTGCCGTATGCAGGATTTTACTCACCTGATGTTGGTCGCTGCTACAGCTCTGAAGTACCGTTTTGTTTCCCATAAAACTCAGGTGAAGCCGTTTCATCTGAACATGGAAACTTTTGTTTGTATGTCGAGTCAGAACAAGACGACCTTGGTGGAGAAGTCTTTGTTCAGTGTACGGATACACACCTTTAACCATCCGTGTTACTCTTTGCATGGAAGTGCCTGACCCACCTTGTACCTCCCTTTGTTTTCCGGACCCCCTCCCATCCTAACCTGTACCTATCTGTGTCCATGTGTGCCGCATCCAGGTATCAGGAGGAGTACAGTATGGACTCAACCAATGCCCAGTAAGTCTCTGGCAGCATCATGCTTGCATGGCATGGATTGTGTCTGCTCTGGTGACGGGACTCACTCCACAGAGGCCATGTATGCTGCACGGTTCACTTTGGGTTCTGCAGACCACATGTACCCGTAGATTATTGACATACATCTTCTCCATCACCTGCAAAGTGGCGTTTTGACTCAGAGCTCTAATTATGGCTACCTTTTCACCAGAAAAACAGCTGATCTATAAAACCTGTTTATTATATGAACACTGGTGGTAAAAAGGTAGTTTCCACGTTTTCAACCTAATTTACTGACTGAATGTGCACGACTTCTATATATGTCTGATTATGGATAGTGTGAGACCTGAGCCTGAAGAATCCCTCAATCCCTCATGAGGAAAGAGATGTCAGAGCGTAAGACTTTCTTTGTGTTCAGTGAAGATACCTGCATGCTTTCATCTGTGAAAAACATTTCGATCATTCTTTCAGCAGGTTTGATCATTTACCAATTACTCACGGTTTTTGTTGCAGCTTTGAAAAACTGAAAATATGAGGTCATTTTGTTAGGATGCTCTGCGGCGGTGTGTGTTTTAGGACTTATTGAAACGAGTGGCTGAAAAGCTTTTTTCAATGACTTTCATTGTCAGCTTGTGGCTAAAAGGTTAGCTCTGCTCTCTAGAAAAGGCGTGTGACAATGATGGAGCAAGCTGGGCATAAAACCTCTTTTAGTGGTGCGTCCAGGCCCATCGCTGCATTGGTTAGTCCTAATACTATACGTCAAAGACCCATAGCTCAAAAATGATTGCAAATGATGAAGATTCTACTTGTGTTTTTATGAACTTTAATCCATTTTGTGGATTTTTGTTTGGTTTCAAGCTAATCTGAAGCAAAAAGTTGGACGAAAAAGTTATACAAGTGGAAATATTTTCTGTGACGGAAGCATTGATTGTACATGAGAACTGGACTGACTGGCAGCTCCCCCCGGCATTCCAAACAGGAAGTACCCGCTGGCTCCAACAAGTCCCATAGACTTCTATAAAGAAATACTCAGCTGTTAGTCAGTCGTTCTATTGGTCAGAAGAATTGTTCTTGATCTGATACCTTTTTTAACATGCTCTATATTATACTTTGTTCTGTAGTTCAAGTTATAAACTGACCAATCAATAAAAGTAGCTGTAGACTCCACGTGCATTGTAAAAAACATTTGATTGACAGATTTCGTGCATCTGAATTGACTTCATTTGGTTGGAGCTGGAAGTAAACCATTTTCTACAGATGACGTCACACTCACTCAGTCCACTTCTCAAATCCAGTCAGTGGGAAGAAACCAAGAATATATTTATATTTTCTACTTGTTCCATTTGACCAATGAAATACAGAACTGTCTACAAACCAGAGTCGTGTTGTTAGAGGTTTGGGTTTGCAGTCTGGCGTGAATAAGAAAGTCATTAAGAAATGCAGTTGCCAGAGTGTATAGTTTTGCGTCAGAAACCATCAGTGCAGAAAAACTCATCAGAAGGAGCTCCACATTCGACTGTAAAAACATATTAATCTTGTTTAATGTTAACCATTTACTTGCTGTGAGTTTTCTATCATTGCTGGTTGTTAAAATGCTGCTGCAGTTATGATTTAATGCGTTACTGGGAACAGCAATGGCTCTAAGGCACATCTTTCTGTCAAAAAGTCTATGACACCTTTTTCCACTAAAAATAGGCTCCGATAGCTCCATCAGTTTTTTTCCACCTGAACACTGTAAGCTCTGTTTCTGTCCCTGATATACTGAACCGAGCGGTCGAGCAAAAGCCCAGATTAGACTTTATTAAACTCTTGACGCTCTCCTAATGTCTGCTCATGATTTAATTAGGTCCTCAAGGTATGTCCATGATGGGTGCTTCTAATGTTAATTCACCTGCTAGTCAACAAAAAACAAACATTACAAAAGACCTATTCACTAAAAACGTTTGTCCAAAACCAATCCAATTTATGTTTGTCCTGACAGAGTAGACGTTTCTTAATAAGGGATTTTAGTTTAGATTCTTTTTGGATTGGGGAGAACAGGTTACCAAGAAACTGCCTCCCAGGCTTCAAAGCATCAATACTGAATCCCTGCCAAATGCTTTTTGTGCCTACGAGGAAGTAAACACACCATAAGATGCTCTTCAGTGTGTAAAATGATAGTCAGGTTATCCTGGAGGTCAGCTCTTTCTTTGTCATGTGACGGCAGAGCTGCTGCTGAGGTGGATCCTCTTCAGGAAGTGTTGGAGGTTAATCTTCACCTGTGGAGCTGTTGGAGCCTATCCTTCATTACAGGGTCAAACGTCAAACAGGATCAAAAAGATTAATGTTTTCTCTGTGCCAGTTGTTTAGTGCCTGACATAAACAGATTATAAACTGTGTTAGCAGAACGGAATTAAGAGCAATCCAGGTTGCAGGCCACTTGGTGAACCCCTAGAGAGTTAAGTGAGTTTTAGTTTTTTTTTTTTTCAGATATATCTCCTTATAGCTGCTACTTTATGAAGTTCTTTGTTTTACTTTGGTCTTTTCAAAATCGATCAAAGCTAATCGATCTGTGGAGCTCTGAACTAGTGGGGCTCGTTTTCACATCAAAGAGTTATTTATTGTTAATATTCTAGAAAATATTTTGTGCTATTGTTTAAATTAGACACGATAGTCACATAAGGTAGCAGGACATTTTTCAATGTGGTTGATATACTTTGCTAAAACGTTATTAATTTAAACTAGATTTGATGTGGTTATAGAATGTCTTATTTCTCCATGCTGTAGTTTCTACTGCAGCACAAATGTTTGTCCGTAATGATATTTCACTTTTTATTTTTGCTCACTTCTTTATTCTCAAAGGATAATTTTTTACCGTCAAGTGAAAAAGCGTATTGCATTCAGTTAAAAAATACAAAATAAAGGTGTTTTTTAAGCTTTTTCCCCCACTACTTTTTCAAAATATATTATTTGTTCCATTTCGTTTCGTGGTTCTTCAATAAAGTATCTCTCGAAAAATTTGGAAGAAAATTTGGCGGAGAATAATTGTGTCGAAAAACCCTAAAAATATTTATCTTTTTTCTATAAAATCTGTTTATGAATCTGTCTATAAAACCTAATTAATCTAAACTTAAACTGTGAATTAAAATGAGTCGAACCTGTATTTAGATTTAGAAATTCTTGCAAACGTCGTCACCTTCTGCACTGTATTCTTTTGGGTTTCGTGTTAAGTTAAACATCATTTGATATTTTAACTTTTTTAAACTGTTATTAAAAGCTTTTTCAGAGAAAAATGAAGCCAACAGAAATATTTACAAAACCAGCAGAACTGTCATAAAGTGAGCAGGACTTTAGAATTTCTCTCTCGGGACCTTACAAAGTACTAACCGCAGCTATGAATCAAAAACTGTGCAGTGCTGATTCAAAGCTGAGTTTTAATAAATGATCTCATAGTTTCATATGCAAAGGTCTTTGATCTGTTTTTCTTTTTTGCATAGTCAGATAGATTATCTAGTGCTCGTGCAGCAATGCTGGGTATTTCCTCTGCAGACCTGTTTTCTTTTGGAGTTGCTTAACTCGCCATGGTCCCGTTAAAGCGATGTGTCTCCTTTTCATTACCTGTATCTCATTTCCTTCTGGTCTGCCCTTCATCTTTTGCTCATGCTTTTCTTTTGCAAACATGCAGTTTCACTTGAGCTTGAGCCCTACGTGCTCATCGGAATGCCACCTACAGGAACAGAAACTGTGAAAAACAGAGATGCAGTTTTCAGAACAGACGTTTTTAAAGTCTAAGCCTTCATATCAGACACTGTGAAGGGGGCGGCTGGTGAGACATGTTCCATTTTCTGCTCTTATTTTTTTGTCTGAGAAGCAGCTTGGTCAAAAATACAAACCTGCATGAGGGCTGTGTTTCTGAGGTGGATGTCAATAAAAACTCTGACTACCGTGTGGTTACGTGTGGTTCCTTAGGGGGAATATTCTGAATCTGATCTGCAGGAAAGCAATCAAACTTCATTTCAACTTCTTAAACAAGGGAACACGTTTGATGAGTCATTAGTGAAGGAAATATCCATCTCTGACACATATCTTTGATGCTGGAGGATCACAGACTCCTCATGAATGGATGAGGATACTCTCGCTCGATTACAGTTTACAGCTTTGATCGAAATATATTTTATTTTCTTGGAAGGAACCGTGTCCGTTTGTATTTGAAGGACGGTTGTCCCTAAATCTCTAGAAAACAAACTGCAGTTTGCTGATGTTAAATTTTCTTCCCCGTTGTTGAAAAAAGCCTGAGAAAATTGGGATGGAGCACTTGCAGCTCGGTTAACTGTCTCAGTGGCAATAAAGTCAAAGGTGGAAGGAAGCGTATGGCTCCTATAGTATGTACCTTTCTTCCAACGGCACTCTGTCGACACACACACTGTGTTCCTCCCTTAAGGCCTGGCTGCTGTAATTGCCCTCTTGCTTCTTCTCTCCCCTCTTTTCCAATACTTATCTGTTCCAAAGACTTCTTGTCAGACATGGAAGGCTGTAAGGTTCCCTGCTGTGACTACAAAGCTATTATTACTTTCTCTCTGTGCTCATTAGTGACAGCAAGAAGGAACATTATAGTCCAACACTGGTTTTTATTTAACCAACCCTAAATCTGTCCTGTTGATTCTCATGTTTTTTGCATTTAAAAGGATGTTCCTGAAATGGTTTTATGTTATGTTCTGTTAGGGTTCACTGTAAACCATAATATTAAAGTGTGGGTGACATGGCCTATTTTAATAAGCCAAATTAGTGTCTCTTTATGTTGCGATGTTTTTAATATTTTTCGAAAAAGTAATACGAAAAACGCGATATAACAACAGGACGGCCGCCGGCTTACGCTGCCGGATTCGGCCGCCTGTTTGTGACGTAACGAAGGGACAACTGGCAGCACGATAGGAGCCGAGGACTACCGTTTCACCAGACCACTTAATTGTTTTTTTTAATCGTCTTCTCACAACTGAGGTGGTGACCACGCTCAATAATGACGATGCCCGCATTATTGATCGCAAACTCTTCAGATTTGTTTGTGAAAGTTTAGCGTGTCCCCGCCAGTTTTGGTCTCTAGGGGATCCATCACGCTGACCACGTGGTACAGACAGAGCCAATCAGAGCCGTCGACGCATCCGAAAGCAACTAAAACGTCCCGTCATTGGTCAATTAGGCCGGGTTGACGAGAGATAGCCGCGACCATAGAGGAAGCGATCCGCAGAGAAATATAGAAAATAAAGCTAAAATTCGCCGATTTCAGACAATTTTTTCATCCGGAAAGCGATTTGTCCATAGAGATCAGGTCTTTATTTCCAGGAAAGTACGTTCGGTTTGCTCGAGGGCTTCGGTTTCGCCCTCGTGCGTTGAACTTGTTTTGTCCATTGTTTCAGCAGCGTTTCTTGTTTTGGGAATTTATACACAGATCCACTTTCACTAGATGTATTGCTACATCCAGCTGCCACACAACGACTTGGCATGTTAATGATTAACAGAGAATTAACGAGAATTAACGATGATTAACAAGAGAAACGAAGACTACCTGCTTTGTTTACCTGCTGTCCGAAGCGGAACTACGGAAGTCAATGCCTTTCGTGACGTCACAGGTCATATCGGGGTCACTTCCAGCCTGCGCTCTTAGCGGCAAATTCAAATCTCTGATTCCTTCGAAAGATGTCTATTATTCATATGCTTCGGATTTTTTTCGACGCGAACTATTGGTATCAATAGAATCAGCGTTTAAAGGGCTTTTTTATTTGACAAAGTTGTTCAAAGCATGGCATCCACACTTTAAGCTCAGTGGATTCTGTAACATCCCTAAATGTTTATGTGCAAGTATTATGAGCAAATATTTGATCAGTGAACCTAAAATGATAGTATTGTTTCAGCTGAGCCTTTAGATCCACAAAGCTGAGTTTCTATCGTGTTTTTAATGTGAACGTGTGAATCAGAACAAATAGACTTTTAGCAGAACCTTATGGGAAACGCACGCGTCTTCTTTTCAAAGAAACTCCACATTTTCCACATTGAAATTACAATTAATTCCATTTTCTTCAAAGGATTAAGGCTGAATACGGAGGCTCACCTGTCGTCTTTTCAAGCTTTTGTTTGTTTGCAGAGAAACATAATCCACTAGTCAAACACTACTTCCCTTTTAACCGGCTAATTTAGCTTTTAAGCTACTAAGCTATATCATTTCAATGATACACTTTGATTTTTGTAAAGTGTGTTTGAGCTTTTAACCATTAAAGCAATAACAGTTTATCTAAGAGACACATTTTGTCTCCGTATTTTAGTTTTTACAGTCACACAAAAATCATTCAATACAATTTTTAAGCAGAAATGTACAATTTTTGTCTTTTTAAATGACATTTTTGGCTTTTAGTAAAAAAAAAAAATCAAAAGTAAAATTCAACATAAACAAATTCCTTCAAAGGGTGATGAAGGGAAACGCTCATCTTTACCTGATTTTCCTTTGTTTTATTCGTGCACTTTAAGAACAACTGTCTTTTTTTGTGTCATTTGTTTTAGAGCATGTGACCCTTCTGGATTTTCAAAGCATTTATCAAACTACTGGGTGTTCTGTGAAACGGAAAAAAAAAAAAAAACTGAAACTCAGCCAATTGCAGTTTTAAATTGAAGAATGTGTCTGATCTTTGATGGATCCTCCCACAATCATTACTCCTGACCACACGTGTTAGCATGGTGAATGTGGATGCATGCTTGCCTGTAATACGTCTGCTCTGACATGTTGTGGCTCCTCCCACAGGGTGCAGGTAGAGTTCTATGTGAATGAAAACACCTTCAAGGAGAGGCTGAAGCTCTTCTTCATCAAAAACCAAAGGTCAAGTAAGTACACGAAGCCTCTTGTCTTCCCCGAGCAAACCTCAGCAGAGGCACAAAGTGGAGAAACTGTGGTCAGGGATGGTGGGTGTCCAGTTTCTGCATCAAGATTAGCTGCTAATTTGAAGTAGTTGTGGTTTGGGATTGGGATATAATGGCCCCCGCACTGGGAAACATGCGTGGTCCATTTTCTGCAATACTCAAACTCACACTTATCACACACGTTTCCTGCTTTTGGGAAAGGATAAGAAGAAGACACCAGAGTCATTAACAGATCCTCAACTTTGACGTGGCCGCACTGACTTTCCCTCATCTGCTCGGCAGCGTCTGAGGCCAAAGCCAGCCGGCTCTAATGAAAATGTCACATCTGGCTCCAGGCTTTGGTCGTTCCATTCGCTGTTTGTTTGTGTAGCTTCCAATGATCTTAACCTTGATGGAGGCTTCATCTATAGAGGCCACGCCAGAGAAGATTACGTAGCTGCTGAGGTTGATTGGAAAGGTTAGTGACACCCCCGCGGGTGGTTGTTGCCAAGTTTTCCAGCACATTAGGTTTTACAGGTCAACCTATCTTCCTTTGTTCAAAGAGAGACCTATAAATCTAATAACATTCGCACGATTCTTAGGTGTCCTGTGTGAAACCATCAGTTCTTCTTGTGCAGACTTTGAGCATGCGCTGCATTGGCCTTCTGTTGTTCTTGAGTTATTCTTGGAGCCCTCAAAAAGCCAGTGGAAGTCCCATGTGACAGAGTTCATGAGCTGTGCAGCTTCAATAGATATTCTTCAGGACTCTGTGCATCAAGACATCTAAACTCTTGAAACATTTAAGGTTAGTTTCACTGAACTCCCAGCAATAGCCTCATTTTTAACTTTAAGTTCTTTTAGTAAGATGACAAATCTGTGATTTAGGGCTGGTTGATTTTATCGATAAATTTGAATGTTTTGTTCAGGATTTTTTGGGGGGAAATCTGGATTTTACTTTCCCAGCACTCTCCCATTGTTGGGAGTAATGCCAGCCCGCCCTTTTCTCGCTCCACGCTGACGGTAAAATGGCAGCAAAGAGGAGCTTGTTCCCTAAACAGGAAGTGTTTCTTCACTTCTGGTTTGGTTTTGTGACTTCAGACTTGGAGCTACAAACCACACGCTGCAAAATCAGCTTGAAGGCTGGTGCTTCCTAAAGTGGGAGTACGAAAAAATGTGTTTAACACCTAAAACTTCCTAGACTCTGTCGAGAGGGAGAAAGGTTTTCTTTACGCAATGCTCACAAAACACCCACTGGATGGTTTTATAAATATTTTTACAGCTCTTTGTGTTCAGGGCCAACTTCCAAATATGTTAAAAACTTTAATAAAGTTTTTGTGAAGTATATTTGGTAAGTACACTATCATTTGTATTTTTTTTAATCAAAGAAAGTAAAAATCACTGAAAATTGAAAATCAAATTTGGTGTCAAAATATCTGAGATTTTGTATTTTTTTGGTCATATCACTCAGCCTTACTGTGAATAAAAAGAAATCACGGTGTTTGTTTTCTGTCCCTGCAGGTTTGAGAATCCGTTTGTTCAATTTTGCTCTGAAAATTCTCACCTGCGCCCTCTACATCCTGAGAGTGAGTCTGGATAACCCCAAGGAGGTCAACAGTAATCCATGGTCAGAGTCACTCCCAGAATTTCATCTCATCTTAACTAAATGTTAGGAAGAGGACAGAGGGCAGTTATGTAGAAATGTTTTATTCTTTCCACTTGAAACTAAATTAATTTGACTTTTTTTTTCCTTGAATGAGGCTTTTTGCAAACCCACTTAAATGATGAGCCATAAGTATTTTATTTATTTACTTTTTGATATGATTTAATCTCAATTGAGTTAACAGAACATGATATTTATTAAGAAGGATTCCTCCATTTTTTCTTTCTTGTATGTAGTTTTAGCTTCTTTTTGCTTTCATTCTAGCTCGGCTGAATTCTCTTCTGTCTCTCTGCAGTGCGATGTGTCGGAACAGCAGTTTCCTTAATGCGACAGATTCACGAGAAATCAACTGGTATGCGTGGAAAGAGTTTCACGATTCTGTCTCAAGTGCATATAATTGTAAAAAAAATAAGCTGTGAATCTTAAGGAACAAAGGTTATTTTTTTTTATTTATTTATTTTTTGACAGGGAGCTCATTTTCTGGGTGACCAGACGGGAACCTGTATGGGCAATACAGGTGAGTGTCAAATCCCGCCGCCTGTGCTGACTCTGCGTTTACCTCCACCCTAAACCTCAGCTGTAATTCATCAGACAAAAAGACGATGATCACTGTGCTGGCTGAGAAGCCAGAGGAGAGGAGTGTGCAGGTGAAAGGTGCATTCATCTTCCTCTCCCCCTCTGCTGCAGGTGACAGTGGCCTTAATCAGTTTTTTGGAGACTATACTCATAACATATCTAAGCTACAAGGTAAGAGGCTGTTTTACACCGATGCACACAATTGATCTCATTAATGTGTTGAAGCAAACTTCAAAGCACAGCCTGTTTTCTCTCTCGTGGGCCTTTAGTTTACGCTTAGATGCACGTTCTCCCTGAATGAAAGATCCCGTTTTTATTGAATAAGTCTTATTTGGTTTATTATACCTGTCTCCTGTGGGCAGTGAATTGAAAACTAACCAATATTTAACCAAAAAGCCCAATCTGGTCACGTCTCCACATGTTGGTAAGTGAGGAAAACCTATTGGTTCATCAAACAACCATAACATCCTGTGGCGGTAGAAAGGCCATGCCGTGTGGAAAGAGATCATTTTCAAAGAAACTGTAATTGCGCAGCTATGATAGCAGATCCTTTTACATTGGATAAAAGACATCAGCAGACTAGGAGCACCGTTTCATCAAAAGGTAAAAGCATAAAGGAGCTGAGGCCACAGGGACTAAGATGCTCTTTAATGCTAATGCATTTCACTTTACCGGACCCAACCGTGAAGCTGTGGTTTGATTAATCTAGATTTACTCTGTCCCACAGTGAGAGTTCAAAGGAAATGATCTGTAATGAGATTCAGGAAAAAGGCTGGTTGGAGCAGAACCCTATTTGGGGAATTTAATAGCTACAGGAAGAAAAATGTCACAGAACAGTCCAGCATCAGTCTACATGAGCATCAGCGAGGAGACGGGAGCAGCAGTCAGTGTTCAGCCCGACGGAGATTTAAAAGATGCTGCATCAAAAGATCCAACCTGAAGGAATGGAAAAAATTTTTACTCATTTCACAAATTTAAATTTTCTCTGTAAAGTGTCTTAGCAGATGTCAATGTTTTTTCTTAGTTTATAGATCCTCACCATGTCCAGTTCTGCCACACAGATGATAGGATTCTGTTCCTCAAGGCAGTCAGACCCTAAAGGTTGATCCAGACTAGAAGATGCGTCTTTGGTCATGATTTATGGTTTATTTGAAAAATAAAACTAAATTCTCCATCACCAGTTAAAGCAATTGACTGTATAAGAGAACTGGAGTGAGTAAGTGTGACACCATCCATAGAAAATGGTTTATTCCAGCTCCAATCAAATGAAGCCAATTTAGTTGCCTTTTTTTTTGCAATATGGATGCCGCCATGCCGGAGCCAGACGTCTCCAGTAAGCAGTGAGTCAGTCTGAGTTGATGTTTCTACGGCAACCAATCCGGAGTGAGCTTGTTGGAAGTCCAAACCCCCTACCGCTTGAAAGCAGGCTCTGTCAAACAATGTGAACACTGAACTACATCTGATTGGTCAGTTTGTGATTTGAATAACTTGAACTACAGAAAAAAAAAAGAAAGAAGAAAAACAAAACAAG
Organism: Oryzias curvinotus; assembly: GCA_023969325.1. NCBI lineage: Eukaryota > Metazoa > Chordata > Actinopteri > Beloniformes > Adrianichthyidae > Oryzias > Oryzias curvinotus. The sequence continues at coordinate 31,869,175 of CM043714.1, forward strand.
GAATTATCAGATCCAGAATCATTATTCTAACCAAAAGAATGACTGAGTAATAGCTGTTTGGTTCTCTATAGAAGTCTATGGGATTTTGGCTTCTTGCTGTCAGCAGGTACTTCCTGTTTGGTATTCCAAGGTGGAGGAGTCACTCAGTCCAGTTCTCATTTACAGTCAATTGTTAAAATGGAAGAGTCCTGACCCAGGCCTTTTCCTGTGCTAAAAATAACTATTGGATTTTTGTTTTAAGGCTGTGAATAGGTGTAAGCAGAAAACTGAGTTTTTATTCACTCTTGTCTCTAATCATCCACTTGGCTTTGGCTTCACCGTTCTGCTACACCTACGATAAACAGGTTTAGCTCTTTTGTTGTTAGAAAGTGTCTGAGTTTTCACTCACTGAGGGCAATATGTACACAACATGTTATTGTGGAAGCAAACATTACACAAGTGTTAAAGGAAATCACTGAAAACAACAACAAATGTACAAGAACAATGGACAATGAATAATGTTTTCATCCAAAAAATGAGTCATCTTATGTAAACTTACATTACAAGAATCAGCAGCAGAAGCAACAAATGTTTGATTCATTTTAATCACTGTGAGCAGCAGTCATTGAGTCCATTTAACACACAAACAAAAGTATGAAAACCTCTGCCAAAGCATCAACAGTCGTGATGGTAAACCTGTGCTGACTGCCTTGAATCTTCCTTCCAGGGGAACATTTGGGAGCAGTTTTTCCAGATATCCTTCATATTGGAGATGATCAATACCGTGCCATTTATAATCACCGTGAGTATTCTGGTAACATTAAAGTTTGTCAGTGCTGTGTTCGCTTTAGCACATATACATGTTTCAACATGAAAAAACGATGCAGTTGTGTGTAAACCACTTAGTTTGATTGATTCTCTGATAACAACAGAGAAACACAGGAGCATTTGCTCTTTGCAATTCTATGAATTATGGATCTAAAATGTTTGTCTTTTGAATTTTGATGCAATCAAACTTCATTTAAACACTCCTTACATTGACTTGTTTTTCTTTTTTTTTTCATTTAGATCTTCTGGCCTCCATTGAGAAACATATTTGTCCCTGTATTTCTTAATTGCTGGCTTGCCAAAGGTGCTCTGGAAAACATGATTGTGAGTCTGCAGCTACACTTCAGTACAGCACACACAGCAGAGGGAGTGTTTGCTGCTTTTACAGACTTAAACACAACAGAGACTCATGCCTCAAACGAAAGAGCAGTCTGTAACTTCGGTCTCTACAGAAGAAATGCTTCTTTTAAAAAAAGAAAAGAAATTTGCATTAGTTTATGTTTGCCCTTTTGAGGTTGCTCCAATAAATTAGCCTGTTGTCAAAGTATTCAGCCGTCAACGTTAACTCAAACCATTTATTTTCTGCTTGATAAGTGAGCTGGCTGAGGTTAGGAGGATGCTGTCAAGTGGTCCTGTCTTTACATTATTCAGCAGACCTCCAACATTGATAGAGTAAATAAATTGTTGGTTGATCTTTATTGAGATTAATAACACTACATTATGAAAATACCTAATAGATGCAGCACCTGTGCATTTGTAAATACAAAGTTGTGATTGATAACTTACAGAGTAATAAAAATGACAAAATAAAAAACCACAGAAGCAAAGCACAGGTGATGAATCCTGGAGGAATGTAGTTGCTACATGATATTCTCAGCAGTTGGATGGCGTTCAACCAGTGCAGTATGTGCTCTCACTGTGATTCAGATGAGGCCGTGACAGAGCAAGAGCTTCATGCCAGAGCGCTAGTTGGCAGATGGAGGAATCTGGAAGCGAGCAGAGAGGAGGTGGCAGGCAGGCAGGCGGGCAGGACATGGCTGCTGTAACAAGGTGCGACTGGAGACGAGTCGTGAGCCACTGCACATCCAGGAGATCCATGAAATGAGCGTCTTGTTCGTCCAGCTCTGCACCTTTTGGCCTTTTTGGTGTAAAAATAAAATATTAGGAGTCCCATGTAGGTGATGTTTGTCTTAGTTTTAGTGGATAGAAGGTTTGGGGTTCATTGTGCCCACAGAGAAGGGTGCAGAGGGGAAGTCATTGAAGCAGTGCTGACATGGCTCGGAGCTGTCAGCGAAGGAATCCAGTGTCAAATCATGTTTGAGAGCCAGGATGGTGGAAAATACTCTGATCCCAAAGTATCTGACAGTAAACTCCAGGATGAGAGCCCACTTATCAGCTTTGGAGCTCACACTGTGAACAGTTTGTCCAAGCAAAAGACTTAATGCTTTTCTTCCTCTGTATTACGAATGCAGAGTTTGATTTGAATGATTTATAACCCAAGTAAAGCTGTGTTTGTGCATCAGAAAAGACTTGCGTAACAATCTCTTCCATGTGTCCAGAATGATTTCCACCGTGCCATCCAGAGGACCCACTCTGCCATGTTCAATCAAGTGTTCATCCTCATCTGCACCTTGCTGTGTCTGGTTTTCACAGGGTGAGTGAGCGTCTGCTATCCCAGGGGGATTGCAGCTCCTTCTGATAAAGCGATGTGGGCAAAAGTGGATTGTTGTTCTGAGAATAGAACTTGACTCAAACTTTCCCCCAAAAGCAATACTGTGCATATTTTTTTAAGAGTTTCCTCACATAATTCAGTAGACAATCAGACATATTAACTTTAAATTCCATCTCAAAGGATTTTTCTTAATTGCTTTTATTTCATTCTTTAAAAGTTACATGGAGATTGCTTTTGGCAGTGATTCCTCAGAGACGCAGTTGCTATGACAGATAATTATGAGGCCTCCAGAGCAGGTGAGCAAACAGATACGCAGCTCACCTGCAGGCGTGGCTGCTGCTCTGCGGCCAACTTTACAGAGAGATTCTGCTGTGAGGGACAATCCCTGCAGAGATCCAGTGTTTGTCCTGTTGAACGAAACTATATGACATACATACAATGTGCAGCTGGATAGCTGGATGTCTCAATTGGTTAAAAACAGGAAATCAGAGTTCGATTCCCAGGGGAGCGATGAGATTCATCCAGTGTGGGTTCTTGGACATGAACCCTTCATGTTACTGCCTACCTATACAGCCACAGGACCCCCCTGTGTCGGTCCACAGTCCAGATCAAATACAGGGTTAAGTCAGGAAGAATCCAACAACAACAACATGCGTTCCCTGTAAGATGCAGTCACTCAACTCTTGGCTCAACCTAAAAAAACGGCAGCACCCGTACGGGCCGACCCCCTAACTGTGGTGTTTGGCACTGGACATGGACGTTCTCACCGGCTCTTCATTGTTAATCGATTCCCATCTTATTAAACTATTTATGCCTTCCTGTCTGTACTTCTTCATCTATCTTCTTGAATCCCAGCCAACACTCTCCTCCTCCTCCTCCTCCTCCTCCTCCTCCTCCTCCTCGTCTTCACACTGTCTGGTTACACAACCCTGTTCTCATCTTTTCATTAAATCTCTGATGTGTCCAGAAAAAGAAACGCAAATGAATCACTCCACGCAGCAAAAAAGGAAACCAATGGCACAATCAATCGTGTCACCTCAAATAAGAGAGGCTTTTGCTGAATTGACCTCTTGGTGGAATTGAACCATCAAAGCCAAATGTCTCAGTGACAAATACATGTTTGTTTTTTTGTCTTATCAGTGAATCCATCTGCTGTTGTGTTCTCTCCTGCAGAGCTTGTGGGATCCAGCATCTGGAGAGAGCAGGGAAGAACTTGTCCCTGTTTGACTCTTTCTATTTCTGCATCGTCACTTTCTCCACTGTGGGCTACGGAGATGTCACGCCACAGATCTGGCCCTCACAGCTGCTGGTGGTCATTCTCATCTGTGTCGCTCTGGTGGTCCTTCCACTGCAGGTATGGATGCTGCTGGAGATTTCCACACGCGACCGATGACAACATCCTGGATCTGGTGCGAGATAACAGAATGTGTGTGTGTGTGTGTTTTCAGCTGCAGAGTTAGGTCAAATTCATGCTGGTTTACAAATGAAATGCTCTGTCAGCTCTTCGTGAATCCATGACGAGTTAGCTGTTTCTGCAGAGATAATTGGTGAGAAATCAAAAATGACACTTACAGTAATTATTCTTCCTGATTTCACTCTTTGTCAGTTTGAGGAGCTTGCGTACCTGTGGATGGAAAGCCAGAAGTTGGGAGGGAACTACAGCCGGCATCGGGCGCAGACGGAAAAGCACGTGGTGTTGTGCGTCAGCTCCCTGAAGATCGACCTGCTGATGGACTTCCTCAACGAATTCTACGCTCATCCCAGACTCCAGGTGCTGCTGCAGCGTTTCATTTTAGGTTCTTAAATCAAGGAAAGAAAAAAAAGAAAGGCAAAAGGAATGATTCTGTCCCGCAGACGTCCTGGACTGAAATGCTTTCTTACTGCGGACCTTGAGTGAAAATTTCACCTCAGACACATACTGAAAAACTCGCCAAAATGTCCACGCGCCTTGTAGAATTTTTGGGCAAAGTGAACACCCCCCCCCCCAAAATGATAACATCAAAGAGGGAGTCCTGTCATTAAAAAAAAGGAGAACAAATGAAACCAAAACTCACGCGGCGAGGATATCCAAAGGAAGACTCATGTCTTGGTGGCCATTTTTGTGGTAAATTTGGTGATTTTCACAAAGCAACCTTGGAAAGAGCTTTTTATCTTGAATTGGAAAAAAGAATCACCTTTCGCACCTTCTACAAATTTAACCGCCTCCCAGGGATTTTGATCTATCACCTCCTAATTCTTTGAGCATCACCTGGAAACCACTTTGGAAAAAAATGTTAGTTTTAAATGATATAGATTTTAAACGGCGTTGGTGGAGCGGGGTCGTAAAAGTGGCGTTCCCCTGTTGCTCAGACATTTTTCACTGGAATATTTTGGATTTGTACTCCATGAATCCTTGGCTTAAGATGAATGAAACAAGATGAGATCAAACATGAACATATCAAGAATGTGGGCGTAGTTAACAAAAAAAAACCTCAGTTGCCAAGGAAATCCAAAAGTTTACTTTTGCAGATTCTTCTTAGAATTGCTTGGACCTGTTCGTCAGGCGACCAAAAAGTAAAATGGTTACTATGGAGATAAATTTAATCGAAAGGTTGCCGTTTCGAATTAAAATTTTTTTCTGCCACATGCAGCTCTGAGGGTGGGGTGGCAGGAGCAGAAGGGGAGAGTGGGGGGTGTTTAGCCGCCACTTACCCAGTGAGGGTTTTAAAGGACGGAGGCAGGTAGAGCCTGTGGGCAATATTTTTTTTTATTTGAAATGGTTTATTTCAAGCAATTAAGTAGAAATAATACACAAAAGCAATATAATCATCAGTCATACATTCATACAGTAACTAATCAAACTTAGGATAATTAGACATATTAATAAATATTGCTTGAAAGGGAGTGGAAGGAAGTGAATTTATATAATCCCACCCCGTTATACTATAACCATTTTATTACATGATTTATCAATATCCGGTTCCAAGCTTTTATCAGACAGAATTAAGTATCTTAAAGTATCAATAAAGTATCAATAAAGTATCAATAAAGCACATGACAAAGATGAATTACTTAATTATTATGTAGAAAAATAGAAATAAACATGGCAAATGCAGATCATTTATATAAAATATATGCAGATTATGTTACTTATAAAAGTCATTCATATGATTAAAAATAATACTATATCAGTAAAATAGACAACACTGTTTCAGAGATTTTCATAGCAAAATTTCATCAAGTATCAAAAGTTAAAAAGTGCAAAATTATGTTACATTAGGAAAGATTTTTGAAACAATTTATCAATTTTTTTGGAGCAAGTGAAGTAATATCATTAAACATCGATCAATGTAACCATTTTCAATAAGTGATTAATCATTTGTTTTACTTTTATATATATATATATATATTTTGTATTTTTTCCTTTTTTTTTTTTTTTATATAATTAAGTAATGCTGTAAGGGAGAATAAAAAGGGTCCATATTCCGTCGATTATCCAAGGTTGGTATTTCTTCTTCTGCTGAATAGCAGCTGATCTTCTGGGTTTAAACAGTTTGTAGTCTCTTCCATGTTATGTCTGCAGACATTAGATTCAGGTCCATATCCTTCTTCAGCTGATATCAGCTGCAGTGAAAGTTGAGGTCAAGTTGTCTGCAGGTCAGAACTCTGCTGTTATTCAGGTGACGTCAGACGATAGAGAAAGTGATGAATACAGGTGTCATATTTCTTGAAATGATTTGGCTCTTTAAATTTATTACTCCATGTTGTTTCAGACAACCGTGATCAAACACTTCTCAAAATCCTTCATAGTGTTCACAACCAGAACCTTGGACCGGTCCGGTGGACCGAGTGGTTTGACGTAAATCCTGCAGCCTTTAACCCAAGTGTTCTCAATCTGCTTACACTTCCTGAGAAGCAGATAAAGCTGCTTTAACTGGATTTATGTTTTGTCCCTACTAAAATATGATCTTTTTCTTTATTTTGTTGTTGTCTGTGCTGATGGGGGGAAATCTCATTCATTGTGTAGCTCTGAGTTTTTTTATAAAGAATCCAAAACAAGTTTTCAATATAATCTCCGCCTTTTGCAGGATTATTACGTGGTGATCCTGTGTCCAACTGAGATAGATATTCAAGTCCGGCGTATTCTCCAGATTCCTCTGTGGTCCCAGAGGGTCATCTACCTGCAGGGATCTGCCCTGAAAGACCAGGACCTGATGAGAGCCAAGTGAGGAGACGCTTTGAACCTTCCAATCAGAATAACCATAATGTTTAAATACTGGTCGTTCATGGGTTTGATGGAGGATCTCCTGGCAGCTCAGACTCGCTGTAAAGCAGTTAGTTACAAGGCGCTACAGGAGTTGATTATCTAATGAAATTAAATTGTACTTACTGGACTAACGAAGAGATTTGATGGATTTGACTCCATTCACTGTAATGTTTACCTCATGGATTTTCTGCTATGATTTATGAAGCGATTTTTGGTAAATAGTAGTGAAACTTTCTCTGAAACGTACCTGTGTTTCGTTTATATTTGTCCTTATTTTTTCAGGATGGACGACGCTGAGGCCTGCTTCATCCTGAGCAGCAGGAATGAGGTGGACAGAACCGCCGCTGTGAGTCATGCGGATGCAATCTTATCTAGTCACAAGCAAACTCCAATAGAAACTTAATACACAGTGCTACTTCTCTTTACGCTTCATTTATTTCTTATTAGCCAAGAAATTTGGAGATATGCGAATTGTATTGTAATTGTTGAATATGGAGCTCATTTAACAGACAAAAGTCAAGGCCCATAAAGTTGAATTTCCACGCATTAACAGGTCACTGGGTCAGTGTAATGAGGCCATATTTTTGTCCACAGGATCATCAGACCATCCTGAGAGCCTGGGCAGCAAAGGACTTCGCTCCAAACTGTCCTCTTTACGTCCAAATCCTCAAACCTGAAAACAAATTTCATGTCAAGTTTGCTGGTGAGACGATGAAATACCTTCAGAGGTAAAAAAAAAATTCCACATTTCCACATTGTATTTCCACAGACCATGTGGTGTGTGAAGAGGAGTTTAAATATGCCATGCTGGCCCTCAACTGCGTGTGTCCGGCCACGTCTACCTTAGTCACCCTGTTGGTTCACACCTCCAGGGGGCAGTAAGTACACAACACTGTTCTGGACACGAATTTATGAACCACAAACCATGAATATATTTAACCAGCTGTCCAAGAACGAGATGGTATTTTAGCCCCAAACGATTTTAAATAAACCTCTAATGCCCGAGTTATGTTAAAAACGAGGACGTTGACAAATATCAGAGACTAAAGTGCTTTTATGTTTTTGTAGTATCTCCACAGCAGGAAGGTTTTCAGGCTTGTGCAAATAAAAAAAAGTATTTGTTGATGTCTAAAAAAGTCAAATTTAATTATCCGGCATTAATCAAAGCAGAGCGCTTGGCTTAGAAGTGTGTTTGTGTGAAAATGACAAATTTAGCAGGCAGCAGCTTTTTGTGCAGCGTGGTGAGTTATGAGAATAACCTCCTCAAAGGGAGAATCCATGTTTAACAGCCATGAAAGGGGGAGCCGGCGTTTAGGGAACCAGATGGTGTCTGAGCATCTTGTTCATGGTTGAGGACAAACTCAACCTCAGTTTCACGCAAAATCTGACCAACATCGTTGAGTGAGCGTTTCCCTCCCCGTTTTCTATTTGAATGCCTGTTCTGTAGAAATGAGAGCAGTTTAGTGTTCACTGAAGCATGTATCGCCTGACGGTTTTCATATACGAAAACTGCCAAAATATTTTGACCTCTAAGCTTTTTTGTGTTGCGTTCATCTTTGCTGGAGAGAACTGGGTCAGGGTCAGTTATGGCCTGTAGGGAAATGTGAAAGGCTGCTGTGAATGCAGGAGGCTCAGCTCCTCTCTGTCTGAAGTGTAAAAATATCCTGGATCCGTTCAAAACAAAACACCAGGAACTATTTTGAACATCATCTTTTTTAGGAATGTTTGTTATCATTTCAGTGGTAAATATTCTGATGATGCTTTTCCAGAGAGGGGCAGTTGTCCCCGGAGCAGTGGCAGAGGATGTACGGACGCTGCTCTGGAAACGAGGTCTACCACATCCGCTTGGCTGACAGCAAGTTTTTCGGAGAGTACGACGGAAAGAGCTTCACATATGCCTCCTTTCATGCCCACAAGAAGTGAGTCAGTCCTCCCTCAAGTTCCAAAAAAGAACTACGCCAGCGTAATATTAGGATAGGGTTGAAGCTGTTCTCATGGCCGTTCAGGTATGGCGTTTGTTTGATCGGCGTGAAGCGGGAGGACAACAAGAGCATCCTCCTGAACCCGGGACCGCGCCACATCATGGCTGCCTCTGACACCTGCTACTACATCAACATCACCAAGGAGGAGAACTCAGCCTTCATCTTCAAGCAGGAGGAGAAAAACAGCAAGGGTCTGCCTGGCACTGGCCTCTACGACGCCCCCTCCAGGCTGCCCGTGCACAGCATCATCGCCAGTATGGGTAAGACTAAACGACAACAGCAGAAAAGCAGTCCAGATCCAACAGGAAGTTCATCTGAGGAGAAACAAGAGCAGATCGGAAAGTTACTGGGATTCCTGAAATGTGTTCACAATTAAGAAAACATAAAAATAACGTTTTTAAATTCTGGAATTCCAAAATAATAATGATAATAGTGACAAAGCAGACACTGGTGTTTCACAAAAGCAACACAGAACGCCCTAAAAATGCACATTAATTGACATAAACAGGACGGAGCAAACAGGAAGTCTAATATCAGAAGGAAAAGTGGAAGTTTCAAATTAAAACATCAGGTGAGTCCTTTAGGTGAAAACCTGTGTCTCGTAGAATGAGTGTGGTAAGAGCTCTAAACTTAAAATCCACCCAACGTTGCCTGCAGAGCAGCAGCCTGTAGGCTTCCTCCTCACACATGCGTAGCAATAGCATAAACAGACGTCATTTTTATCAATGTGATGTTGTGACTGAGACTTTCTGATAGAACGTCAGAAAAACAAAGTAGATGCATTTCCTGGAGCAACCTGTCTGTTTCTGACTTGTTTTTTTTGGCTGATATTGTTGAAATGTGCTCTATTATTTCACCCAACTTGTTTTTCAGCATTATGCATTATATATACATGTATATGTAGCTGTAAATACATATGTCTGCATCAAATTACAGTTGATTTGCTGTTTTGTTTAGAAAGGATTCTGCTGAAACATACAGAACCTTAGTAGTAATGGTAATTTTTTATTCATTTTTCTTTCTTTTTGTTTTGTTTTTCTTCTCAAAATGACAACACTAGCCGGCCTTAAGACAAACACTTTACAATCTGAGCTTTGGTTTGGCTGATGTCCTGCATTTCCTAGTTAAATTACTGTCTTCCATTCTGACCTCAATTCACTGCAGCCATTTGAATATTTTCCTGCACAGTTATGGGGGTCAGATTACATCGTGCTGCATTTCCAGACTCTCTGCCATCCGACGGTTCATTATCCAGTCAATGACTTCAGGGCGTCTAAGTTTTATGGCTGCAGAACAAGTTTGAACTTCGCTCAAACTTCTAATTGCCATGTATTAGAACTTGCACATGAAATCAGCTAATTGCTGAGTTTCTGCTCAGAATTGGGTGGTTTGGTTTTGAGGTAAATTTGCCGGGCTGTCACCTCCTGAGAAAAATGTTGCAAACGCTTTCAGCTCTCTGGCTGCAGAGCAATAGATTCATTTTATTAAAACATAATTTGGTAACTATTTCTAGATTGGCTGAAAACAATCATTAGAAGGATTACGGCTCTTTGACATTTCCTGGAGGCAGGAAGGGACACTCACTCTAATCTAATTGAAGCTTTTACCGTTTGAACCTTTTTTTTCTGCACAGTTTGAAAAACTGAGGTTACATTTAAATCATCCCATCACATTCTGAACAAATCATCTCTTTTCTAACATGTACGTCGGCTTGCGATGGCACGAGGTTCCCTATACGTCACCCGCTGCTGCCTGATGGTTGGTCGGGCTTCATTTTTGCAGGGACTGTGGCCATCGATCTCCAGCACCCCGATCCTCCAGAGGAGAGCAGCAAGCTGACGGTCCCTGCAGAGAACGGCGCCGGAAGCAGAAGGCCCAGCATCGCACCTGTCCTAGAAATCGCAGACTCCACCGCCATTCTGCCCTGCGATCTACTCAGCGATCAGTCAGAGGACGAGACCAACCAGTCAGACGAAGAAGGCTCTGTAGGGTCAGAGTAAGTGGCGAGGAGCGCCGCTGTTTCTAATACGGGATGCTGTCTGCTGTGAATGGGCTGAGCTCACCTCTGCTGTTTCATGCCTCAGTTGTTGCAGAGGGAGAGATGGATGGCTTTGAACTAAGCATGGAATGAGCGTGTCATGATGCTGTAAGCTGCACAGTGGCAGTGATGGATGTGAGGGGATGCTGTGGCAGGGAGGCCAGCACTTCTTGAGGGAAGCTCGTCTTCCTCGTTTCTTCCTCACTGTTCCGCTGCTCTTCAGGTTAACCAGAAACAGTTGAGATCTGAGGATCTCTGAACTTGTTCTTTACGGCTTTTGTGAAATTAAATCACTGAAAGCAAGTGATGCATTTAAGCATCACATGTTAGACCGATCCCCAACATCAGTGAGTTCTTGAAACGCTGGCGATGACGGCTCAGCAGGAAACTGCAGACGGACAAAGAGCAAAACTCAAGGTCCCACAGAGCCATCGTGTGGTGAATGGACGGTAGCTGGCCATGACACTGACATTATCAAAGAATACAACATAAAATCTGTTTTACAACAATTTAAAGACTCGTTTCCCGTTGAACTTGTGTCTTAAGAGTGAAGTGACGTGGTGAAAGCTAGAAATAGGATTCACTCAGATTTGATTGAAGGTACTGTAATAATAAAATGCAATAATAAAATACAAATGATGCAGATTTTGTTTGTTAATGAGACTGCCAGCAACATAAATGAAAGAAAAACAAATTAAATGCCCTAAAAACTGCCACAAAGACCCCAGTAACAGGAGTGATGTGATGGAAATAAATAAAAAAACTTTTTACTAAAAATAACCAAACGTTACGGAAACCAACGTCTGTGTAAACACAGAACAAATGTCAGCTCTGGTCTTTGCCAGCTTGGTGGTTCTAATAGAAGATAAGGGTTTTAATTCTGCCAATGAGATGCAGCGTACAATGAAGGAACATCTGCAAGAAAGATTGCAGGAAAAAAAAGACCTCCCACTCTGACAGAAATATAAAAGAAGACAGAGACAGAAAACACAATCCAAAAGTTAAAAGATAAAAGTCAAAGCCGTAACAGAACATGAGACAGAGTTTCTGTCAACAAAAGGTAAGTGAAAAAGGGGGAGAGTCATTAATCTGCTGCTGAGGAGTGATTGACCGTAACGGTGTCGGTTCCCGCCCATTAACAAGAAGCAGCTGATCACTTCTCAGTGCTGTGATTTAAGAGCTGCTCCTTGAGTTCACCTCAAACTATCTTTCTACAGAGCTTTATGTAACTAATCACAAAGGAAAATGCTCTCAAACTGTTTTTGCTGACTGCCAATCCCTTCTCTCACGTTTTTAATCACTTGTTTTGTCATGCAAGTGATTCTGATCCTGTTTCTGAACCTGCTAGTTTTGTGAAGGGTTACCCTCCAAACTCCCCGTACATCGGCAGCTCTCCAACGCTGTGCCACCTCCTTCCACAGAAAGCTCCCTTCTGCTGCCTTCGCCTCGATAAGGTGAGTCCAAGACGGACGCGTTCGATTTATAGAAACCCACCTGCCTCCATCATTGTTTTTCTAGATGAAGCAGAAAATGATAGTTATTTAGGAAAACAGAAACTCCCAGACTCTGATGATTTCTGTCTCCACGCAGGGCTGCACACATAATAGCTTTGAGGATGCCAAGGCGTACGGCTTCAAGAATAAGCTGATTATAGTGTCTGCAGAGACGGCTGGAAATGGTTTGTACAACTTCCTAGTCCCTCTACGTGCTTATTATCGGCCCAGGAAGGAGCTCAACCCCATCGTGCTGCTGCTGGACTACCCGTGAGTCAGTCGGCCTCTCTTTCAGCCTGATCTTTGTCCTTTTTAACCCGCAAAGGGATCCAAATGCTACACTGCATAGGCAAACAATAAATATGTGCTAATATCATTCATTTTGCTGGATATGTTTGTGGTCTCCATCAGAGTAAAGAGTAAATTAATGGTCTGGTTTAGTCTGCTTTCACTAAAACAGCATATTGTTTTGTTAATAAATAAATTGCCTGACAAACTAAAGGAATCAAAGTAAATGAACATTGTAGGTTTTTTTTTTTTTGTTATTACAAATGGCGTTAGAGTTTTGTGTTCATTTAAAGTGAAATGACTGTTAAATCAATAACAGCCTGTTTCTGTCTTGAATACTTGTGTGTTTCTGTGTGTTCTGGTGAACTTGTGCTGAAAAAATAAACTGCACACACACACACACACACACACACACACAGCCAGGAGAACTGGCCAAGTGGCAACCTCAGGCATCTCCATAGCAACCATTTTTGTGCATCCTTCTATTGCATAGAGGAACTAGATATGGATTTTCCTCGTGTTCCAGCCCCAAACCTCGTCAGGGAGCAAATTTCAGGGATTTATTTAAACATGTTGTAACTTGTCTCTGGATTTTGGAACGGTTATTGGTTCTCCATTCTCCTTTTTCCGCGTTCTGCAGGCCGGACAACCACTTCCTGGAGGCCATTTGCTGCTTTCCTATGGTTTACTTCATGGCTGGAACCATTGATAAGTACGTCTTCTGTGTTTACTAAAGAATCGGCCAGTTGGTGTCTGTATTCCTGTTTAAAACGGGCCTTAAAGAGTAACAGTCATCCTGATCCTGAGTGCTAAAGATGGGAGATGCTCGACAGTGTAAACTGCTGTTGTCATGGAGATTTGAAAAAGGGATGACATTTATGCACCAACAGGGGAAACTGTTATTGAATATGGTCTTTACTTACAACATTGTTATGGATGCTGCAATGCTATTTATTTCCATCACACCTTCATCATTTTATTTTAAATGGCTTTTTTTGTTTTACTTGTTTTTTTCTAATGTGTTTGCATTATGAGCAACTTATTTTATTATTTATGTTATCCTCTAACAAAACTTAATGAAACAGAGGGAGTCTGTAGGAATAACCAGCAGGTGAAGCAGACAGATGAACTATCATTATTATATTAACATTGAAAATGAGACAGTTTTTACAAACTTGTGTATTATGTTTGTTGGAGGAGTTGATCCGTGAACATCTGGTTAATTATTTGTAAATATCTGGTTAATGTTTTTCATTCATTTTCTAATCAGTTTTTTCCCTTTCGGGGTCACGGGGCTGCCGGAGCCTATCCCGGCCACTCATGAGCGAAGGCAGGGGACACCCTGAACAGGTTGCTAGTCTGTTGCAGGGAAGAATTTCAACAATCACACATCCATTCACTCTCACAGTCACACCTATGGACAATTTAGAATTGCCAATTAACCTATGAAGCATGTTTTTGGACAGTGGGAGGAAGCCGGAGACCCCGGAGAAAACCCACGCATACACGGGGAGAACATGCAAACTCCACACAGAAAGGTCCCCTGTTGATATTGATTTTCACGTCTCCCAGCCGGGACTTGAACCGGAGGCCTTCTTGCTGTGAGGCAAGAGCGCTAACCACTGCGCCACCGTGCAGCCCCATCTGGTTAATGTTTTTTTGTAAAAACATCTGGTTAATGTTTTTACAATAATCTTGTTAATGTTATTGTAAAGATCTGCTTACATTTTAAGAAAATCTGAAGTTCTGATTAACGTTTTGTGGAAATCTACTTCACGATTTTGTAAAGATCTGGTTAAAGTTTGTTTTTTTGTTGGCGTTTTGAAACACCACTGGCTGAATTGTCTTTAAAAGTAAACATATTTCAGATGTAAGTACATTTAGACCTTTCTTCCTAACGTTTTATAAGTATTTTTACTTTCATTTTAGCCTTTGAAATACATACTTGCTAGTATTTTTGCGATCTTCGTTCGTTATTTAATTTGTTGTGTGACAAACTCTTTGTGATGTTGAGCAGATAAAATCTCCCATAGAAATGTTTTGTTTTATCATAAACATCATCTGAGATCTCTGAGCAAAGCTTTCTTACTTTTTTATATCTCTGACTGTCTTTAAGACTTTGTGCCAGAAAAGTAGAGGAGATGTAAATGTAATGGGGGGGGGGGGGGGGGGGGGGGGGGTAGTAGCTTGATTTTGCAAATTAAGCTAGATGTTAATTATCTGCATCTCCAGTTCTTTGATGTTCTAAAAACTAACTAACAACTGTTGTTGACCTTGAAAAGTTGTGTTTGTCATATTCTGTCGTTCATTATTTCATGGTTTTTTTTTTTTTTTGTGCCAGTTTGGACAACCTGCTCCAGTGTGGGATAATCTACGCTGACAACCTGGTGGTTGTGGACAAGGAAAGCACCATGAGCGCAGAGGAAGATTACATGGCGGACGCCAAAACCATCGTCAACGTCCAGACCATGTTCAGGTAACAGAAGGATTGGAAATCACATTTTTTATTGTTGCCACTGCAGCTCTGAAGTGACCTTCTACATTTATGGGATGAGCATCATATCTGAGGAATTATGGTTCCTCGTCTGTGGTTTACTGGACAAAGAATGAGCTTATCTCAAAGACAAAGCACCCGTGCCAAAGTGTCGAGGCAGCCCACTTATTCAGTACGCTGGATGAAAGGCATTTGTCTCCGCCTCCTCAACATCCTTCTCTTTTATCTCCACTCAGGCTGTTCCCCAGCTTGAGCATCATCACAGAGCTCACACATCCGTCCAACATGAGGTTCATGCAGTTCCGAGCCAAGGACTGCTACTCGCTTGCACTGTCCAAACTGGAGAAGGTATTTGACACATTTGCTCTGCAAA
The DNA here is from genome assembly GCA_023969325.1 of Oryzias curvinotus. Lineage (NCBI taxonomy): Eukaryota > Metazoa > Chordata > Actinopteri > Beloniformes > Adrianichthyidae > Oryzias > Oryzias curvinotus. The sequence continues at coordinate 31,884,568 of CM043714.1, forward strand.
AAGGCCTTTTTTTCTCCACGTCTTTCACATACAAACAGAGGAAATGTTGGTTACAAACCTTTCGTTCCGCATTTTCCAGATAGAGCGTGATAAGGGCTCCAACCTGGCCTTCATGTTCCGCCTGCCGTTCGCTGCAGGCCGAGTCTTCAGCATCAGCATGCTCGACACGCTGCTCTACCAGGTGGGAGACGTTCACTCAGCTCTGCGACCTCATCCGTCTCCACATGATTGGTTTATACCTCATTCGTCGGCATCCTAATTCTCTCTCCTGTGACAGTCATTCGTCAAGGATTTTGTGATCGCCATCATGCGGCTTCTGCTCGGCCTGGACACCACGCCTGGTTCCGGTTACCTGTGTGTGGTACGTGGGAGGGCTTCCACATCCGTGTGAACGTTTGCTCGCTCCCCCACGCCGACGGCCTGATCTCTGCTCTCCATCCTCAGATGAAAATCACAGAGGAGGACCTGTGGATCAGAACTTACGGCAGACTCTTCCAGAAGTTCTGCTCCTCCAGCGCAGAAATCCCCATCGGGATCTACCGCACCGAATCCCACATGTTCTCGACCTCTGAGGCAAGATGTTACCCTCTGATCCCTGACGTTCTTTCCCTTTTCTCTTATCACACTAGTCCCATTTTTTTTCTTTTTTTTCTATTTTTTCTGTGCTTTTCTGCTTTATTAAGTGCTTTATCTTTGAATCACCATTTTTTGATCATTTGCTCATAATATACTGAAATGCAATTTTCCGCTAGCAGGTAAATTCTTGCTTGATTCCTAATTTCCTCAATGAAAAAGTTTGCTAGTTTTCAGAAGTTGCTTGCTCGAATTAATTTCCTGCTTTGAACCGTGAAACATAAAATGGTAAATACAACAAATTTACCATTTTAGATGCAGATTTTGAAGCTTTAGAAATGCTTTTCTTCGCTTTGGATGCCCCCATCTTTCATTACCTTTTCCTGTCTTGGGTGTTTCTTTTGTCTTTTTTTTTTTTTAGGCCAAGGAAAGTAAAAAGCAGGTAAGATCCAGCTGCTCCTTACTTTGCTTTAAAGTCTGCCTTTAAGGAAAAAAACTCTCAAAATCAAACATTTAGTAAGGAACTGAAGGCTTGTTTGAATGGTATGACCTTCACCTTTAAATGACCTCACAGAGCAACAGATCTGCAGTCGCCCAAATTTTGTTCTGTAACGTTGAACGCCACTTTAAGTCCTTACAGGTGGACACGAAGAGTCTGCAGGCAAGTAGTTAGCATAACCCTTGTGCTATCTTGTGGGGTCCAGAAGACCCTACTCCCAACGTGCCACGTTGGGAGTAGGGTCATTTGGACCCCACAAGACAGCACAAGGGATACTGTGTTCACTCCAAACTGTCGCCACCTACAGTTGAAAAAGGCAAAAGGAGTTTTTCTTCCACAGCTTTTATTCCAATAAATGAAAGACTTTGGGTCAAAGAATTCCAGCCGGACACAAACTGCAATTAGCAATTCCTCCTCCGTGATTAATTCTCGAGGGAATTTCAGTGGCTTAGCTTTCGACACGCGTTAAATGGTCGAAAATTTTGTCTGCAGAACCCTTAAACGCTCACAGAACCCCGAAACGCGCGCTTACATAGACATTTTATTTATGGGAAGCGGCCGCTTTGCCGGCTGCAGAGGGCGGTGTGGACATAGCTTTAGAAAAGAGAAAATTCTGTGTGTGTGTGCATCCCATGGGTTTTTTTAAGTACGTGCAGCACTCGTGCGGTCAGAATGGAGTCAGTACGCGCACCTCAGTAGTGACCAGAGTGAGGCGTGAGTACGTCCTCTCTATGACCCAAAAGCCCCCAGCACCCATACAAGACTCAAAGATAAAAAAAACAATAAGATAACCAAACAATGGAATTATGCATTGCAGTGAAAATCCACCATTTTTCTGTGAAAGTGTGTTTTTCCGTTTTCATGCTCACGTTGCTGTTTCCGGCTTACAGTCGCAGGTGTCGGTCAACCTGGACCAAGGCGAGGAGCTCCGTGAGCGAGGAGACTCCTGGAAAAAAAAGGCTCAGAGGAACTCCACCACAAGTGACCAGTCGGACCACCCCCTGCTGAGGAAGAAGAGCATGCAGTGGGCGCGGCGGCTGAGCAGGAAGAGCAACAAGCCAGGGAGCAGGGCAGAGCGCATATCGCAGCAGAGACTCAACCTCTACCGGCGCTCCGAGCGCCAGGAGCTGTCCGAGCTGGTCAAAAACCGCATGAAGCACCTGGGGCTGCCCACCGTGGGATACGGTGAGTAGGACGGAGCGCCCATCACTCGCCCTCGCATCCGCTTTGAGCAACGAGTTGAAAGAGGCAACTTTTTCAACTTTGATCTTCATACTTTTGTGTTTTCATGAACGTGGCGTGCTGTTGATGGGAGTGTGAGTTCACTGAAGCTGTAGGTTAAACGGCAGCTCAGAGGCAGAAACCATGGAGCTGGTTGAGTTCAATCTGAGTGCTGTGAAGGAGAGCAGCAGATAATAGAAACACTCTGTCGTGTTAGATTTTCTGTCGTTTTGGATTCATTGTGTTTCATTCTTTTAGCTCCTGTATCACCATTCTTCAGCCAATTTTTATAAATGTTGGTATTTATCAGAATCAAATACTTTATTGATCCCACACGTGGGAAATTTGTTTGTCACCATAGCAACTGACAGCAGAGGGGGAAAAAAAAGACTTAGAATGAAAAAAAAAATAAATAAATAAAATTTACCATAGTTAGACCACCACAGGTCAGCGCTCTTGCCTCACAGTAAGAATGGCCTCGGTTCAAGTCCTGACCTGACCTAAACCAGAACAGAACTGAACCTGTTGACCTCAACAGGTCAACCCGGCCTTAATAACATTTAGGCCAATAGGTGGCGCTGCGAAACGTGCTGTTGCCTTCAGCCTAACCTCTAAAACTCCTTCAGCTAGAGAGCTGACATTTGATCTGCGTTGGTTTAGTGCTTCTGAATAACACATTTCAAGTTTGTGTGACTGCATCCGAATGGCGTCGCTATCTAGGGCATTCGCCATTTTTTGGTGGTGTCCTGAAAACCAGCATGCTGATTAAATTGTCGAATGCAGACTACAATGGATAGCGTTAGAATGATTTGTCATTGGAAAAAAATATGCTCAGATTTACTTTTTTATCATTAGAACACAGAATTACTAAATAACGACGGAGTCTTAGGGCCAGTATACAAACAAATTTCTTTTTTTAAATTACGACTTTCAAGTTGTAAATGTACAAGAGAAAAACTCGTAAATTTATGAGACAAGTAGTTGTCGATTAACGAGGAAAAAACTCCAACGTTGTCCGTTTATCGGAGCCTAGTTTAAAGAGGAAAGATGTGGAGCATTTTGTGAAGCTTTATTTCTGGATAAGTTTCAAAAGCAAAGAAATTCTGAACCTTTTGGTGACTCAGAATCAGATTATTGTCAGTGGAGCCGTCTTTCCAGGGTTCACGTAAAGCGGAGTGTCATCTGTAAAATAAGGAGCTCAGAGACACGTTTGGGTGTAGAGGACCGCTGCAGCCTTTATTTTCCTTTTCATTCTCACACCCTGAAGTCCTTTTGTCTCATTTCGTCATAGAACAACAAAGATGAATTTAAATAGTCTGTTAAGTTAGCATTAGAATGTTGAAAATGCCAAACAGCAAATGGGTGACATCATATTTGGCGTTTAAAAGAGTAAAAATGAAAAAGCGAGCATGTTTCTGAATTGGGTTAAAATCCACTGGATTGGCCCGCACTTGTCTTAGGAAGTTGGACACAGTCTTATAGATATTTTTTTTATCTTTTGCTCATAGGAACTTTCTGAGTCATTAAAAAAAAGGTCTACCATCTTGCTATGACATCATCATCTGTGTAAAAATGCTGTTTTTGTTTCTTATACAGTTTTCTAATAGCAGCAGTTTGGGAATCAGATACGTTTCTTTCCAGGAATTGTAATTCTAATGTTTTTGTTTCGTTTTTGCTCTCTGAGGTTCTTCTCAACCAGCTCAGGTGTTTCTGCTGCTAGCATCATCTGTGTTCAAACCGTTTGGTTTCATCTCACTTCCTCTGAAGTGGTTTCCATCGACAGCACACTCGTTAGAGAGCCTCATCCGTTCAAACCAGCCTCATCCAGGTCCGTGGCATCGTTGCACAAACTCAGCGGAAATGAAGATCCAACGTGGAACTCCATCACGTCCTTTTCGCTTCGCTTCTGTGTGCTGACGCTCCCCATCACAAGCAGAATCCCCCTCCACGGTGAGCGCGGTCACGGGACAAACGTGACCGGAGACCAGCCCATCGTCTGGTGGGGATTCTGCGCTCACCGCTCTGCATGGCTTCTTTGCATTGCTTCCACTCTCTCAAGTGCTGTTTGAAATCCTGTGTCTGCTTGATCTTCTCTTTCTTCTTTTTCTTCTTTTCCCCCCCATCCCTTGGGCCCGTAGAGGATGTCTCTAACCTCACAGCCAGCGATGTCATGAATCGGGTTAATCTAGGATATTTACAAGGTAACTTGTGTGCCGTTTGTGTCTCATTAACATCCAACTGTCGAGTGGCTCCGTCCATCTTTAGAGAAAGGAGCTGATCCTTTCACCAGCATCCAGGGACGACCTGCAGGGCATCAAATCTGCAGCAGATGATTTGCAGACTAATGTTGAATGAGAAAGGAGGACTGAAGTTAACAGTGAATGCCGTTGCTTAGAGTTGCAGGACATTTCAGAGCAGCCATATTCAGAGGGGACCAGGCCGGCAGGTTAGCTGGTTGATCCCACTATTGAACCTTTCTGCATGAGTGTGAGTGTGTGTTCATGTGTGGTTCCTACCAGGGCTGGGCGACGAGGCGAAAATATCAGGTGTTTTGATTTGTTGGATGTATTAGAAAGCGTCTACGGCTCGTATGGTCAGTTTTCCCTCCTGTTATAGCTCGGCTTTTTGCTTTACGGAACCGTTCTCGCTTTATTTTATTTTTTTCAGTTCGTACACGACGGGTCACTCCCATCATCTTCTGGTCTTTTTGCTACTAAGCGTGGTCTTTTAATTATGATTGTACCAATTTTAGCCAAAACCTCCCAAAAAATGTGCCACTTTCTAGGACATAGTTTCTGCAGAGCGGCAGGAAATTCACCTCTGAGTTGTGGGCGGTACCGTTGGCGCAGAGCAATCAAGCCCCCCTTCCCATCGCCCGTCTGTATTAGTGTTCTCCCTCTAGCTTACAGCCCATCACTCCTCCAAGCTAACATTAGCGGCGCAATAAAAAAATGATGAGCAGCATCAGATCCATCCATCCGTCCGGTTCTGATCCAGATTCCAGCTCAGACCAGGAAAACAAAGACGTTCATGGATCCATTTGTCTGCAGGTGGATGATCAGAATGGAGCGGAGCAGGGAGCTTGTGGCCCCGCCCATCTTGTTCAAACGTCATTTCCTCTGATTCACAACGATTTGCATAAAAAAGTACTCACAAATGTGTCCTCTGCTATCAGAAAAATGCCCCAAGAACATGTTAAACACCACTGTCATTGAAGGCGATGTGGCAGCTTAGAAGTCGCCTTCTGTGCGTCCCAGAGGAACGTTGAACAGAAAACATGGCGCTCGCCCCAGAGAACAGGACGTTTGACGGAGAGAGTTGAAATCTTTGTGGTGCCGCCCAGCCCTGTTTCCTCCCAGAGTCAGTGGAGCAGCAGTTCACTGTCTCAGCCTGTTATCTCTGTCCACCTGGTCTTTGCTGCATTGTGTTCCCGTGAGGTGACGTCCCAAATGGCTCCAGTCCTGCAGGGCATCAGAGTATGGCTTACAGAGTGAAGCGGAGTGCATTGTGTCTGTGGATGGAAGGCGGAGCCCTGCGCCGCCGGGCTTCTCCGCCGACCTCTGACCTTTCCAAATGTCACCAAACCTCTTTCGACTTCAGACGGCGGTCACTGGTGCTGTTTCACTGCTGACTAGCGCTCACCTTTGAAGTGTTTCACTATTTTAAGAACATTTATCATGAGGAAGAAGGAAAAAGAGGAAGTGAGAAATCCAGAAAACTAGTTTTAGTTCTGAACTCCAACATTTAATTCATGAGTCGGGGGAATCAGGCACAGCCAAATATTTAACCCTGGAGAACCTGTGGGGTCAATTTTGTCCGCTATTTTTGTTTTTAATCTTTTTCTCTTTATATTTTTATATTTTATATATACTGCTACCCACAGTGAACAAAATAAATTGTCCAATCAACTTTAAAAGCCCAAAAGAAAATCATTCTTCAGGTCTATGAACTCCTTGATGTTAGAAAACGTAACTTCTATTTATTATTAAATACGGCTAAAGAAATCAAAATAGTTCAGTGGGATGTTCATCAGAACACAGATCTGCTGTTCTGTCGTCTGGATGATCCGTTCTTCTGTTCTGCTGTGGTTTTAGTGAGAACCGACATCTGATGGAAAATCTGCCAGAGAAAACTCCAAAATACTGAAGGAAATGATTCTGGACGAATAGTTTAACCTAAAAAGAGTGGAAACGGTAAAAGATCCAACAGTGCGGTGCGTACCAAACCATAAAGTGGGCGGGCGGGCGGGCGACCCGGAAGTGCAGCAGCAGAACTTCTTCCTCCACCTCACGGCGCCGATGGGTTCTGCTTCACTCTCTGTTCGGTCCAGTTGCTCCGCCTTTTGTTCCGGTTGGACGGATGCTGGAGCATGTTCTCCTTCTTTGTGGGTGTGTCACATGTCACCTCGGGGTGGGGGTGGGGGTGGGGGGAGTTGTGGGTCTGTTGGCATGGCAACCTGCGGCCTCACCATCCCTGCTGGTCCCGTGTGGAATGCGCCGGACGTTGTTGCCGCGTGGACGCTGCCTGCATGTGAAGCTGCGCATGGGGGTCCCGTTTGAGTCGGCGGGCAGCATGTGCCCCCCCCCCCCCACACACACACACACACCTGTTCACCTGTCAGTAACGGCTAGCCCTTCTTTCTCTCTCTCCCCCCGCCTGGCTTTGTACAGAGCCACAAGCAGGTGGGTTGTCATGGAAACACACGCGCCCTCCTTTGTGTCCTCCGTCTATCACAGAACACAAACAGGAACCGCAGACGCACACAAACGCACACAAACACACAACAGGCTGTTTTATATCATCCTCTTTAAATTACAGGATTATTTCAGTCATAATTCTGGATTTGTAGCAAAGGAATAGAAATCAAACTTTATTCATATCCTACTTTTCATTCACGGTAACACAACATGAATAAGGAAACATTGATTAATTCATCTTGATGTTAATCATTGACCAATAATTTATCAGGAAATCGATAAAACCACAGCTGATTTGAACCGTGAACCTATTATGAATAAATGACAAGACAGAACGAAGAAACGTACCTTAATCTTGTGGGCGTGGTCAAGTTTGGCCTCCATTTCTGCTAATAGAATTCAATTCAGTTCAATTTCATTTTTATAGCCCAATATACTCAACGGGCTTCAAACCAAACATTAGAAATCCCTGAAAACGACGTCAACAGCTGGTAAATTCTCTTCATAATAACATTTGATGTTTCCTGTGTTCTAAATAATGGTTTCTTTTTGCTTCCTGGTATCAAAATATTCTATTTTGTTTATTTGTTCGCTTGTTTTGCAGTAAATCATATTAATTGTTCCATTTTAAAATAATAATAAGTTACATAAAAGCCTCAAATTGATCTTAAAATTGCACACATGTGATTCCCACTCCAACATAAATGAGGGAACATAAATATCCTTCCGTTTCTGCTCAGGATAGACGTTGGTTGGTAGTTTCAGCAGCAGGTTTCTCCACAGATGTGGGAAGATTCAGAGGCCTGCTTTTGTGGCTGATGAAGACTCACGGAGGAGGATGAAGGAGGGCTCCGGAGGCGCTCTGAAGTTCTCCTCTTCCTCTTTTTCGCAGACGAGATGAACGACCACCAGAACACGCTGTCCTACGTCCTCATCAACCCTCCGCCCGACACCATGCTGGAGCTCAACGACATTGTGTGAGAGCGCGCTCTTCTCCTCGCCGCCAAAGACAAAGATTCTGTTCTGATTCGCAAAAAGTCCGGATTTGGTTGAGTTTTGATTTTAAACAAAAGTTAATCGGATCTTCTCCGTCCGTAGATTGTAAGTTGACAAATCTGACTGCATTTTCAAAGATGGAGAAAAAAAAATCAATTATGGTAAATATTCTTTATTCATGTGTGAAAAATCCATGTGAATCAGACTGAAATCAAAAAGTCCTTTGCTCCGAAGGCTTCAGCGTCAAAGACGTCAACAGCTTCAACTAAGAAGCTTTAAAATCCCAAATCTGTGAAACTAAAAAGAGAACCTGAGTTTGTGTGTTTTTTGGAGCCGTCAGAGGCGCTGCAGACCACAGACGGTGCTGGTTCTGTCGTTGCAGATACATCATCCGGCCCGACCCGCTGGCACACATGCCAGAGGACTCACAGGTGGGCCCGGCCCACAGCACCCGGAACCAGCAGGACTTCGGCACGGAGACCAGAGACGAGACTCACCTCTGAGTGATGTTGGAGCCCCGCCCTCGACCGGCGCCTCGCACAGCAAAGCCACGTCAGAGACGGTCCTGATGCAGCCCCCAAGGATGCATGAAGAGTGCCTCATCATCATCATCATCATCCTCGCCAAGGCCCTGCTGACTCACCTTCGCGTCTGTGACCTGTGACCTGGAAGCTGCTTCTGCTCTCGGTTTGTGGGTCGGGCGTCCGGCTCGCCGCGATGCTCGCCTGCAGCCTCGTCTGCGGCGCCGCTCACCTCTCCCCGTCTTTCTGGACGAATCGTCTCTGAGAGCACAAAGTCATCCCGGAACGCAGCCCGCCTCCGCGGTCTTTGTCGGAAAAGGCCGTCGAGTTTTTCCTCCGATGTCGTTCGTTTATCTCACTTTTCTAATTCTGCTGCTTCACGAAGGACCGTTCAGATGGAGAAAAGCGTCACACTGAGGTTCAGAGAGGAACCCCAGATCCCACTGCTGTCGATCAACGCTGTCTGTCATTTATCTGGAATGTTCTTGGCTTGTTTACACAGATGACTTGTTTTTGACCATCATGTCAGATCATTCCGCTGTGGAAGCTTCCTTCAGAGCGCTTTAGAAGGAAAAGAATCCAGATTTTCATGCTGATTCCTCCAGTTCAGATGAAATGTTATTGTTCCTTCAATCCAAGGATCTGCAGGTCAGAAATATTCTCTGCAAACGTTTCCACTGAACTGATGAAAATGAGGAGAGTATTAAGAATCACAGCAACTGGATAAACTGGATCCAGATCAACAAAGTTTTGTTAGATTTTTTTAAAAAACCATCTCGGTTTTCCAGGTTCGTTTCTGAAGTCAAGCTGAAGACAAATTCTTTTTTTTAGTTTCATGTTCCAACATTTCTTGTGTTTTGAAGTGAAGCTGCTTTGTGTTTGTTGAACTGGAATCCCTGCATTCAGTTTTCATTTAGCAGAGGGGGGGGGGGAAACAACAACAACGGACCTTTTCTCTGATTGGCAGGAATCCTTCGTGCTTTTATGGCTTTGATGACCTCATTTTGGCTTTGCAGGAGCTTCTAGTTGTCTGGGAAATGAAGTGGGATTGTTTGCAGGATGTTTTTCCTCAGAAAAAATGTGAGGAAGGTCTCTGCCCCCGCCAAAAAAACGTTCTCCAAATTGAATTTGAAGAGGGTGGAGGTGACGGGCTTCTCTGACAGTATTTCTTTTGTAGCTGTACAGCGTTTGCAGGTTTGTGTCATGAAAGTGAAAAGGACTTGAACATATTTTTGCACTAAGCTCTGCGGTGACGTATGCAGCAGCACGACCCTTTAACCCACTCACGTGGGCAGCATTCTAGCAGAACCTCACAGACGGGACGGCCCGGGTCAGGAGTCCTGAAGGCAGAACCTGTAGATGTTCACAAAATCTGGGTCTCATTCTTCTGGTCAGAGGACATTTTTAGGAGAAGATGTTCAGAGAAAAGCTTCTGTCAGTCCGTTCTGTCCAGATCATGAGATTTCATCAGCACCTCCCAGAAAACGTCCCATCTCCTGACGTCAGGGCATGTTTTCGCTAGAGCGCATGTTTTTTGACACACAAGAACTAAAAACGTCGTACATTTGGGACATTTACGTCCTCGTGAGACAAAAACACACACATGCTTGCAAGTCGGACCCTTTCTTTAATACCTCCTATTTATATGAATGGAAACGTGCATGTTGTCTTAGTGTTGCCAAAATTATGTTTACCTTCACTTTTTCTGTCAAGATGTTGAATCATTTTGTACTATTTATTATGGGAAGTGTTTTCTGCACACAGATAGGAACAAATAAAAGCTGCATGCAGCCACACACACTGAGGAGACACGTCTTTATTCCAGCTCTGTAGGAAAACCAACACAAATGTCTTTTACACTTTATTTACATGACGTTACACAACAGAAATCCTCTGAGCTGTGCCTTTTTATGCACTGCCGACACACGTTTTGTGTTTTATTTATTTTTTTGCCAGATTTCTGTGGTTCCGTTTAAGTTAACTGTGCTTATGGATTGTAAAAAACAAATATGTTGAAGTTTTCTGACTTTATGTTCTCTTGCTCCTCCCCCCCCCCCCCCCCCCGACTGATAACAACACAGAACAGGTGAACACACAGGTGAACACACAGGTGAACGTCGGTCGATCAGCTCACGGTAACATTTCCTCATAGTTCTGCCTCCTTTACTATGAGGTCCCATTAGTGCCAAAAGCATGAACCAAAGTTCCATGAACTCGTTCAGTAGACATAGACAGTGGACACAAAAACATTTTTGGCACAAACAGAACCTCATACGTCTGCTGTCTACGTCTGTCTACGTTTATCCACCCGATTTGGGACAACATGTTTGAAAAAGATCAGTTAATTTTCAAAAGACTTAAAGAATATTTTGATCTTCAGATTTAATTGAAGCCATACTCTAGATAACTTAAAACAATTGGCAAGAGTCGCTTCGGGAACGTGAGAGCGTGGTACGCATGCACGCCCCCCCTCCACCCCCGCCCCCCTCTTTCTGGCAACGCGCGTTTGGGAGAATATCAGTAAAGTTCATTTTAAAATACGTGTTTCATGGTTAACGTTAGCGCCGGCTTTTGTAAACTTTTTTTTTCGTTCTGTGGTAGTACAGGAAACAATTTACTGGCCTTACAAAGGACTTTTCTGACGACTTTGGCAACATTTGTAAAACGACAAGATCTAACGACACGACACGGGGAAACGTCGTAGCAAACGACACTAGCAACGGTTGCTAAGGACTTTCCTGACGACAAAGTGAGACGACAGGCGGTAACGACAATAACAAAGACAAATGCAAAGTTTTAAACATAACGCATGAACCAATGTTCAATGAACTCGGTCAGTAGACATGGACAATGGATCAAAGACATAGACAGTGGACACAAAAACAGATTTTTGGCACAAACGGAGCCTCATAGAGCAAGCATATACATCACAAAGTAAATACAAAGTAATAATCAAAGAATCATGGACATGCAGCAGATATTGCTTAGTAGTACATAGACATGAACCAATGTGAAATGAACTCATTCAATAGACATAGACAATGAGCCCAAAGCATAGACAGTGGACGCAAAAACACATTTTGATATTTTTGGTATAAATGGAACCTCATACAAACACAACCAGCAACTAATGATGACGTCGCACTATTTTATTGGCTGTACGTTGGTCCAGTGACGTCTACAGTAGTGATTGGTCTGGATAAATCCATTGAGGAAGAGAAGTCTTGATGTAAACAGGCCTAGCTCCCATCGACACAGGGAGATGATCTTCTAAACAGGCTTTTATTATGGTTATGATTATTACAAAGTGCATGTTCGCTTATAGTTTATTAAATCTGTGCACCCAGGGCTTTTTTTTGTGGCTGAACTGATACGGAAGAAGGGTTAGGATTAAGTTTATAGGATAATACATGTTTGCTAACATTAGCCGTGCTAACAAGAGATTTAGCCGTGGATCAACTTAAACTGGAATAACCATCAGCCTTTGCTTTGTCTGGACAAGACTGGTAACACAAATTCACATGATTGTGTGCACGGTTTGTCAGGACTGTTCGGCAGAACAGGGAAACGGACTGTGGTCCGAAGTCTCCTTCGTTGCGCACACTGTACCAAAGCACCCTCACATCCCTGCAAACACGAAGCTAAGAATCCATCTGCTCTGCTCAGATGTGCGTGCGTGCACGATTGTACAACAGCACCAGCACAATTGATCAATCTGTGCGCCCCATTTAGTAAACTGTGCCTACGGTTTAGTAATCCGTGAACACAGTTTATCAGATGTTTTTTTCTTTTTAACCACTGTCACCCGGCGTACTCCATAGAATACAACTCGGCTCCAAGTCATTTTCTCTGTTTGATTATTTTATTGTTCATATAAATGCAACAGGAGAAGTGAGTGCTTTTTCTGATGAGATGTCTCTGTCTACAGCCGCTTTTGCCGATAATAACCAGTCTGCGTTAATGCTTTAGTGCCAGTAGGGGGCGCTGCATCCTCGTACACCGGGCTGTAAACGGCCGGTAGCCCGCTGTGTTCACACCGGAACAGCAAGCTAGCAGGGAGCATTGCTTTAAACGGTTTTATTGACAATGCCATATTAATCCTCGTAAAGAAATAGCTTAATTTGAAGATCTGTGATGATGTGTAATTCCTATAAGTGTCTACTAGGTGGACACTTAAAGTCTTTTTTTTCCCCCTTTTTTTTTGCTAAATTGAGACTGAAAATTTGCTAGTCTCATATAAAATCTTCAAAAAGTTCATTTAGAAATTTGTTGTTTAAACAAAAACTGTCTTATTGAAGATGTCATGTTGATTTTTTTTTTTTTTAAAAAGGTTCTTCTTTATTTTATTTATTTTTACTTATTTAATATAGGGACAGCGCATTAATAAACATTTCTTTCAATCTGCCAGAGTTAGCCAAAGGTCTATTTTTCCTCTGCAGTCCCTGGGAGATTTTAAAATCACCCTAAAAGATCAAAATAAAATTATATATTTACATAGCATTACATACATATATTAAACAATGCATTAATTAAAATTAGCAGTTAACCTAAAAACAAATAGGTGATAAAACAATCCAAAATCAGACAAAATTAAGAACACATGCACACATAAAAGACAAGATAGTTGCAAGGATCGGTGAGAGGAGGTGTCCTGTGTTGACAGCTCTGATTGTCAATGAGCCATTTCTTTAATTGTGTCTTGAATAAATTATATGTGTTTTGATTTCTGATGGTTACGGGTGTGAAGTTCCACTCAGTAGCAGCTCTAACGGAAAAAGCAGTCTGACAAAAAAAAAACGCTGTTTCTGAAATGTGGAAATAGAAATTAGAAGATCTGGGGATATTTGTAATGCATATAAGGGTCCACTAGATGGCGACACCCAAAATTCAGGCAGAAAAAAAATATATATATATACATATATTACTGGAAAATGTCTAGAATGGCTAAAATATGCATTTATTGTTTTGACAAAAACCGTCCTATTGAAGATGCCACATTGATTCTCTGAAAAAACGTTTATAAAAGATCTGTGGAAATGTGTAATGCCTATACGTGTCCACAAGATGGCGACACATTCAGGCCAAAATAAAATGTCCACGTTTCCTGAAAGCCTTAAACACCTCATCTTGACATTTACTGTTTGACTAAAATAGTTTGATCAAGGATACCATACTGATTCTCTGAAAAATAGATTAGGATATTAATTTGAAGATCTGGATTGTTTTGTGTCTATTGGTGTCCACTAGAGGGCGACACTTCTGATCCCATATTTTTTTCTTGTAAATTAAAGCTGGAAAAAAGTTCCAAGTTTTTTGAATAAATCTGAAAAGCCTTTTATATTTGAACAAAAACTGTTTTTTTTAAGATGCCATATTGATTCTTTGATGAAGAAAAAACGTTTATAAAAGATCTGTGGAAATCTGTAATACCTGTAATTGTCCACCAGATGGCGATACTTCTAACTCAAAAATTTCTTGGAAAGTCGGGCTATAAAAAGTTACTAGTGTCATGTAAAAGCGTAAAATGCATAATGCATAAATTTATTGCTTAAACATTTTTTTAAATTGAAAACGTTTTTTTACAGATGCCATATTGATTCTCTGACAAAAAAAAGGTTCTTAAAAGATCTATGGGAATCTGTAATTCCCATAAGAGTCCACTAGATGGCGACATTTACTATCAATCCCTTTTTAAACTCCTATTTATAAGGCAAATATAACAATGGTTTTAACGTCGATGTTTTGCACAATGTTAGAAATTTCACATTTCCTGGTTAAATAACAAAAAAACTCAAGTTCTGCAGTTTATAAAGTTTATTTTCAAACAATAAGCAGACAGCTCCGCAGGCGTGCTGCATTCTGGGAAACAGGCGTGCTCAGGTTTTTGCGCCTTCCAGCCGCTGCTTGTTCAGTTTCGTCTGCTTCCACCTCTCCCGGGTCCAGCGGCCGTTGTTGTGCGCCACCTCATGCAGCAGGTTCAGGAACACGTACTCGTTCCCGGACAGCAGCGTTTCGTCATCCGGCGTGGTGCCACCAGAGGGCGCTTTGGAGCCGGCGGCCGCGTTCGCCGCGCTCTGCTTGGCGGGTGCAGCTTCAACCTTGGAGCTTTTGCCGCTCTTGTGTGCCCACTTCACAGCCGAAGTCTGCTGATGTTTTATCCTGATCCCATCAGTGGTTCCTCCTGTGGCTTTTTCAGAGGGCTCTTCTTCCTCCTGCAGCTCCTCGTCCTCCTGCAGCGCCTCGTCCTCCTGCAGCGCCTCGTCCTCCTGCAGCGCCTCGTCCTCCTGCAGCGCCTCGTCCTCCTGCAGCTCCTCTTCCTCCTGCAGCTCCTCGTCCTCCTGCAACTCCTTCTGATGGCTTGAATTTTGTTTGTTCTCATCTTCTTCACTGTGAAGATCAGGCCCAGCAGGAGGCTTTCTCTGCTTCACGGTCTCCTCAGCTGCTCCCCCTGTCCACACAGCAAACTCCTCATCCTCCTCGTCCTCCTTCCTCTTGCACCTTGCCTGCCACTGGGCTGCAGTTGGAGGCCAGGTGGAGATCCTGCTCATGACCTTCCTGCTCTGAGGACTTAGACCTTCAGAGGACTCTCTGTCAGGGCCGGGTTTATTGTGCCCCCTCCCGATGGTCAGATAGGGGACCACATCTGTGCTGACATCAAGGCGCTGCTGGTTCTCCTCCAGGTCCCTCCTCCCTTCTGCTCTCTCGTGCTCCTTCAAAGCGTCCATCGAAGTGAGAGCAGCCAGGTGACTTTGTCCCACCTCAGTGGCGGATGCAGGGTTTTGCTTTCTGTCCTGTGGCTTCTCAGCGTCCTCAGTCTCAGTCTGGAGGGTAACCCGATCTCTTCCTGAAACCCCGAAAGGAGCTGTGAGGATCACAGCATGGGCAGACCTCGCTCGGTCGCCACGGAAACATCTCCTGGACGCCACCTCTGGATCTCTGAGCTCAGAAGATTTTGAGGAGAGGTTGATGGTCGACCCAGACACGTCCTGCTTCCTCTGCTTCTCCTGGTCTTCTTCTGGACATCCAGGCATCACAGTTTTGCTGCAGCGTTTCTGTCTGTGCATCGCCACCAGGAAACACACCACACACAGAAGAACGCCCAGCAGCACTGCAGACAAACGCAACGTCATTGAGGAACATGGAAGATCCGCGTCAAACTTTGCAGAAGGACATACACACCAATGATGGACACCAGCGTCCCAAATATTTTAGAGTCTGAAGCCAGAGGAGGAGAGGAGGCCAATTCTGAAGGGAGACATGATTCACAGATGAAGGACACCTGAGAGACACCTGAGAGGAGAGGTGAGAAACGCACCGGTGGATCCAGGATCCAGGACCGTGAACGGCATGAAGCTGGGTTTGGAGTGGACTGATGAAGATGAAGAAACGTGAATTCCTGACAGATTAACAAGAAATAAATCATGAAGTTAATTAAAATTCATCTAAAAGGCCCACAAACTAAAGATCGACTCCTATAAATGTTCAGTGTGTGATCAGTTTAGTTTTGCTGTGGCGCCACCTGCTGGTAAAAGCGTCAATTTCAGATTAGACTACAGAAAAAAAACAAAAAAAAAATGTTTTTTATGACAAACATTTAAGGTGACACAGAAGTTATTGTGTAAAAAAAAGTGAATTCAGAAGAAGAAAGGCGACATTATATAAAGTTTATTGTTACATTTATTATTATTATTATATAAAATGTTTCTATAAATTATTAGTGATGAGGAAATACTGGCTTTGAGTTGTGCAGCTCCAACAAAACTGACAGTAACAAAAACACAAATCTTCTGCACTTTTCAGTTTTACCACAAGGTGGTGCTGTCTTGTCATTTCTAGCACCTTCATTTTTCAAAAATCCTGCAGCGATTTAAGCGTCTATAAATCGATGTTCTGTCTCAGAAAGTTCAAAAACGTTTACGTTTCATTAAAAAGAAAAATTATGTGCGGTTTCTAAATGTTTTACTGCCACCCAGTGAAATAAAAGCAGCTTCTAGAGAAGATGAACTAATAGTTTGTTCCTCCAGTGGGGGGGTGAACAGAGGTTTTGTGCAGCATCACTGCAGACAGACGGTGGGAGGCGGGGATCACAGGTACCAGGACTCATGGAGGTTCTCGGTGTCCATGAGCTGGACGTCCCTTGAGCTGCAGGAAACATGAAAAGATGCTCCTAAGTGAGTCAGAACAGAACAGAACAGAACCGCTCACAGGTCCGGTCAGATGTACCAGAGGATGCTGAGACGGTCACCAGAGGATCGGGCTCGGTTCTGTCAGAATGTTCTGATGCTGAAGGAGCAGAGCTGATGAACTCTGGAGAAACCCACATTTCAAACTGAAAGAAGCAGAGGTGGGAGGGGCCACATGTGCCAGTGTGGGAGGAGCTTGTACCTGTGGACGTGAGGACGGTCGCGGACTCCGTCGTCGACGGACACGCGGTCACGTTGAAAACGGGATGACCTTTCAGAGTGGGCGGGGTCTCGCAGGTCACCTGTGTGGGTTGCACCAGCAGAGATCGGTTCTGCAGGTCTGAGAAGAGAAGAACCTTCAGGCGCCTGAACGTCAGCGTTCACGTCGGCGCTCACGTCAGCTCTGGCTTTGGGTTACAAACCTCTCACAGACACCACAAAGTCTTCAGTGTCGCACAAACAGGCCCAGGGGTTTCCATGGAGACGGATGGACCTCAGAGACCCCAGCGACCTGAGGAGTCGCGGCGAGAGCCAGGTCAGCCGGTTCTCAGACAAGTCCACCTCCGTCAGCGAGTCCAGGCTGCTGAAACTGTCAGGGTTGATGGTTCTGATCCGGTTCTTATTCAGCCGCAGCTCTGTGAGGTTTGTGAGTCCGTGCAGCGCGGTCGCGTTCACAACTTCCATGTGGTTTTCAGAGAGGCTGAGGTGATGGAGGACAGCAGGATCTCGGAACCATTTTGGGTTCATCTCTGACAGGCGGTTTCGGTCTAAACTGACAGAACCGAGCTGCAGGGCGGAGCTGAAGGCGTTCTCAGAAATCTCCGTCACACCCGACCCGTCCAGGATGAGTTTGGTGATGGAGCTGAACCCGGTTCTATGAAAGACGGTGGAGTTGATCGTCCCAACGTTCTCCAGCACCAAGAACAGAACCTGGTATCCTGGGCTGAACTCTAGGAAAACAAAGAAGTAGAAGAACTCGCCAACGGGAAAACTCTGGCTGTGTTTCAACATTTGGATTAAAACATTTTCATCAGAACCAAACTGGACCAGATTTAGGATGAAAAGCTGCAGATGACCAGGAGATGTTTCTGAAATCAGGCATCCATCCTGAAAACTGGACGGTCCCTTCAAGGTGGGGGGGCGACTCCACTTCAACCAAACTTTCATGCAGTGAAGGATTTTGATCTTCATGGGTCAGAGCTCCAAAGAAACCGACCGGTCCAATACCTGCTGGGATGCTGCGACAGATCAGGACTCCGTTGACGTCTCTACAAGTCAGACAGAACCGCGCGTGTGCCAAAAACAGAAGCAGCGCCGCCGCTCCTGTGGGGAAGCAGAGCAGCTGTGGTCAAGACTCCCGACTTTTAGACTTTGCCTTCAACCAGGAGGACTCACCCTGCATGTTGAGGAGGACGACAGGCAGCACGTCTGAGGAGAAGGTTACTGGTTTCTTAAGTTACCTGGAGGAGCAGGTGCAACAGAAACGGTTGCCATGGCGAATGGAGCTTTGTTTTGTGTTGCCGTTGAGGCATGGACGCCGCGGCCGGTGAAGCACGGGCCTCTTTCCCCCACCGGGGGCCTCGACCAGTGATCGTATATCATTGACTGTATAAGATACTGGACCGAGTGACCCCTCCCCCCTGGTGTTCCAAACAGGAAGTTCATGCTGGCTCCAAGAAGACGTCTAGAGAAATAAACAGCCGTCGATCTGTAGGTCAGAGCAACCGTTCTGGATATTTTGAAACGTTTGAACCGGTAGGGGTGTGGCCTTCCAACAAGCTCACTCCTGATTGGTGAGTGGTTTCCATAGAAACTCAGATGACGTCTCCCTCAGTCCACTTCCACTTACAGTCGATGATCTCAAAGCGATCGGACAACGGGAAGCCGCCCCACACCAGGAGCGCCGCCTGATGCTTTTATTTTGGAGGAAAAAGTGATAAACTAAAGAAAATATAGAAACACGAGAATCATGCAAAGGAGAAATGCTGAAAATGGAAACAAATAAAATAAAGTCATGAGAAAATCAAAATGAAAAATCGTGACTTTTATTAAGTTGAAAACTGATGTCAGTGCTTCCATTGTAAAATAAATAGATGGGATCAACAGTAAAATCCGCACGGATGAGAAGTCCAGAAGTGTAGCAAAAACGGTGAGCTAATACAATCTTTTAGTGAACATAAAAATACTCTCGTTCAGATCTACAATAACCCCCCCACAAAGACCCAAATGCAGCAAATCAGGAGTGGAGTGGTTTTTGGAGACAGCAGTAGTGTCAGACCGGCTTCAGCGGTCTGCAGGGAAAGTGCTCGTGCAGCGCCCGTTCTGGAGGCCCGCGCTTCCGGGAGAACAGCACGCTTCCGGGAAAACAGCGCGCTTCCGGGAAAACAGCGAGCTTCCGGGAAAACAGCGAGCTTCCGGGAAAACAGCGAGCTTCCGGGAAAACAACACGCTTCCGTCTTTGCAGTGAGAACACAGACAGGCGTCCGTCGACGCTTTGGGGAATGTTCTTTAATGTCGGTACACAACTCAAGCACAACGCCGCCGCGCCGACACAGACCCCGCCCACCCGCGGGGATCAAATACTGTCATGGGAACGGGTCGGAGCGGCGTCCCTTCATGGCGTCGGATGAAGACGGGAGAACAACACTGAGGGGGGGGGCAGACAAGTGTCCATGAGTGCGGCGACTCTTCGGGACAATCGCAGCGTCCCGGTGGACAGAAACCACAACTAAGCTCTAAACATCAGAGAACAGCCGGCATGATGGGAACACAACGCGAGAATGATGTGCCAAAGCCTACGACCCCCCCCGCCCCCGCCCCCCCAAGCACCCTTAAAAACAGGACGTTTTAACAAAAGAGTTCTTTTAAAAATAACCCTTGTTGACGTTTTTTGCAGTATACACATCCAGTGCTACACGATCAGCGTCTAGTTTAAAAAGCGGTTGAATAAATTAAATCAAGTACCACGATGCGTGAAAAGGCCAACAGATGTCCTGAGGGGGGGACGCGAGGAGAACCCCCCCCCCCAGGCTGGAGAAGACGGTCCGGAGCAGCGGGCGCCCGGAGATCCCTGGTGAGGCAGAAATCGGCGATGCCAGTCTGATTTGAGCGATGGTTGCTGGGACAGCAGGAGTCTGGAGTTCTTTGGGGGCTGTACAAAAGTTTGAGTCCAGATTCATCCAAAGTGGAGATGCATCCGGAACAGAAGGAAGTGGAACGGCTGCGGCTGGAACCGCGACGGCGCCGAACCAACAGGTTCTTCCAGGAAAAAAGACCAGAATGCCACATGCTAGCTTCAAAGATTCGGATGAAAGGAGTCTGGTTGGGTCGGGATCCATCAAACCCCGGCGGAGATGCTCAAGGGCTCCCGGGTGTGAACTCTGAGAGCTTCAACGGTTCATTCAGGACACAAGCGGGACGCAGACAGGACGAGGACGCCGCTACTTCCCGCTCTTCTTTGGCACGGTGCCTCTCTTGGCTTGCCACAGGTGGTTGTGGATGGTCAGGGCGTCCACGCTGACGGACACCGTCTTGGCAGGGATGACGGTGAACTGCTTTCGGTCCGAGCTGTACTTGTACAGCTTGTCGATCATCTTCTTGCTGATGCTCTTGGGCCCGGTGCCCGTCAGCTTCTGGATCTCCTCCGTGTCGGGGAAGTAGGAGTAGAGCGCCCGGAACTGGCAACCGCCGTCCCGGAACAGGATCATCAGGTGGTTGGACTCGCACTTTTCCAACTCCTGGACAGGAAGCAGACGGAGGGAAAGGTGAGACATCCGACCGCCGTTTCATTTAGTTTAGCACCAAAACAGTCTGTAAGAGCGATAAAAGCAAAAACGACTTTACTGATGCACAGCATGTGATTGACAGCAGACAGAATTCAAATGGTAGGGGTGTGGCTTTCCAACAAGCTCACTCCTGATTGGTGAGACTGGTTGCCGTAGAAACGCTGACTCAGACCGACTGAGTGGGCGTCTGTATCGTGATGACAATAGCGGAACAGAGATTTGTTAAGAGGAGTAGTCTCATGATGGATTATATCTTTAAAAAAAGTATTCATCTAACTTATAAAAAACTATAAAACTGAAAATGGCTAAGGACTAATAAATGACAGGCGAACACATCGGCTGGAGTGACAGGGTGCGGCCTCTAGTGCTTCTAAGGAAAAAGAGCAAAACCTGTTGAATAGTTTAGATGTAGAAATAAAAACCAGTACATCCAGCTGTTATGTTTATCAATTAGAATTAAATACAGCTGTTATTTCTAATTTCAAATGCAAGCTAAGAGATAAAAAAGACCTGACATCACACACCAGTCAGTCACTGACATGTTTCTGTTTTAACATGATGTCATGTTTAGAAAATCAACATACAA
Source organism: Oryzias curvinotus (assembly GCA_023969325.1). NCBI lineage: Eukaryota > Metazoa > Chordata > Actinopteri > Beloniformes > Adrianichthyidae > Oryzias > Oryzias curvinotus. Next base: position 31,905,629 of record CM043714.1, read on the forward strand.
GGAAAGACTTTATCTGCAGTTCAGTTTCATCTGTGAGCTTTTGTTCGTCCGCTGTGATTTAAATCTAGTTCTTCCTGCTTTGAGATGCAAATCCTCCAGAGGAGATGTGGAAAGGAGTGAGACGCTTTGCTTATCTCACTGCGCTTCAGTGGACGACAGAAAAACCTCTGCTCTGACTGTTCCATCTCCAGATATGAGATGAGCCGGTTATCTGCTGTTCCACAGCGTAGGCCAAAGGCTGGCAGCTCTTGAGGAGTCAAACGACACACTTTCTAAAAGCTTCAGGCATGCCTTGGGTCCATGTGGAGGAGCGGACTCACCTCCAGAATCTGGTTCTTCTGGGGCTCGTTGACTTTGCCAGCCAGACAACAGTGAGAGATGGCATTGTGGATGATGGGTTTGTTCGATTTGGCACTGGGCTCCTTAAAGAGTTTGGGACCTAAAGAGAAAGAAATCAAACCCAAAATTCATCACAATCATTTTTTACAACAATTCAATAGATTTTTTAGTCATTACTGGTCTTTTTTTCTCTCTTTCACAGATGTCCTTGCAGTAAAGTAGAAGACAGAAGAGTGGAGCAGCTGCAGAGATGCTTATGTTTTAATGTTGGGCCAAAATATTGCAAAATGTACAACAAAAGAAAAAAAAACAAAGAGAGGCCCAACAATGACACAGCACTTCCATTTTTTGAGGGTGTCACGGTTCCCGTTCGCCACTGTGAGGACCAATCAGGGACTTGGATTTGATAGTGATCAGCGGATCATGTCCCCTCTAATTAACGCAAGAACGGAACAAACGGCGTTTGCAAATTGAACATTGAGGAGAAATGAATGATGACAGTAGGGACTCGTATGACTCTTTCACATATCGGAATAGAGCTGCACCACTTTGACATTTGGCAGCAAGCCTCCTCCAACCGTAGGTGGCGGACAAGCGCTAGTGAACAGTAGAAAAAGAAGCAGCCCCTCCCTGCATTCAGCCATGGGCTAATACACATTCAAGCAGAGACTCTGTGGATTCACCCGTGTATTCAGCCATGGACGTGATGGAGGACGCGGTGGAGCCGTTGTCCCAGTCTCTCTCTGCGGCTCGGCTGTTGTTCCGACTTCCTGGAAACGACTCCACGGAGTCGCAGCTGGACACACACACACAGACCCACAACGCTAAGTATTTCACACCAATACAAGACGTAGAGTTCTCCACAGTAGGGGAGGAGCTTACCGCTGAGAGCCCCCGCCCCCAGAGTTGACGCTGTCCGCCTCATTGGTCGCTGCGGAGGCCAAAGACAGACTGGAGCCCGACTGAGCCGTGATCAAGTTATCAGCTGAGGAACGGTTGCACATGTCAATGTGTTCAGACACTCTAAACATCCCTTATTTGAACATTTCTGACATTTATTATCTATTTAAAAATGACAGATATAAATGTAAACAACGGCAAATACAGAAAAAAAAAAACACTTGTGTATCATGGATACCTAAATGTAATGAGAGGAATCAAATGAAGTCGTTTCCTCCCTTCTCTCTTACGCTGCATTCACACTAAATGCGATTCGAGTGGCCGGAGCGTCCAGCTCCAAAACAGACGAGCCCTGTCAGCGATGGTGCAATTCCCTAGTGGACGCACGGTGCAAATGTTCAAATACCAGATCTTTGGAGGAAGACTTTGTGTCACATCAACCAATCAGGATCTCAGCTTTGGCCTGGTGATCACGTCAATGATGCAACCAGCAGGAAGTCCAAAACCAGCAAAGAATCAGGTCGTTGCCATTTTGTTCTCCTCCTGAACTTGATATCGATATTTTTCTCATTCGCATCAAGACAATAATAAAAGGTCGTCTAATAATTTTAGTAAGACTGATGCGGGACAGCAAGTCAACTGTGCGAGGCGCTAAATGAGAAATGTGATTGAGCAATGCCTCTTTAAAATATAAATAACCCTGATGGGATTTGTGTCTTCCATGTAGCAATGAGGCTAAAGACTTGAATTTGACGCACAAATGGCAGCATTAAAAGACCACGGCGGGTTTGTGGCGTTGCGGCTGTGAGGAGAAGTGAAGCGTGGACGGCGTGGACCTCCTTACGTGTGGAAGGGCACTTGGAGAAGCTTTCGATGGAGGATTCCTCTCGGAGGACGGCCTTGTGTTTGTGTTTTTGCTTGGGTTTGGGGGTTTTGGGTTTGACCAGGCCTTGCTCCTCTAATATCTCCTGCTGCTTCCTCCGCAGATACTCCTGTTTGATGAGCTCCCGCCGCGTCTTCTCCTCCTCTTTACGCAAACGCTCCTCCTCGGCTTTCCGTCTGGTTTGGAACAAAGACGAGACATTTTCTGTTTGAAGGTTGCTAAAGCAGCAGAAATGTTGGAAAAAGAAACAAAAAAAGACCTGGCTTCGTCTCGTTTGAGTTCAGATTCTGCTTCTAGCTGTTGCTTCCGGAGTCGGGCCTCCTCGGCTTTCTTCTGCTGCTTCAACAGGAACGCCGCTCTCTTCTTAGCAAGTTCATCCTCAGCTTTCTGTTCATCCTGAAACAGAGGAGAGTTTCAAGCTTCTCTGCAACAATCGAGCACATTTGTTTCTAATATCGTCAAGTACCTTGAAGAAAAATCCCAAAACAGACTTCTGCTCTCCATCAGCCTCTTCTGCTGCTCCATCCTCAGCACCCTCATCTTCCTCGGGGGCCTTCAGCTCGGACAGATCCACTTCTATTAGATGCGTCTTGCTGCGCTGCCCCTCCTCAGACGGAACGTTCTCCTTCCCAGAACCGTCGGCAGACTGGAGCTCAGACTCTCTCGGGGAGCTCAGTGGACCTTCCATGGACACTGAAGTCAGATCCACTCGGGTCGGCAGCCGCAGGTTCGCCTCGTCGTGGAGGCGGAAGGCGGCGGTCCTGGCGTGGCCGGACCCCGGTCTGTCAATCGTCCCTGCAGCTGTGGGGTTTCTGGGGCTGTCGGGCTGGTCTGTCCTGGGGGACCTGCCCCCAGATAACTGCCTCGGGTTTGGTAACGTCTCCGACCTGCTCTGGGTCGGGGTCCTGGCGGTCTGCCGGCTCTGCTCTTTGCTTATCTTCAGTTCTGATGGTTTGGACCTGGAGCTCTTGCTTGAGGTCAGCTTGGGGGGTTTCCTGGTTTGAGACCCCCCGGCACCGGACTGGTGCTCCACAAAATGAAAGCTGCCCCCCACCTTGCCGTTTTTGTCGGTGGGGTGAGGAAGGGGCGGTGCCGCGCCCGGCGGGGACTGGGTGTTCTGCCGCATCAGCACCTCCTGCTGCAGGGACAGCTGCATCATCTGCTGCTGGATGCTGCCGATGGCTTCGTTCAGCAGCTCGATGGAGCGGCTGCATTCGTTCAGGTCTAGCTCCTCCTCCAGGAAGAAGCTTCCACCGTTTCCTTTTTTGTCCGCTTCCAGAGCCCCCAGAGAGCCGGCCTGCTCTGCTTCTTTCTCTCCTCTCAGGACGTCAACGCAGGTGTCGTCTTTGCTCAAAGCTTCCTTCTCTCCGTTGAGCTGGTCCTTGCAGATGTCAGCTTTAAGCGGGTTGGGTAGGGTGTCGCTCTTCCCGCCGCCTTTCTTTACGATGTGCAAAAACGCGGCTTTTCCCAGCTTCTGCCTCTGTCTGGCCGACAGCACTTCCATCTTCTTCTTCTGATGCTCGATCGCACGCCGCTTCTCCTCCAGCTGCATGCGGAGCTGGACGATCTCAGACGCCAGCACGTTGGCGCCACCGTCGCCTGCACGAGCGCACCCTCCCAGCGGAGAGGAGGGGCTCTGGTCTCTTCTGAGCCTCCAGGAGGAGGCGAGCGGCCCGCTGCTCTCCGACCCGTCGGGAGTGGTCCTCTGGGAGCTGGAGGCACTGGAGCGCAGGTCATGGTTGCTGCCAAAGCGCTGCTGATGGGCTTTGCGCTCGGCAAAGGAAGTCATGCGCACGCTTCCACTGGCAAGGCTGCTGGCCTGCGAATGCGTGCTGAGACAAGGGCTGGAGCGGCCGCTGCCGCCGTTCAGGTCTTTGTCCTCGTGCTCCTTCAGATTCATGTCCTCTTGAAGCTTGGCCGACTCTTCCTCTTCAGCCTCCTCAATGTACTCCTTCCTCGGACAGTTTGAGCCTTTTGTGGTGAGAGCTTCATCCAAATCCTCTTCCTCCTCATTAAGGTCTTCCATTTCAGCCCCGTACGTTTGTTCCTCAGAATCAGAATGAAGGTAAAAGCCTTCTGCTGGCTCCCTGGAGGAGGAGGAGTCAACACTGCTGGTGACAGCTGGTCTGAAACCGGCCCTGCCGCGGCGGCGGCGGCGGTGGCGGCTCCACCGACTCTTCTTTCTCAAAGGTCTGGTTCAGACCGGAAGGAGCTTTTCTCCGAACAGCTGCGGCAGATCCGTCTCCTCGCCGGAGAGAGCCCCTTTCTGCAGACCGAAGCACCTCGCCGCTCTCCTCTTCCTTGTTCAGACATACAGACTTCTCTTTAGCCGTTTTCAGAACGGCAGGCATTAGTGGTTCAAGGTAAAAGCCATCTTCTGCGGGTTTGGGTCCTGCTGGGGCACTTTCAGCCCGTCTAGGCAGGACAGACGCATCAGTTCTGGTGACGGCCAGCATGGCTTCCTCCTCACCCTCCATGCCAACGTTGCTCAGCAAGCCGTGGCCGTTCACTCTGCGCAAAGCAGCGTGTGGTGGTTGGTGGAAGGAGGTCTGATGTTTGGGGGTGACGTTGGCGACACTGGAAGCCAAGCTGTCCTTGCTGATGGAGCGAGCCAGACTCACGCTGTCACCAGAGGCCCGGTCGGCATCGCTGTCTGTGGCTGAATGCAGAGCGAAGGGGCTCAGCGTGGACAGAGGTCGACTGGAAGACGACAGGAGGAAGAGAAACTTTTTTGTACTAAACACATAATGTGTGCATTTACAGAAAACACAGCGGGTGAAGTATAGAACTGACATATTGCAGATACCTTTGCCTCTTATCGGGCCACGCCACACCTGAACCTCTGGAGTGATGTGCATCCATCTGAGTCAGGGAGTTTGAACGGTTTCTCAGACCTGCGCAAGAAAAAATGTTTGAGCAAAACAGGAGAAAAAAGGGAAAAGCATAAGAGGAGAGGGGAAAAAGAGGGAAAGGGCACAAAAAAAAGGAAAAAATAAGAAAAAAAGGCATTAAAGGTAGGTTAAAAAGAGGGAGGGGCTATGAGAGGAGAGGGAAAAGCTATTAGAGTACTGGGGAAAAAGTAGGAAAGACAGTAAAAAATCCCAAAAGAGGGAAAAGGAAAGAAAAGCCCTGAAAGGAGAGGGGAAAAATGTATTAAACTGACCTGAAACGTCCTCTCCTTGCTGCCTTTGTTGCCGCTGCCTCAGGGGTAGGAGTGGGTGAGAGGGGCTGAAGGTTGGACCCCCCTTACTAAGAGCAGAAAGAAAAGCAAAACTTCAGCATCTCACTCAAACTGTTTACAGGAGATGTTACAAAGATATCTGTATGCTTTTATCTAAGCATTCGTTTCCTACAAAACAAATATTTAGCAAAAGCCTGCAAATGTAGGATTATAAAATATGTATATAAAGCCGTGTTTTTCAACCAGTGCGCTGTGGGAAATGACCGATTCACAGATCTAAAAACATTTCCCATCTCCAGGATTTCAGCTCTGTGTTCATCCAAACAGGCCCTGATAAAACCCTGAGTAGTTAAGAATATGAAAGATCGTTAAATACTTTTTTTGTGTTTATTTGATTCTATGAAAGACACTTTGATAAGAATGACGGTACAGCAATTTAGCCGCAGCTTCAGCTGTTTTTGGAAAAGTCCCGCCCCTTTAACTGTCTCCACCAATCATTCTTGGAGGCTTAATCACATGTCATCAGTCTGACCAATCAGCAGTGGTTCAAGTCTTCACTTCCTTGTTCAGATTCTGCTCATAAAGTCTCTCAGTTCCAACAAAAATACCAGCTAAAGCTGGTCTTTAGCGGTGTAGCTTTCCACAGAATCTGGTCTCAGACCGTGGAACAAGAGAACAAAACCATGAAGCTCAGAAAAGAGAGTCTGTCTGCGTTCTGTGGCTGTTTGTACTACATCTCCCATGATGCATTGGGTTAAAGTGACAGCGTCTCAGCACACGATGAGTCTCTCCTCTTAAATGTCTTGAAACAAAAACGAACACACATCAAGCAGTTTTTAAATCTTCTAACTTAACTTTTATAACAACTTTTAGAAAAACCAGCTGCAGCTTCCAGCTTTTTCTGCCACAATTATCACAAAAACGGATGTGAGATTGTGGAGGGACTGTAGATCTTATTTCTTTCATTTTTGGATGCTGGTGTGCCGCTGGAATTTTATTAAGTTTAAAGTGTGCCGTGGCTCAAAAAAGGTTGAAAAACACTGATCTAAAGGGAGGAAAGCTGTTGAGATAAGATGAGACCATAAACATGTTTGTGCATCTCCCCGTGTCTATCTGCTGAGAAGATCAGGATAACACAGAATGTGAAGGGAAAGTGAGGAAAGACTTACAGGGGCTCAGAGTCTTCAGGATGCAGGAAGTACCTGTTACAGACTTCAGGGCTGCCCTGGTTGTCGGCCACGCCGGGGCTGGCCAGGAAGCTGCGCTTGGTGGCGTTGGAGATGGGCACTGATGGACGGGCACTCTTGGGATGAGCGATGGCTCGCGCTGCATCGAAGAATAAACCCCGATGACTGTTTAACCTCAACAGCCTCTCAGAGTGACCGAAGACGCTTGCATGTGATCGTGCTCACCATCTTTAAACTCCTGCAGATCTCTGGGCTGAACAAACTCAGGTTTGACCGTCTCAAACCACCAGAAAAGTTCAGCGATGAACACCATGACGTTATGCTACACACACACAAAAATAAGGCTAATCAGACAGGAGCCCTCAAAAAAATTCATGTTTGCTTGTTTTTTCTTTACCTTGAGCACAAGTGGTGAGTAGAGCATGTCTTCCACAGTCAGGTAGCAGCTTTTATTCAGGTATTCAGTGGCAAATTCTCTGAGAAGCTGGATGTTGTACAGGCTGTCAGCAATGGAAGGAACTTCTTTCAGGCAAATATCTGATCAGACAGGCAGAGAGCATGTCAGTTCACCACACAGCTCAATGACCTGATAACTATAAATGTCAGACTGGGAGGACTGGAACATGTCAGTCATGTGTAAATAACTAAAATAGCATCACACGCCAATGTTAGATGATGTGCAACAGCAGAGGAAGTTCGCTGCCTGCTGCAGAAAACTTTTACAGGGCTGGTATTAAAACCGAGCTCGTTAACTTGAGCGTGTAAATCATCGTACCCTCCAGCTTCATGATGTCTGGGCAGTAGTAATGAACCACGGCGAGGAGCGCAGCTCCATCACAAACGTCCCTCATCAGGTCCTCCAGCAGTGGGAAAAAAGGCAGCTGGCGTCCTGAAGGGTGCTCCCGGCGATACCGTACCTAACCAGCAGGGGGAGATGGTCAGGCTTGAACGAACAGGAAACCTAATTCAGAGCACAAAGCCTGTAACAAATAATACCCCCCCTTACCTGGAGATGTGTTAGTCAATGCACAGTTCAACCAGAGATTTTTCTCTCTGTGTTAATGTTTTGCTCAATTACGGAATGAACCAGGCCAAGGTTCTCCACAGCAGTTTCAGAGACATTTTTTTATTAATTTGCTCTCAATTCTAAAGCCCTCTTCATCTACATAACAGAGAGAAAATCCAATGGCAGCTCAACACCAAAGTGAGGGAGAACCTTTTGGACCTGGGGAGCTGTGAGAAAATGAGGTGAAGGTGTTGCAGCGCTGACAGGAACACAGCAGAGCGACAGCCTGAGTCCAGCACCCACAGCTAAACCGCACGGCCAAACAGCCCCGTGAGACGGAAAGTGGGGCGAGAACTGGCCCACTTCCTCATGAGCCGAACCGGCGTCAAACTGATGCAGAAAAGATCGTTCTGAGTTACTGATCGAAGTCATGAGCACGAAAGAAGCAGCTGTTCATCATGGAAGCTATACAACCACTGCAGGAACAAACATCTCAATCATCTAATTCCACTGTAAAACTGCAGATATGAAGACCTGCGTTTTATGCCACTATTCTCTGAATGATGAGTGTGATGCACCTGTAGACAATGGCTTACTTTTGGCTCTCACCAAACTATGTTGTAACCAGAATTAAAATGTCCTTTATCGTCATTGTAAGCACAACGAAATGAGGACGCTTTCCAGGCGTTTAAAACAGATATACAAAAGCTAGGTTTGCAAATAAATATACATTTAAAAGACTAAATGTCAAATTGATAGAAATCTCAAATATGTAATGTCAGAAATACGGACGTTCAGAAACATTGAAGGATAATATCAGAGGCCATCGAGCGATGTAGTGTTGCACCAGGGAATAATGAATAAATATAATCACATGAGCTGCAAACATAGTACATTAATCAATTACGGTAACGATACGGATGCCGCCATGTTGGAGCTAGACAGAGTAGTGAGTGGTCCGAGTCGGTCCGTTTCTATGGCAACCAGTCTCGCCAATCAGGAGTGATCTTGTTGGAATGCCACACCCCCTACCACATGAAAGCAGGTTCCTTAAAACAGTGGTCCCCAACCTTTTTGTCACCGTGGACCGGTACCACGCAAGACACGTTTACGGCGGACCGGTGGTTGGGGACCACTTCCTTAAAACCTGTCAAAGGTTTTGAATGTTGGACATAGGGGCCAGCAGGCTCCGCCTACTTTTAATTGAGGCATCTGATACCTGGAACTGCAGAAAAGTACCATGAAAATTTTTTGAAATAAAATAAATAAATTAATTAATTAAAGCCTTTAGGTTTTTGCTCTGCACAAGACTAAAGCAGTACTGAGCCACAATTCACCGTCACAAACCAACATGACTTCATACATGTGCTCAATAACTGAATTAGCTGCACTACATGAAAATATCCACCATAATACTCAACATCCTAAAAGACAAAACAGACTGAAGGAGCTAATAGCAACTGCACTGACAACTTTCATGCCTGAGAACCAGAACAACAATGTAGGACCTCTGTAGACTCCATCATGTGTGCCCAAGAAAAAAGACAAGAATGTCCTCATTTAAGCACGTTAGGCCTTAGACGAGAACTTTAAAGGAGTCAAAGGACACAAACAACCGAGGAGGACATCAGTGAATGGTCTGGTTCTCAGGAGGATCAATGGGAGAGCATAAGTCTGCGTCCACACTGAACACAATGTGCGTATCAAATTCAACTGTTACCCGTTTATGACGCACATAAAAGTCGCTGCCCGATACTTGAATGCGGGAGCAGCTGCCGTCAAAAGGTTTTAGCTACATTATGGAGGACACCAATGTCGTTGACCAATCAGGTTCATTCATTGTGAAGAGCTCTACAAAAGCGTCAGAAATCACGTCTCCAGGTCTGGGTCTGTGAGGCACGGCGAGCTTCACCGTCTGCTGAATGACGCCACTTTCTCTGTGCCCCACTCTGATGACCTGCTGTCCCGCATTAGTCCGACCGGGGAAAAAATTAAAATAAGAGTAAAATCAGACGATCATTTCAATATTGTCTCCATGCATGTCCTCCTGCATGTTGGTTTTGGACTCCACCCACTGATTACGTCATCACAGCGTCACAGGCCAAAGCTGAGCCCCTGATTGGCTGATGTGACAAATTCTTCGCCAAACTTCAGATGCTTGGAAAACATTGCACCCCCCGCTAACACTGGGATGACATTGAAACTGGACGCCCCCACCACACGAATTGTGTTCAGTGTGAACTCAGCGTATCGACCAAGGAAGGGTCTTTTTCTAAATAGCACAGAGTTCTCCTCACTAAGATCACAAACATTGTACCGATTCCAAGGGCTCCTGTGGGTCCAGCATGCAGTGGGCCGGCTCAGGCGTGACATCAGGCTGACACGCACACACACACACACACGCACGCACACGCACACGCGGAGCAGAGTTACTGTCAGAGGAGCTCATGGGAAACAGGAGAGGAGAGTGACAAAGCAGATCGGTGAGAAGAGGTGGACTGGGCTGGGTCTGCAAAGCAAAGCAAAGGGCGTGGATTTGCTCGCCGTTCTCACTGACTGAGCAAATACCACATGGACAGAAAACCAACATCCTGCCGAAGCTTGAAATGAGGCAGCACACAAAGCTCGAATGGGGAAATATCTATGGAGTCACGTCACAACAGTGGGAGGAACTTTACACGACCTTATATATATATATTTGACACAAGGGGGAAAAACTCCACAAAAAGGGTCCACTTCCTCCCCCTTGCTGATCATTCCTGGCCTACAAGCAGCACAGAACGAGCTTGAATGAGCCATGGTGGAGTGTGCTCGCACATCAACACAAAACTAAGCGTGCAGAGGATCGGGGGAGTTATGCGTGTATGGTGGGGGCTGGCATCCAACTTACAGGGACTAGCTTCCAATACCATTTGGAGGGAGACTATCCAGTTTGCAGGGATAAGAGGGGAGGAAGGGACAGGTGAGAAACAGGAGCGAACAGATCAACAGGTCACAAGCAAAAGGAGGGGGGGGGGGGGGGGTCTGCTTCCAGAGGGACTCAAAGAAGCAAAGAGGCGGGTCAGATCTGAAAAAGAACACTGACAGACATTTCACAGGAAGAACTAAGGAGGACGTTGCTGGTTCGAATCCGATTTTTCAACCAGAAACAGAGAGAAAGACTGCAGTACTTTGTTTTTGCTTTTTTACTTTTCTAAATGCAGCAGACGGGAGCGGCTTTACCTTCTGGTGACTGGGGGACTCCAGGGGGTGGTGCTTGACTTTGTGCTCCCTTTCTGTCGTCTCCCTCATTTTCATGTTCACCTGCAGAAGATATGTTAGATCCAGTTAGTGGTAAAGGACTGCAGTGACTGAAAAACATGCGTCTTCATCAGATCTCCTCTTCGTTTTTGCAGTGGGACACAGGCTTGCTTCCATAAAAACAGCCTTTTCTCGTCTTCTGACTTTGACCCAAGCTATTTTTTGAGGAACAAGCTGATATATCAGTGTGGAGAGTCCACAACAGAATATCTTTGACCAACCTCTAATATACTTTAATCCAAATTCACGTCAAACTTTTAAAGACTGTCAGACAACAAAAACATAAAGTGCCTTTCATCTAATCTGCAGTAAACTACCATATTTTTAAAGACCATAAGACACGCTTAATTTTGTCGAAAATCAACAGTGCGTCTACAATCTGGTAAGTATTACATCTAAATTCTGGTAGTATTTACTGACCTGGAACAGAATTTCTGCAGAACACAGCACTCAGAAATCTGTCAAAATGTTTAAATACGATTCTGGTAAACTACTAAGCCACTTGATGGATTGCTGGAGTATTATATTTATTGTAGACAGAATTGACTGATTTGTACGGAGCTTCAACAAGTTTGTCGTATCTGATATGTTGCATTCTCTGCAAAGGCTGCTGATTGCAGATAAAATATAGATAACGATCCAGTTCACTAAAAAAAAAAAAGAAACACTTCCCATTAACTCCTCTGACCAATTGCCTCCTCCTAGCATTCTGGGAATTGTAGTCAAACCAGAATACCAGACTGTTTTGGTTGCTAAATGCACCTTGTAGTCCATAAAATATAGAAAACTACACAACGTAATCAGTAAGAGTGTGTGATCTATATTAATTAAAAAGACAGAAAACTACAAGGTCTGTTTGGAAAAGGGCAAATCTAGAGTAAATTCATCTTTATTTTTGTTTAATCATCTCTGTCATCCGTCACGGGGGTGAGCATTAAAGTCTTATTCTTTGCAAGGAGAGTTCAGATTTCCAGATATAATTACTTTTTTTTTTTTTATTCCTGTCAATTTTTCAGATGTAAAACCTAAAATTTGAATTTATAAAAACCCAAATCTGTTTGATTTTTGGCACTTAAAAATCTGAAAACAATCAAAATTGCAGACTTATGTACAAGGTGTTCATTCTCATCCGTTAAAGAAAGCAAAACCCACAATGGTTAAAGTCAAATAAAATAAAAAAATAACACACAAAAAAATTTTACTGACAATCTACCAAAACCTGATGTTACATATAAAAAAAATGAAGAAATGAAATTTTGTTTTTTGTGAAAAGGAATTTTGTTTGATGTAAGAAAATTATGTGTCATCAAGATTACAATTTTAACATTTCTATTATAATATAAATAAAATTATTGTAGTTGGAAGAATTATTTTTTCCATTAAAAAGCATGAAAGATTCATTTGATTCCTTTTAGTGCTGGAGGCCTTGAAGACATTAAAGGGATGAGAACAACAGGAGCCTAACACACTGCTTTCCTTTGTGCTTCGCTCACACACAGAGATCAACATCACAACTTTTCATGTGAAACCCTCAAACGACTGTGTAAAAAAAAAAAAAAAAAAAACAAAGCTGCATGTCATCTCAATGTGCTGCTGATTCCTGACGTTTCGTTTGTGCGTTGGAACCTTGTTGATCCAGAAGACCATGGCGTCCTCCAGGTCAAAGGGCAGCTCCTTTGAGGCACTGAAGGTGGAGAAGCGTTTGACAGACGCCACCACCTTCTCAATGCTGATCATCTCCACCGTGTACGCCATCATCAGGGCGTCAATCATTGGCATGTGAGCACTCTGGGGGAGAAACAGGAAAGTGGAGGGTTATTCAACATGTTAGAAGCTTCAAGTCCAAACAGAATTGTAAGAAAAACAAAACCAGCAATGGAATTCAGGTTTACCAAAATGAAACGATGTTCTAATCTTTACGTGATGTTGGAAAAGATCAGTTTTTGTATCTTAGTGGAAGAACTTTTAATGTGGCTGTCGGTTCCTCAAGCTCTGAAATTGAAAAAAATAACTTGAGGGGGTGTTCCCCAGGGTTCTGTATATGGCCCTATTTTATTCATTTTATATACGATTCCTCTATGGAAACGTATTAATCAATTCAGCCACATCTCATATCATCTCTATGCAGACGATATCCAGCTCTACTGTTCTTTCCCGGAAAATGACTACTACAAACTACAAAATTTGTTGAATTGCTTAACAAGCACTAAAACATGGCTGAACAATAATCATTTAGTCTTAAACACCCAGAAAACCGAGACGCCGGTTTTTGCCCCAGAACATAAACTCCCTTCCATCAGACAACACCTTGGGTCTCTGAGCTCTTCTGTCCGGTCAAGCCTCAAAAATCTTGGGATGTTGATTTACAAGTCTATGTCTCTGGAAGATCACTCAAAACAGATCATGAAAAACAGTTTTTATCATCTGAGGAACGTGGCAAAATTAAAAAGTATTAAGTCTCGATCTGACCTGGAAACCGTTATCCACGCTTTTATTTCTTCTGGTTTAGATTACTGCCTCTTTCTTTTTACCTGTTTTAGCAAACGTCCCCTAAACCGTCTTCAGCTCGTCCAAAGCTGCAGCGAGGCTTTTAACAGGAACCAGAAAACGGACACACATCACTCCTCCGCTGTCTGCTTTACATTGATTACCAGTCCAATTTGGAATTGATTTTAAAATTCTACTTTTAGTTTTTAGAGCCTTGCACAGTCAAGCTCCGACGTACATATCTGACCTTTTAACCGCGTACTCTTCGGCCCGATCCTTGAGGTATTCCTACCAAAATCCCCACTATAAGACTAAAAAAGATCCCTGGGGGGGGGGGGGTCTTAATGTTTCTAATAAGACAGAACAATCTTGATCGTTATGATGATGATAGATTAGGAAATATTCTCACCTATGTGCTTAAGGGAAGAAAAGTCAGATTAAGAGGTCCAACTAGAAATCTTGGATTATTATATGGTTTGAAAATCTACTATCAGTCAACAAAAGAGCAAATATTTGATTCAGCAGCTCAGTATCATTTAATCCAATCTAAAAGGTCCTGTTTGGGATGTCTGGGTTAGCAGTCCAAACACAGACTCCAGACCCACAAAGTTCATTAAACCAACACACAAAACAAAAACCCTGGATTCAATCTGGATCTGTGCTTTTTGCTCAAATAATCTTGAAAAGTGTATTTTTTCTGCAGTCAAGAAACAGACAGAATAAAGTCTGTGCTGTTTCCCTCTGAACTTTATGCAACACGCTGCCGATCTAATCCAATTGGTGTTGGAAGTACACAGAGCTTAAGCTCATTACTATAATGAATGAGACTTGAGGTTTCTCCACAACAAGCCTGACTGTACAGAGAAAATTATTTACAAAATAAATATTCCCCAAAAATAAATGAGATAAGACCACACAGGAAGAGGAGACGAATACACAGGAAGTTACTTTTTTCTCAGATACTATTAGTGTTTAATTCTCTCACAGAAAAAATTTCACTACGATGTTTTCTTAATTGCCATAATCGTTAAATGAATAAAATAAATATCTCCAAATGAAACTTGCTTGAGTAAAGATTTTTTTTTGTTTTTCCAAGTTTATTTGTATAAAAATTAAGATTGCGACCTTGAATCCAGCAATGTCCCAGTTTTTTTTTTTTTTAAGGCAGCATTTTTACTTTAAAACCAGACAAAAACAAAAGAAAGATTTGTATCGGATAAATATGCATAGCAATAATAAATATGCATAGCAATAATAAATATGCACAGCAAAATGGCGTGAGATGTTAGGGTAAAAGGAGGTGATCAGCTTCTACTATCAATAAATACACAAAGACAACAACAGCCTGATGTGCTGTGTTTTTTCTCCCCCCAACACCCTGCCAAAACCCCATGAAGACCGGGCTGCCCCAAGCTCTGCGAGCGCATCGACAGACGGCGCTTCCACGCCCACATCAATCGGTTTGAGCTGACCCCAGATAGCAGGTCACGTTTCAAGGTTTTAGAAACACCCAGCTGCTGCCCTAAAACAAGTCAGGAGGCGGAATTGTCTGGAAGCCTCCCCGTCTCGTACGGAAACACGGTCAAGAACACATTACCTGAAAAGGAAATGCAGGTTGCTATGGAAACCACATGCCAAGTCAGCAAACGGGGAGGAGGGACCCAGCAGTGCATCACTCAGGATTTTCCATCCCTCACTGGGCTTTGTGTCCGTCTGTGGATTACTTTGACAGACCGCTCAATGCCGGCGCAGGCAAACATCACTTCCTAACCCGTCCGCGGACCACAGACCTTTTCAACTCTACAGCTGGTTACCATGGCAGCAAGGGGGAAGGAAGGAGATGGCAGAGCACAAGCGAGCTGGCTGATGTTCATCCTGTCCAGTGTGATGTGATCTTAGAGACTTGGAAACAGGATCTCATCGTGACATGGAAATTCTGATCAAAACTACTAAGAGAACTTCATCTAACCAGATCCAAAAAGATCAGGATGAACAAGCGGTTCTGAAAATAAGACGGCTGTGTGCATCGGATGACGACCAATCATTTTTTTCTGATGATTATCAATGAGGACTGCATTTTTGTTCTTTGGTATTGTGAATATTTATCACCATGTTAAATAATCTCACTTGGACAGATAAACTATAAATATGCTAACGACATAGATATCATGTCTTGCAAAACCTTGTAATATGACGACTCTATAAATAAGTGAAGTAGAGCATAACAGAGGTGGGATTCTACATAAACCTGCTTGATCACATTCCCTTCCAAGCACTTTATTAAACATTATATGGCAAATACATTGTTTGTAATCACCAACCAGATCCAGACACTTTGAGGAGGCTTTGTGTGGAAAACCTGCCTTGGTGACCCCTCCCATCATGAGAACCATAGTTTTTCAGCTAATAGATGACGTCTCCTAAACTGGCGTTTCCCAGGCCTGGTCCTCAGGGAACGCCGTCTCATCTTATCCATCCTACATCCTCAGTCACACCTGCCTTTGATGTTTATTAGGCCTCTGCAAAGCTTAATGATGAGCTGAATCAGCTGTGTTTAAACCCATTTACCATAACTCTGTAATTCACATAAAATTATGAGGACTATAAAGCTGTGAGAAGCAGCTTTGCACAAATATGCAACACTCGACCACTGCTAAGGGCTTTTCCCCACTTTAGAATCCGTTGGCATTACAGAAATTCCACAAACGGTCACCGTAGTTTGAAGAACAATTTCCAGCGGGATTTCCTGTATTTGACAGACCGCTCGCTCGATGCAAAAGGTAAAGCAGGGCAACATAGAAAAGGGTTCCCCAAGGACCAGGACACGGAAAGACTGTCCTAAACAGAACCAGTGATTGATCAGAGAATCCAGCCATTTTTTTTTTAGAAACTTATTTTCTTAGACGTTTGTAGCAAATACCTGGTACACTGGTCAGGACCATCTCTTTTTATTTGCACCCTTAAAGGCCCGTACAGACCGGGACGAATATTCGCCAGGCGTTATTCGCCATGTCTTTTGTGTTCACACCCAGGCGATTTTCGCTGACGATGAGCCGAGCCAACATGCAATTTCATTCCCTGACATTAGATGGCGCTTGATGTAACACAAGGTGGTCGCTTTTCACTCAGAAGAAGAGAGCCAGTATTTACGCGCTTGTCAGAATCAAACAAAGAAAACGTGAAAATTTCCAGCACCAGTAGCTCCAGCTCCAATGATGAAGAAATTATTGTTCTGTTGATGATGAAAGACGCCGGAAAAGACGCAGATTTTGGGTA
Source organism: Oryzias curvinotus (assembly GCA_023969325.1). Classification (NCBI taxonomy): domain Eukaryota; kingdom Metazoa; phylum Chordata; class Actinopteri; order Beloniformes; family Adrianichthyidae; genus Oryzias; species Oryzias curvinotus. The sequence continues at coordinate 31,922,188 of CM043714.1, forward strand.
CATCCCATAGTTACGAGAAGAGAAGAACATGGTGAGTTTTATCGACTGGTACAAGAGCTGAAAATGTCTCATGAGCGTTTTGGGGGATATTTTAGAATGTCCGTCATTATTTCTTTGCGGCAGTGTAGCCGCTGCTTGGCGTCTATCTTCTTTGCTGGTATGTGTGCTCAGAAAGGCAGTGTTGTGTTTGAGCGCCCCCAAGTTGTGTTTTACTGTAACTGCAGAAGCTCCAGACACGTGAGCAAAAGCGCCATTCTCATTGGTGGTATAGTTTTCGATGCGGCGTGTCAAACCAAAAAAACGAACCCGAGGCGTTTTTTAAAAAGTGACACTTTGACACGTGGCGTTTTTTCGCGCCGGTGAGCACACTCACATTGGTGCCCTTTGTTTAGTCACGAGGCGTTAAACGTCGGCGAATATCGCGCGTGAAATTCGTCCCGGTGTGTACGGGCCTTAACCCGCCTTTGTAGGTCATTGCCCAAGACAGTCCTGGACAGAGTAGCTTTACTGATGTCATGGTCACAACCGTCATCCACCTTCAAATCTCAGCTTTAGTCACACAGCAAGCATGATAGTCAAACTCCTGCTTGTATTTGAATAGAACTGATAAAGCTGCAGTGTGTCTGCTCCACCAAACCAAACACATGACTAAAGCTCTTGTGTTAAGTGTACGACACAGACTTGAGGCTTCAACAACACATTCCTCTGTGCATGTCCTTTCAAATCACTCAGAAACTTCTCAGTGCATCAACTATCCTGTTGCTCAGACTAACGACAATGATGATGATGATGATGGGGACATTTCCTGCAGTAATTCATTAGATGGTACAGGCAATGCAGGAGGCAGAAAGCACATCTGAACTTGTTTGTTTTCTCATCTTAAAGGGAATCCACACCTCAACCCAGCATCGACTGTCAGTGTGGACTCTTGGTTGTTTTATCTCCACTTACCATCTTGATGGGCATACTGGCCAGGTCCTCTTCTGTAACGGGTGTGTCATCGCTCTCAACCACATAAATGCCCTTCCTGGACAGAGCCTGGATGACGGACAGGTGGGACTGCAGAGAGGCCGCCTGCTCCGTCTTGAGGATGAGGGCGCAGACGCGGCAGTAGAGCTCGCAGGAGAGCAGCAGCCGGATGACGGGGGGTTTGATGTGTTCCTGCTCATACTGGTCTGTGTAGAAGGGGTCCCTCAAGTCCTCTGGAATGTGGTCTGTGATGGAGACATGGGTTCATTATTCCACATGGCCCTGAAGGACCAGGGTGCACCTATATGACACATGGAGTGAGTACAAGACCAGTACTGGCCATTCAGGAGAAAGAGAGCAAAACAGGCGGGAAAAGCAGTGAAAACGATAACTGATGTCATCAAGCTACATTCACAAGCGGGATTTGAGCAGTTCCGCTTCAATGTTAAGTCAACCTACTGATGCGATCAGACAGGGATCCTGCTGCACATTTTGAGCGTCTGGTGTGGTGCCACGGTCTAGCAGTAGTGTGGCGAAGACGACGCGCCGCTTCAACAACCAACCAGGAACTTAGCTTTGGCCCATTAAGTGTTGACCATGTGATCACACAACCAACACAGAGGAGAATCTGATCATTCTCCTTCTGACCGTTATGATAATTTCCTTTATTTGTATGGAGACATGAAGAAAAATGTCTAATTCTACTTTCATTTATATACGTTTTCCTCCAAAGACTAATGCGGGACAGCAGGTCATCAAACTGGGTCAGAGACAGAAGTACCGCTGAAAGCGGATGTCTTCCAGACGATGGTGGGAGAATCTCTGAATGATGTCATGAACCCAGATATGGAATTGCGATTATCAAGGCTTTAGTAGAGCTCTTCAGAATACATACACCTGATCTCTCAACGTCATCCGTGTTTTCCATGCAGTTACCGTAACTGAGATATACTGTCGATGGCTGGTTAAAGCAAATTCGACACACGAATCACGTTCGGTGTGAATGCAGCTTTAAGCTGAAAAACAATGCCAAGAAGTGCAATGACTTTTCCATAACAGCAGCAGAGTTGCACAGTTTGAATCACGCTGTAGGCGTTTTTCTGTGTTTAAGAAAGTAAAATCATGATAAGGGTGCAGTATTGGCAGGTATTCAAGAAGAATATCTTGGTATCAGAACTGCAAATGTGGTATCAACCCATTCTAACAGAAAGATAATAGAATTAAATATGAAGCTTTGCTGTGAATAAAATATGATCCTGAATATGAAACCCAGAATATGAGTGAAGTTTGTCAAGCAGATTGAAAAGCTAAAGCTCAGACTGTGACAGGTTTAACTTCTTTCTGAATCAACAGGCTGCAGGAATGCAACAAAGCAAAAAGCAGAGAGGAGGTTTTCCAGGTGTGACGTTTGCAAACACAGACTAGAGCCACAAAAGCAGAAAAGCAGCAGCAGGGTGGGCTTTGTTCTTTTGGATGGTGCAGTTATTCCCCAAGCCAGAGGAGACGCCCAAATAAGGGCAAAAGTCGAAGCCGCTGACATCATGGTGCACAAACAAAATCCATAATGTATTAAATATATCAACAACTGTGCTTTCTACAACCTAACACGGGACAGCACAGGTTTGCTACAGAGCAGTATTTAATCTGCTAGAGAGCTAAAAACCATTGTGATTTTGTTCTAGCAGCACTTTTCTTATAATCACCAGGTTTTTAGGGTCACTTTTACTGGTACTCGTCTCATAATTACGTTTAGTCAAGAGATTTAACATTGTAAAATGTGTTTTCTCTGCAAAAATGTTCAAATACCCAGGATTTTTGTGTTTTTAGATGCATGAGAATCCATCAATGTTTAGCATTTGCATGAACTAAAGAGCTTCTACCTGCAGCTGCTCATGTGACCTGGCCTTCCTGTTGATTTCTGCACACATGTGGCTGTGCATCACCGTGAATCTCTCACAAAACAATCCACACGTTGGGTCCTTCTGAGAGAGTATGAGCACACAGTAAAAAGGAAAACAACAAAGGGGCACATTTGCCAATTCAGCGTGGCACATTTCTATGTCTGGCTTCATTCTAGACAGTAATGGGATGTGGCAGCAACCGCCCCGACACACACAACCCTTCAGCAACCCAGAGACGGGGCGGATCAGGAAAACGTGGCCTGGCAACAAGACCCGGGGTGGGCTACGACAAAATCAGCTGTCCGTGAACGATTCTGTTCGGTGATGAGCGCACAGAGACGGTGTCAGCAGTGTGCCCGCCATCAGGACCGGATCAAACGCTCATCACCGTGTGTCGCTAAGGCTGGGAGCAGCTGTGTCACAAGCAGAACAAGAGAGGAAGTCCGCAAATGCAGGGATGAAAACCAAAAACCTGACAGCAAAGAAGAGGCCAGTGAATACACAGAAAATCCACCTGAATCCATGTCTCTACAACCATCACAGGGTCGTATCAGGATACCATCATATCACCTAACTTTTCTTCTGTCAGTCAAATCCCAATCAGCTCAGCAGCAGACACCAACTGAGCCAACGGGGAAATAAAATGGTAGTGATTTATGGACCCCCCCATGGGGAACGATGACAGCAGCCGCCTCCCTTTTGGTCTGTCAGTTTCCATTTCTCAGAAAGGCCTAACCCCCTCCCAAATAAACTCAGGAACATCATTTCCGTATTTCCTCGTGTGCTCTTCCTCCTCATCTTTCAACCTAGTTAGCCTGCACTGACAGACAGCAGCATGATCAAGTAAATGCCTGGAAGCCTCCAAAGGAAGAACGGGAGCCAGGAAATCCCACTGAACGTTGAACAAAGTCCGAGGAGATCGCAGTTTTCCCAGGAACATGAAAAACCAATGAAACGTCAGTGATACTATAAAGCCTGTGACTGTTTACGTGTTAAGTGAGGGCTCTGTGTGACGACCACAAATGTGCAAAAGACCACAAAAAAACAAATGTCTTGTAAAAGTCACAGAAATAAGTGATGCAACAAACATGAAAGCCACTGCTCATTACCGAGCCAAGAAACAAACAGAGTCATGCAGAATTCAATCACTCAATTGGTGCGAGGCCTGTTAGACACAAATGTCATCATCTGCAGAAGCATGGGAGGGTCCATCAGGTCTGGGACCACGTGCGACAGGTCAAGCATGTCATTTACACATGCACCTACACGTGTTCTAATCAATGGATTGAGGGGGAAGACGACAGACAAGACTGCAGCTGTAGGCCTATTTTTGAGAAATAATAGTTTCCCCGTACAGAGAACTCTCTACTACAGCCTCACAGTCAGTTTGTAAACGCTTAAACCATGAAGGAAGCTTAAAAAGCTTCAGCTTTAAAACTAAGAACACACCCAGCAAACACAAAGCAGCCTTTTATCAACAAACATTCCAGCAAATGCTAAGTGTTAGTCAACCTCTTTTTCCTGGAGATTAATTGTCTGCAAAAATGGTAAAGAGTGCAGAAAAAGAAAAACTAAACAAACAGCTAGGTTTTTTTATTTTAACTTGCCAGCACTAGTCTTTAATGGAAACAGATCTGGAGAAAAGTCTGTAAACACACTTTGAGGACATAACACATTTAAAAATTACTTTTCCATTCCTCAAAAAAATACAAAGAGTGCAGCACCAAGTGAAAACATGACCAGACACTAAAGTAAAGGTAAAACTCTGGGCAGGGATTTCATCCATTTAAATTAGCTTCTGTGCATGTGTGTGTGGATGTAAGGCTTTGAGTTTTACATGACAGGCTATTGGTAGTCAATCAAGTCTACTTAGGTAATGGCCGACAAATGTTAAAAACAAAAACACGAAGATGCTGTTCTACAAGAACACACAAGAACAGAAAACTGTTCAGAAAGGTTTAGTTAGTATAAAAGCACTGATGCAATCTGAACACTTTAGCAGAAATCAGCATTTACAATCAGAACAGTTCACTAAATGTCGTCTGTTGGCCCACAAAGGTCTGTGTAAAATCCCACTGGGCAGGGCTCCAGACTAACTTTTTTCACCAGGAGCACAGTGGCCCCCAACTGAAATTTTTAGGGGCACAACCAGAAAATTTAGGGGCGCATACCGTAAATCAACATGCTAACCAAATCTACTAATTTCCACTGTATTACTTATAAATACTTTAATAATAGATGCAAAAATTACAATGTGCTGTTTCAAATTCAGTGTCACATTTTAGTCTGCACTTTTGAAGATGCAACAACAGGTAAACTGACAAAAGCATCGCTGTCATGACAGTACAAATAAGTAAAGAAAACGGATGGAAATGTATGTTGGTGACACAATAAGCGTGTTTGAGATCACCCAGGTGGACAGATCACCTGGTGTATGACGTATATTTTAGTTTTTGCTCCAACATCACCTGTCAATCAAAACAAAAATATCACGAGAAAGGGGTGGGAGCAAGGTCCCAACCTGAGCGAACACAGCTGGAAATTTAGTACTGCACTGACTGAAAGCTGCCCTGATGACTACAAAACAATGCATTATGGGACATATGTCCTGATGGTTTTTGTAGTTGAGTGATCAATTAAAATAATTTAAAATACCAATTAATTAAAAAAAGGCTACATACATTGCAAAACATTAAAATAATCATAAAATATATAATAACACAGATCATACTGAGGGGGAGAGGAATATTAAAACTAAATTGAATGTTGAGGACAACTCCAACTACCTGTTGTCCTTCATTCGCCCCCCCCCCCCCCCCCCCCCGGTCTCCCCAACGATCCAGGCGAGGTGCTGGTTCATCTCAAGCACGTCTATCGTTGCATTTTCTGCAACGTGTTTTCAGTGTGTCTAAAACTAAATCTTGTCACTCGCCCTGACAGCCGTGCTTAAACCGTTTGTGGTCGGGGTGACAAGCCGCCGCGCGCTTAACCAAAACCCTAAACCTTCCTCCGGGTCTGTGCGACCCAGAGAAAAGTTCAGCACGGACTGCATGTATTTAGAAAATTACGAGCGAAAAAATACGTTCTAAAGGAAAGTAAGGAACTCCTTAATGTGGTCCGGGGAGGGAGGGGGCCGTCAGGTGTCCTGCTTTCAAGCCCTGTCATTGTCCCGCCCCCAAGAGTCATATACCCCACTGTGATTGGTTGGTCAGCTCCGCGCACGACAATGACAAAGTGTCTTTCATACAAATTGGCTGGCCGAATTAAAATTGAACTATCATATTAAGGCGGGGGCCGCAAAATATCATCTCGGGGGGCGCGAGTTTGAGACCCCTGCTGCAGACTCTGGCCCTGGTACACCAGCTGCAGGTCGGAAGAATGAATCAATAGTTCGCTTACTCATAGCTCAGACGCACATATCAGGTTGTGATGATATTTGTCTCCTTTACCTTCCCACATATATTTACGCGCGCGCGAATATCTCTTGGCCCCTCCCCCTAGGCATCACGCGAATGTGTGCTGGCGTTTCATGAGTATGTGCGCGAGTGTGTGTGTGTCTGCCTGCGTGCGTGTGCGCTCGCGTCTCATTGATTATTTCATTGATCATTGACGTGCCCCTTCTACGTTTAATGTATTAAAAGTACGAAGGGTGGGGGAGGCAAATTTACTGGTCGCGCACGTGCGACTGGATGTAAAGTTCAGTCGCACACTCTCAAATTTTGGTCGCAAAATGCGACCAATTGGTCGCAGTCTGGAGCCCTGCCACTGGGTCACAGTGCAAAAGTGGAGGTTGCAACCATTGCATACCTGCGTGAAACTATAGGAAGCTGCATGATACGATGGCAAATAGGACAAGCTGTGTTAAAGATACGTAAAAGTACTAGAGAAACACCACATAAGCAAAGGTTACACCACTGTACAGAAGGATATTTTACACATGTAAATGTTGGTGAGAGGACTGAGCAACGGCTCCAGGAGGAACATGCAGATCTGCTGAGTTTTAGTAGCTTCTGCTCCATCTTTCATCTTCTTCAGGAATTCTGCATGGATGTCTTAGTTTCCGAAGAATTATTGTTTAGATGTTTGTAGATCTCACATTGGAAAAGGAAGATTCTTTAAAGAATATAGTTGCCAACTTTCTTACATCACAAAGAAAGGGTGAGTGAAAACAAGTTTCCTTGAAAGAAACTCTTTTGTCAATAAAAAAGGGGCATAGCCTTTGTAATGTTCCTTAATAATCACTCTACTTGTGTATTTATTGCCTTCGGTTTTCTTTATGTTCTGTAAATTTGTTGAAACTATAATTTCCTAACTGGAAAACAAATGTTGTTTTATTGAAATAATTATGCAATATGAATACATGTTTAGTTTAAAAAGCCATCAGAAACACAGATATTAGCAGTGCCTAAAAAACATGAAACGGAAAACTTGTTTTGCATTTTGCAAAGGAGGAAAAAGACAGAAGTTGAACTCACCAATACCGAAGGCTTTGGCAAACAGCCACCGTAGGTTGGCGGCTATTTTCGCCCTGGCGGAGTCATACATCTCCAAAGGCACCACATCCATGGTGCCTTCTGCAGCCCCAGGAAGCTCTCCTTTTCTCCTGGTACCGTCCCCACCAGCACACAGGTCAACCTCCATCCTTGAAGAGAAACAGCATCTTTATCATTATTATTATTATTATTATTATTATTATTATTATCTTCAAAGGCAGAATATGAATCCTAGAGCGGCTCTTCCTGAAATTAGGCAAAGAACTATGGAAGCTGACTTCAGCAGCATTATACTGCAGCGGTCCAAACAAGTGGCATCTTTGCACACACATTACAGTAATTAAGTTAAATGCCTAATAGCAGGGTGGACACAGTTGGTATTCACAGCGACAGAGAAAAGCTGTCTGGGGACACTGAGCTGAAATTTACCTCATTTTAAAGATTTGTTGATAACAAACAAACGAAAAAATCTAGTCAACTATATAAACAAACATTACATTGAAGGTTGCCAACTAAAAGTGCATAGACGTGTAAATGTAGTTCAGATGCTCTAATCTAATCCTCCTGACATGTGTAGGATTTCCTTTACGTCTTTTCTTTCTATGAAGAGTACGTTGTAATATAGATATTAAATACTCACTCAAAAGTAGTGGTCCCTAAACCAGTTAAAACACTGCTTCAGAACAGCTTCTTTGGAGGATCATGTCATTTGATTCCTTTAATATCTCAAAAGAAAATATTTCAGTTGCTTCTCTATATATTTTTACAACATCCAGAGTGACATAAAGTTTATGACCCCTCCCTGATTAATAGAGTACAATAACACTAGGATGAGTGGATGGGGAAAGGAGGCTTAAAACAGCCTCAATAAAACAAATTAAGTCTTTGTTTTAGCCCGATTTTCGTTCTATGATGCTTCTAATAACGGCCTAAATGTGTTTTAATGGTCATGCTGTGCATCAATGGATGAAGAGAATACAAAATGAATAATTTAATTTTTTCTATTTTTATTTGATACTTTTTATTACTGTAAAAAGCAGCTGGTTTTCTCACATCTCTCTATTCTAGAAGGTCAGTTTGGCTGCGATTCGGCCCCACGGAGAAGCGGTCAACCAACGCCAGCTAACCGCTAGCTTGCTAGCTGTCCAGCCGCTCCGCCGCATCCATTGGACCCGTGAATGACGTTAGCTAGCCCGCAAGGCATTACCTTGAAAGGTGCGGTGCGGTTCCGAGTCTCCTTCTTTCTTGCCGGGATGGGTCAATTATCCAAGGACCTGCCTTGATGTGAGGAGCCCCGCAGCGTAGATAATACACCAGCCACGCATCGTAGTCAGCTAATAACGCTAGCAAGACGGCGAATCTGTCAGGTCTCCTCCCAGTAGCAGAGCCCGAATCGCGGCCTGCGTGACACCCGCTCCGCGGCGCCCTCAGGTAGAGCCAGAAAGAGGTGGGCTGTCGGTGGAAAACATGGAAGATTCCTCCGTTTGGGGGGGAAAAACCCTCTATCTCTGTATTAGCTGCGTCATGGTAAACACATGATTTACTATTTCATTTGGGACTCGAAGTCCACCGCGCGCGCAGGGAGTGTGTTCGCGCTTTGCCAATAGAAAATGTAATTTCGATCCAGGCTCTCCAAGCGCGCATGCGTGATTGCCTTCCATATTGTTTATAGTAACAGAGGCAACAACAATGGAAACTCGAGTTACTTCTGTGATATTTCTTTTTTTTTTAAATCAAAAATCAAATTATATGTTTTTATACATAGCTAGCCTACGAGTTCTTTATAATACTATACATTTTACCAAGACCTTCAAATAAATAAAAACGTTTGTGCTTCTTTTTATTTATTAAATGGGTTGTGATCTAAAATAAAATAAAATAAAAACTTGTTTAGTTTAAACCATTTTCTCCTGTTAATAGAATTTGTAATTTGGACCAACAGCGACACCTAGTGGTGAAATATGGCACATGTCATTCACTGCTGTTTCTCCTCCAGTCACGTGGTCTCCATTCAGTCAGAGTAAAGCATGGATGTCAATTTAATGTGTGGCATTTTAGTTTTTAATTCTGAAAAACAATTCAGATTTTCTCCTCAAAGAAATGAATATTTACACTGGAAGAAAAAAAAACATGAAGATGTATTTATTTTTGAATGTCTCCCTATTTTAAATGCATTAATTCATACAGTGATTAACAGGTTTCAATCTAAAGCTTGGTGGTTAATTTCCTAATGGTATTTTTTTTAGATTAAATTAACCCTGAAATAGAATTAAAAAAAATACAGCCACAAAAAAACAGATTTAATGTGAGATGGACTTGGATGCCAGAAGCCATGAGGCATTTGGAGACAGTAAGTAAATATTGCATAGGTTGTTGATGTGGGAAATTCCTGCATGACAGCAGAGTAAAAAGGTGGGAAAAAAAAAAAAAACAACAACCAGTGACTCCAGCCATTTCTATCTTCAGTGTCCTTCGGGAATCCAGTTCATGGTTTGCGCCGTTGTGAAAGCCGGCTACATTGGCCTGCAGTGTGCGCGCACAACGTTCAAATGTTTCATTCAGAGTATTTCAGTGCAGACCGGCTTTTGGAGACACGTCCGGAGCTCCCTCCTCGTTCCAAGCTGCCGCGCCGCCTGAAATCCCGCCCTGATCCATCAGTCCGTGTTTCGTAACGACACGTTGAATCCTTGATTTCTTCACATTTGTTGATCAGCTCCAAGATTAGTTAAAAATGCTATAAATAAGACCCAGTGACTGGTTTGGCTTCAATATAAATATTGTAATAAGACATTGCTTAAACAGACACGTCACTCTAATAAAACATTGACATATTTCAAATATTGCATTTATGAAAGCAGGTCTTGCGGCGCTCTTATTTGTGAGGAAACGTTCTGCACAGTTTAGTTCCAAATGAGCTGAGCAGGGCTTTACCACCACAACAATCTGGGCCTCCCTGAGCAGAAAGTCACATCAATACTACATTTTAAATATTGAATAAAAACACTCATAAGCTTGGTAAAACACGCCTCTCTCCACTTCCGTTTTTGTTTTTTTAATTCTTGGTTCTAGCAGAGGCAAAGTTCTCCGAGGTCTGGTAGCTGGAGCGGCCACTGCAACAGCTAATATCGTATGACACGCCACTCATTTCAGTTCACACGCTTCTTAGATATATGACTTTACACAAGTCCTTCCTATTGCACAGAAATACAGTTTTTTCATTGGGTGGATGCAATGAAAAAGGCAAATTATACAGTGACATCTGGTTTTGGTTTGACAGGTTTAAAAAAAAAAAAAAAAAAAATCTCCACTGGTTGTTTTTTGTTACTTCTTGAACATAAACCAAAAATATTCATTTAAATTATTAAGAAAAGAAAAGAAAAAAAAGCTCATCTTTTTCACTTGTTTAAAGACCCACTCGGATGAAAATGGTGTTTTTGGCGTTTTTAAACACGTCCTCGTGGCATTTTTCCGACGATGGAGGACATACATAAAGAAAACTAAGCTCAAAATTGCAATTCTGAGTTTCTCTGTTTTCAAATTGTTGTAAATCAGAAGCAGATGAGAAAACGCCGTTTGAAAAGGATCATATAGGTGACGTAGAAAACGGCCTGGGTGGGCCACAAGCTCCCTGCTCCGAGCTCTCAGGGGTGGGGTTGTGCCGCGCCAATGGCCCCGCCCACAACCCCCGAGGTAAATTTCTAATGAACTCCTGCTGCTCTGCAGAAACTATGTCCTAGAAAAGAGCACTGCTTAAAAAAAAATGGCATAATCGTAATTGAAAGACCACTGGGAACACTTTGAAAATAGATGAGTAGATGATCAGAGTGGGTCTTTAACCTCTATCGCCACCTTCAGTGCACCTTCATTGGGTGTCACGACATTCAAAAAAAACACGCCAAGGATGAACATTCGGGTCCGATGTCATCGACTCTGAACGCAGACAAACTTTAGAGTCAACCGTCTGCTAAAAGGCCAAAGAGTGGAATCTGTTTGAGGGGGTGATGGGTAATAATGACCTCATGGATGCTAAAGTCAAGCTATAATGTGAGCCACTTGGAGGAGGAGGACTGACTCAAACCCTCTGGTGATGGAAGAAGTCTTCCCACGTTCCCCGCTGGTTAAAAATAATTTAAAGAGACAGACAAAGGCAGAAAACCGAGTTAAATCTGACAAAACGGGTCGTCTTTCAAGTGTAAACATGAAATTGGTTGCCGTCTGTTTTGACAGTGAAGTGATATGAAACAAATCTTGTCTGTCATACTTAGAAACCATAAAGAGCAAAACTGACAATCTTGATTGTCAGCGTATAACAATAAAGTTAACATTTGTTCTGTAGAGGTGATTTTTTTATTTTAGTTTAATAAATAGTGTAACATCTGAACTTATACTTGGACTCTCTCCACTTTCTTCACAAGGCCAAAAAGAAAGGGATAATTGTGTCCGTGTCTCACGCATACACACACACACACACTCTCACAACCATACAGCATCTGGGTGTGATCACACACACACTCACACACACACCACAGTCCCACCAGGCGGCTGGCTCTATGTGCGGTTGAGTGTCTGGAAGATTCTGGATATCTGGAGCATGACAGGACCGGTCTCCGGGTCGTTCATCCACTGGGTGCTGTTCAGTGGGTTTTCCAGCATGTCTTCAAAAGCTGTAAAAGATAAAAAAAACACGCTCAGTTTCTGAACCGACTCGCTGTCACCTCTTGCTTATTCAGATCATTGCGTGTATATAAGAACTGGAACGAGCGCCCTGGAGCCAGCAGGAAGTGCCTGCTGGCTCCAAGATCCAAAATCCCAAAGACTTCTATAGAGAAACAAACAGCTGTTCCTCCGTCGCGATATTTTTCTGTGCCTCCAAGTATTCGAGTTATAAACTGACCAACCAGATGCCTCAATCAAAGTGGGCGGAGCCTGCTGGCCCACACATCCAACAGTCATAACGTTTGACAGATTTCGTGTATCTCGCTTTCAGTGGTGGGGGCGTGGCCCTCCATCAAGCTCCACCCTGATTGGTGAATGGTTGCCATAGAAACAATGACTCAAACCAACCACTGCTGACGTTTGGCTTCAACATGGCGGTGTCCGTATCAAAAAAATAAACAAAAATGGCGACTGAATTGACTTTATTGTGGAAGTATGAGTGATGTCACTCTCACTCGCTCCAGTTCTCACGTACAGTCAGTGGTTCTGATCAGACCCAGAGGTCACGTTACTGTTTATTAGCAAACAGACTAAATTAATTAGCCTTATTGGAATCATATGGATGGAAATGGATTATACCAGAATTTAAAAATCCAAAATGATTTTCTATATGAAAAAGAAAAAAAAACATCTGTGAAATGAAATGAATTTTCTGTTAAAGTGTTCCAGAGCTTTTAAATAAACTTGAGTTTGTACACAGAAACCTTCCGAGGAATCGATTCCCTGAGCGGTTTAATGCGACGCTGATCAGACACCCACAAAGAACGCTAACACTGAGCTAACGTGTTTAAAAATGCTTTCAAGAGAAACTGTGGCAAAAACATGTAGTAATAAAACAGATCAGTGGGACTGGATGATACCTAGCAGGGTTTTGGGATTGGTTAAGCCCAGCTGGACGACCGGGTTTTCCAGAATGGCTTGGAACAGAGGGCTGTTGGTGTCGATGCCTTTGTCCAGATCTTCAGGAGAAGGTTTCCGGTCGCCCAGCAGCCACTCGCACTGCAGGAGGTCAGGTGTGGTTAGAATAGAACAAACTGTTCCTCAGTAAATATCTAAGCAAACACAAATATCCTGAAATATCAAACGAGATACGACTGAAAGGCTCAGATCTGATGTATGTGAGGGTGGAGGAGGTGCAGTAACATTGCTGTGGATACATACTGCAGCGTCCTGTTGGTTGTTGTTGACCCTCAGAGCATCAATCACCTCCTTCTCACCAAAGCCCATTTCCATCAGAGCGACGACGGCCTGAAGGAAAAAACACAGCGTGTCAAAGTTTGACGCACACACGACTGAAACTATACGTAAATACAAGATCCTGAAAAAAACAGAGAGCAGAGACTGTCATACCCTTGAATCTGGTCTGAACTCTCTTTTCCTGCGAATCCTCTTGAAGATCTCCGTGAGTTCGTCCTGCCTGCTGCTCTCGTCTGAGCTGGACTGGCTGCGAAGGAGGTTACAGCAGGCGGCGGAGGCGGAGGCGGAGAGTGCCGGCGCGGCGGCCGCTGCAGCCCCGGGCGCAGCTCCCGACGCAGCCACCACCGCAGCTCCCGACGACTCCTGACCCGGCAGCGGCGCGTCCACGGAGGGGTCGTCCACGTGTTCAATGAGCCACTCCATGGCCTGAGTCACCGACATGCTAAAGCAAAGACAAACAGGGGACGGTCGTCCAGCCACACACAGCAACTCTGTGCTACAAGGCATGTGGGCGTCGGCTTAGAAAACACCATTACTGGTTTAGTCGGAGAGCTTTGATGGCTCTGCTCTCAGGGAAACCCATCTCAGCGAGCTGCTGCAGCGCCGCTTCGTCCACGCGGTCCTCGTCGTCTTCATCCAGCATCGCTGTGACGCAGAAACACCACTGTTAGTGCGCATGTCGCTCTCAGCGGGCGGACTAAAGCTCGTGAATGACGAGCAACAACCAGAACAGTTTCAGAGGGAAAACGTCGGCTCTGATGTTCAAAGGACCAAATTCAGGAGAACTGACCGTCCGCGGCGTTCCCTGCTTCCTCACAGGAGTTACCGCTTAAAATAGCTCCAAGTTGTCATCTTTGGTTTTTACCAAACCTCCTCACTGCACACTTTTTCACACATTCCTCTCTTGTTTAAAATCTCAAAGTTCAAACCTTCATAGAAAACTCTGTCCAGGATTTTGGAATGAAAGATTCAAATGTTTTGTTCTCATGTAAAAACACTTCTCTGTCTGAAGTCATGTCCTCCAGCAGCAGGCGTAACAGGAAGCGTCCGCCTCACCGTTGGCTTTCCTGAAGAGCTCCACAGCGTCGGGATTCAAGGCCAGAAGCTTCTGAGCAACTTCGATGAGAGAAACCAGGATTTTCCTCAGCTCGGTCTGAAACTGCAACGAAGAGCAGAAGCGTGAGGCGGCGGGCAGCTCCAGACCCGGGGGCCGTGGGGTTCGAACGCACGCGTCTGCTCACATCTCTGATGTTGTGCTGCGTGACGGTGCGGTCCGTGTGCCGTGTGGGTAAGCTGGCGGTCGCTTTCAGGATGGCGTCTTTGTCTGGAGCTTTGGTGTCCTGTTTCTTCTGACAAGAGACGAATAAAAAAAGTGCCAACAAGGATCTTTACACGCGGAGCACTTTCAGAAAAAGAAGGCGGCTTTTACCTTTTCATCGGAACCAACCTCTGCCGTCTTCGGAGGCGTCGGCGGCGGCCGTTTCTTTATCAGCAGCAGCACCTCTGAAACCAAACGCACAAAGCAGATGAATGATGGGAAGTCAGCAGCGACGGCAGCGAGGACGTTGCAAACGGGACGCCGCGTACCTTGTCCTTGAGGTTCTCGTCAGCGACGGTTTTAGCGTCCGTCAGGACTCGCTCCGTAGCAGCGTGGATGAGCTTGTGGTGGGTGAGAGTTTTGGGGTCTTCTAGACTTCCATGAACGTACTACAAAATCAAACAACAAAGAAACAAACAGAGGAAAACAAATGTGAGTACCTGTTGAGTACACGTATATTTGTGTATTTATCATTCTAACCTAAATGGTGTATACTTGTATAGCGCTTTATTATTAGAATCAGACCCAACGCTCTTTAGTCACAGAACTACTATGTATTACCTTTTCATTAAATGGACGGTAATTATTTTCTTAATATTTACAACAGACATTTTTCCTACATTTCTGTATTCCACATATTGTGTGCATGTACGTGCGCATTATGTCCGTGTAGTTTTTGCACGGACATCTTTAGTCTCATTGTTCACGCCGACGGTGACAATAAAGGTTTTCTGACTCAGGGGCAGCAAGATGTGGAGGAAGTCCACTCCAAGCTGATGTCGTCTTTTCAAATTAAAAGCATTCATATCAAAACACTGCTCAAAATGTCATTGAAACAAAAGGAAGCCAGTTTCTATAAGGTGGATTTAAATATTGCCTCATTTGTTTTGAAAATTTGTGATTATTTTTTAGTGATTTTCTCTAAACCATGTTTGTCACAGAAATAATAAAAAGTTTTTTTAAGGTGCTATACTGATCTTTAAAGAAATTAAAGTTTTTCTCATTCTAGTTTGCTTTTTTATTTATTCCAATTTTCTTATTATTTATGTTTCTGTCAGGCTAACAAGGCTGGAAAGTTTCCACTTTACAGAAACTGACGGTTTTCGTGGAGAAAGTAAAACATGTTGTACAACGAGGATCATCTTTCAAACTGCATTTACCCTCACCTGGAAAGGACAAAACGATGACTATATCTTTTATAAATTCCGGTATAAAGGAGCTAACATTCAATATTTTCGTTTATATGATTTACCTCACCGATTGATTATTTTGTGTGTTTCTTTCTTGTATAAATGTTTGATTGATTAAGGCTTTAATCTTGTGGTATTTTTTACTAACTAAGACCGTTTTATCTTCACTTAAACCCATCTTGACGCAGTGACAAAGTTTTCCTGGATGCTGAATTCTTCCAGCAGTGAAGCTGCCGTTACCGTGGTTACCGTGATCAAAGGTACCCATTTACCAGCTGCTGATGTCGGTGGTTTTTGTCTTTTTCCTGATGTTTTCTAAATGTTGTTTTGCTCTCATTCATTTGATGCGACGATGAAATTTAGTTACTAACTTTAAAACTTTTTTTTTTTTTTTAAATTAGCCCAATGATGCGATGATAACCTATCTTCACCTGGAAACAACTGTTTGATTTGACATAAATATAACCAAGTAAAAGTCCAAATTCTCCAGGAAAAAAAAAGAGAAATAAATAAAAACCAACGTTCTGTTTCACTGTGTGGAGTGAATCTGAATTTCTTAAATCAAAGTTTCTTTCATGATAACTCAGCGAGTTGGATGGGAACCCAAGAGGAGTCAGCACAGAGTAATCAGAGTATAAAGTATTAATAAAAGAGAAATAATAGACCCCACTGAGTTCCTGCTAAGGCCATAGAAGGAGAGGAGAGGTGAGGTGAGCGGGGTAATTATAGAGCAGGACAGAAAAGGACAGTTTCGCTGCAGAGTAGCTGCCAGCCTCTTCAATTATAAATAGCAGAGTCTACCCAGTTACTATAAATACACAGCTGGAGACAGCTTACCCCGAGGGCAAAGAGCAAACACCCCCGGCAGGGGAGTGACACGACAAAACAACAAAGTGTGGCAAACAAGCTCCAAACCTACATGTTTCAAGCACTTCTCCTTCAGTTTCTCCACCGTGGTGTCCTCCGTGACTTCCTCCAGCCACTCCGCACCGTCCATGGTGCAGATGTGGATTTTCAACACTTTCCCCGTGAATATTTTCTCCTCCTGGACGAACATAGCTGCCGCGGTCTTCGGGGCCCGGCGACGTTCGTTGGCGGACGGCGGTGGCTGTGTGCTCCCCTCGTCCCAGCGAGCTAGCCTGCTAGCCTGCTGCTAGCGCGAGCCCCCAGCTAGCCGCCGTTGGTAAAATCCACCGACAACCGAACAGCACCGATCAGCTGGCGGTCATCTTCGGGCTCTCGGGCCGGCGACAACCGTGTGACGAGCTCCGAGGCCGCCAAGCTGTTTGTTTTTTTCCCGCTAAGCACACAGGGCAACAACCAGCGAATATCCTATTTTTACTGTAATGTTTGAACTCTGACCCGCAACTGTACGAGTGCTGGTGCATTATGGGAATTCGAGTCACATTTTAATCTGGACTTGTTTAAGACTAATGCTATCGAATTTATTGGAAAGAAAGGTTAGACGGGAATCAATTAACTGTCCGTAGTATTGTGTAGTTATTTTATTATTATTATTATTATTTTAAATAAAATAAGAAGCGGAAAGACTGCAGTACATGTATTTATTTTTACTGTATTTCGACGTTTTTTCAGCAGTGTTTCAACTATTCTTCACTTTATATTATATATCCACAGTATTTCTACGGTTGCCTTTGTACTTTGATACTATTTCAATATTGAACAGTATTTTAAAAATGTTCCCCAACAGTAGTTCAACATTTTTAACCATTTCAACAGCACCAGCTGTTTTCAGCATTATTTAGACACTAAATTATCAGCCGTTTTGTTTTTTTTTTCAAAAGTTCAACTCGTTCTTTAACATCATTTCAACGGTCTCAGCATTCCTGTAACTGTCCTAAAACAGTATTTTTGCTGTTAGGACAACATTTCAGCTGTTTTTACACCACTTTAACTGATTTTCCAGCAATATTTCTATTATTGTCAAGCAGTATTTCAACTACTTCAGCACTTTTTCCACAGTACTTTAAATGTTTTTCAGAAATATAAACTTTTTTTTTGTTTTTGTTTTTTGGCAGCAATTCAACTGTTTCAACAATACTCCTAACTGTTTTTTTTTAATCTATTTCAGTGGTGTCTCAATAGTGGGTACTTCATCTGCATCTGAATTTTACTTATTTTTACTTTATTTTTAACAGAATGAGTAAAACAAAGTAAATTGTGACTTTTAAATTCATGCCACTAGATGGAGACATGCAAAACATTTATTCACAGAGGAAGATGAGGAGGAAGAAGAGGTTTAATCTGTGAGTCTGCAGGTTTTGAATGACCTTTAGTTTTTTCGGTTACCTGCAGGTCCCACCCACAAAATGGTGATTTAAAATATCGATTTGACTTGTAAATAATTTAAACATACCATTAGTCATATACATTCGTCAATCACAAATTAATTTTAATTTTTTGCACGACCGTGTGTACGACCATGAAATCTTTTAATGAAAACGGATGATTTGCAAATAAAAATCCGAAAACAAACGGCAAGAGTTCACAACGTCAACTAAACACTCAATTAAGTTTCTTTTAGGACTAAAAAAAACCCACAAACTGAGCAATTTGAGAATCGCAAGTGCCATTTATTATAACAAGACATTTTTACAGGATAAAAATCAAAGGAAAAAACATTTCAGGAAAAGTCAAATTTGACAAAGAAAACAAACATATTGCAGATTTTTTTTTAACAGCTTTGATTTTTTTTTTTTGAGAGCATCCCACAAAGAACATCACAGAACTTCACCAACAGTTTTCATTATAACAGTTTTCTCAGTGATTTATGGTGATTCACAACTTCATATGAACATTTTAGAATCATACTCTTTATCTAATCATATATTTAATCTGCTTCCTTTCAATTTTTTTATTTGCATTGGGGGTTTTAATATACAAAATATATATTCTCCTATACTTTATACTTTAGAAGCTACTGTTGGTGCAAATCCCATCCAATCCACGTCCAAGTATTCGATTTCTTAAACAAAATCTTGCTTACGAGGGGAATTCGGAGCGTATTTACAGAAGGAAAAACAGCCATAGGCTCAAACTAACCGGAGGGATGGAAATACGGCATTTCCTGTTTCCTCTTGGTGAAAAACAAACACACCAACATGGCGGCCAACGGGCCGGTTCTCCGGCGGGACTTAACACAAGCCTGCCTTCACTGCCAATCTCCAAGATGGCCGTACTCTGTACAACGCATAACATTCACGAATGCAATAAAAGCCAATGGCTGCTCCACCCGTCCGGCAAAACAGAAAAGGAAAAGATAAAAACACATTCTACTCAAATTCACAGCGAGCAGCAACTAATATTTCCCGACATTGTAACACTGAAACTGAAAAATGTGCTCTAGTTGAATCAGGGTTTCAGATCATACAAATAAAAAAAAACACGCACAAACAGGGATAAAGAAATAATATTAAAAAAAAGCAAAGACTACAAGTTTTTAAGAAAATAAATACCCAGTGTGTACGCTGCGCCCTCCAGGCAGAAGGAGGTACTACAGGAGCAGCGACTGGACTAACACCACAGACGACAACAAGCAGGCACATAAATAATAAGGAGACATTAATAAATAAAAAGTAAAAAGGATGCAGATGTTGTTAGTATAAAAGATTATAAAGTCCTATCAAATCTTGTTTCCAGCTGGGTTTTCTTTAAAACTACACAGCTGCTCGTGCGGGCGTCAAACTACCAGCCTCCTATTTGAACGGCTCGGGTAGGTGCCCCATCTGAGACTGCATGCTCGTCGCTGGACTCGAAACTGTACCGACGGTGACAATAAAGGTTTTCTGACTCAGGGGCAGCAAGATGTGGAGGAAGTCCACTCCAAGCTGATGTCGTCTTTTCAAATTAAAAGCATTCATATCAAAACACTGCTCAAAATGTCATTGAAACAAAAGGAAGCCAGTTTCTATAAGGTGGATTTAAATATTGCCTCATTTGTTTTGAAAATTTGTGATTATTTTTTAGTGATTTTCTCTAAACCATGTTTGTCACAGAAATAATAAAAAGTTTTTTTTAAGGTGCTATACTGATCTTTAAAGAAATTAAAGTTTTTCTCATTCTAGTTTGCTTTTTTATTTATTCCAATTTTCTTATTATTTATGTTTCTGTCAGGCTAACAAGGCTGGAAAGTTTCCACTTTACAGAAACTGACGGTTTTCGTGGAGAAAGTAAAACATGTTGTACAACGAGGATCATCTTTCAAACTGCATTTACCCTCACCTGGAAAGGACAAAACGATGACTATATCTTTTATAAATTCCGGTATAAAGGAGCTAACATTCAATATTTTCGTTTATATGATTTACCTCACCGATTGATTATTTTGTGTGTTTCTTTCTTGTATAAATGTTTGATTGATTAAGGCTTTAATCTTGTGGTATTTTTTACTAACTAAGACCGTTTTATCTTCACTTAAACCCATCTTGACGCAGTGACAAAGTTTTCCTGGATGCTGAATTCTTCCAGCAGTGAAGCTGCCGTTACCGTGGTTACCGTGATCAAAGGTACCCATTTACCAGCTGCTGATGTCGGTGGTTTTTGTCTTTTTCCTGATGTTTTCTAAATGTTGTTTTGCTCTCATTCATTTGATGCGACACTGAAATTTGGTTACTAACTTTAGAACTTTGTTTTTTGTTTTTTTTTTTAATTAGCCCAATGATGCGATAATAACCTATCTTCACCTGGAAACAACTGTTTGATTTGACATAAATATAACCAAGTAAAAGTCCAAATTCTCCAGGAAAAAATAAAGTATAAATAAATAAAAACCAACGTTTTGTTCACTGTGTGGAGTGAATCTGAATTTCTTAAATCAAAGTTTCTTTCATGATAACTCAGCGAGTTGGGTGGGAACCCAAGAGGAGTCAGCACAGAGTAATCAGAGTATAAAGTATTAATAAAAGAGAAATAATAGACCCCACTGAGTTCCTGCTGAGGCCATAGAAGGAGAGGAGAGGTGAGCGGGGTAATTATAGAGCAGGACAGAAAAGGACAGTTTCGCTGCAGAGAAGCTGCCAGCCTCTTCAATTATAAATAGCAGAGTCTACCCAGTTACTATAAATACACAGCTGGAGACAGCTTACCCCGAGGGCAAAGAGCAAACACCCCCGGCAGGGGAGTGACACGACAAAACAACAAAGTGTGGCAAACAAGCTCCAACCTACATGTTTCAAGCACTTCTCCTTCAGTTTCTCCACCGTGGTGTCCTCCGTGACTTCCTCCAGCCACTCCGCACCGTCCATGGTGCAGATGTGGATTTTCAACACTTTCCCCGCGAATATTTTCTCCTCCTGGACGAACATAGCTGCCGCGGTCTTCGGGGCCCGGCGACGTTCGTTGGCGGACGGCGGTGGCTGTGTGCTCCCCTCGTCCCAGCGAGCTAGCCTGCTAGCCTGCTGCTAGCGCGAGCCCCCAGCTAGCCGCCGTTGGTAAAATCCACCGACAACCGAACAGCACCGATCAGCTGGCGGTCATCTTCGGGCTCTCGGGCCGGCGACAACCGTGTGACGAGCTCCGAGGCCGCCAAGCTGTTTGTTTTTTTCCCGCTAAGCACACAGGGCAACAACCAGCGAATATCCTATTTTTACTGTAATGTTTGAACTCTGACCCGCAACTGTACGAGTGCTGGTGCATTATGGGAATTCGAGTCACATTTTAATCTGGACTTGTTTAAGACTAATGCTATCGAATTTATTGGAAAGAAAGGTTAGACGGGAATCAATTAACTATCCGTAGTATTGTGTAGTTATTTTATTATTATTATTATTATTTTAAATAAAATAAGAAGCGGAAAGACTGCAGTACATGTATTTATTTTTACTGTATTTCGACGTTTTTTCAGCAGTGTTTCAACTATTCTTCACTTATATTATATATCCACAGTATTTCTACGGTTGCCTTTGTACTTTGATACTATTTCAATATTGAACAGTATTTTAAAAATGTTCCCCAACAGTAGTTCAACATTTTTAACCATTTCAACAGCACCAGCTGTTTTCAGCATTATTTAGACACTAAATTATCAGCCGTTTTGTTTTTTTTTTCAAAAGTTCAACTCGTTCTTTAACATCATTTCAACGGTCTCAGCATTCCTGTAACTGTCCTAAAACAGTATTTTTGCTGTTAGGACAACATTTCAGCTGTTTTTACACCACTTTAACTGATTTTCCAGCAATATTTCTATTATTGTCAAGCAGTATTTCAACTACTTCAGCACTTTTTCCACAGTACTTTAAATGTTTTTCAGAAATATAAACTTTTTTTTTGTTTTTGTTTTTTGGCAGCAATTCAACTGTTTCAACAATACTCCTAACTGTTTTTTTTTTATCTATTTCAGTGGTGTCTCAATAGTGGGTACTTCATCTGCATCTGAATTTTACTTATTTTTACTTTATTTTTAACAGAATGAGTAAAACAAAGTAAATTGTGACTTTTAAATTCATGCCACTAGATGGAGACATGCAAAACATTTATTCACAGAGGAAGATGAGGAGGAAGAAGAGGTTTAATCTGTGAGTCTGCAGGTTTCGAATGACCTTTAGTTTTTTCGGTTACCTGCAGGTCCCACCCACAAAATGGTGATTTAAAATATCGATTTGACTTGTAAATAATTTAAATATACCATTAGTCATATACATTCGTCAATCACAAATTAATTTAAATTTTTTGCACGACCGTGTGACGACCATGAAATCTTTTAACGAAAACGGATGATTTGCAAATAAAAATCCGAAAACAAACGGCAAGAGTTCACAACGTCAACTAAACACTCAATTAAGTTTCTTTTAGGACTAAAAAAAACCACAAACTGAGCAATTTGAGAATCGCAAGTGCCATTTATTATAACAAGACAGGATAAAAATCAAAGGAAAAAACATTTCAGGAAAAGTCAAATTTGACAAAGAAAAACATATTGCAGATTTTTTTTTAACAGCTTTGATTTTTTTTTTTTGAGAGCATCTCACAAAGAACATCACAGAACTTCACCAACAGTTTTCATTATAACAGTTTTCTCAGTGATTTATGGTGATTCACAACTTCATATGAACATTTTAGAATCATACTCTTTATCTAATCATATATTTAATCTGCTTCCTTTCAATTTTTTTATTTGCATTGGGGGTTTTAATATACAAAATATATATTCTCCTATACTTTATACTTTAGAAGCTACTGTTGGTGCAAATCCCATCCAATCCACGTCCAAGTATTCGATTTCTTAAACAAAATCTTGCTTACGAGGGGAATTCGGAGCGTATTTACAGAAGGAAAAACAGCCATAGGCTCAAACTAACCGGAGGGATGGAAATACGGCATTTCCTGTTTCCTCTTGGTGAAAAACAAACACACCAACATGGCGGCCAACGGGCCGGTTCTCCAGCGGGACTTAACACAAGCCTGCCTTCACTGCCAATCTCCAAGATGGCCGTACTCTGTACAACGCATCACATTCACGAATGCAATAAAAGCGAATGGCTGCTCCACCCGTCCGGCAAAACAGAAAAGGAAAAGATAAAAACACATTCTACTCAAATTCACAGCGAGCAGCAACTAATATTTCCCGACATTTTAACACTGAAACTGAAAAATGTGCTCTAGTTGAATCAGGGTTTCAGATCATAAAAAATAAAAACACGCACAAACAGGGATAAAGAAATAATATTAAAAAAAAGCAAAGACTACAAGTTTTTAAGAAAATAAATACCCAGTGTGTATGCTGCGCCCTCCAGGCAGAAGGAGGTACTACAGGAGCAGCGACTGGACTAACACCACAGACGACAACAAGCAGGCACATAAATAATAAGGAGACATTAATAAATAAAAAGTAAAAAGGATGCAGATGTTGTTAGTATAAAAGATTATAAAGTCCTATCAAATCTTGTTTCCAGCTGGGTTTTATTTAAAACTACACAGCTGCTGGTGCGGGCGTCAAACTACCAGCCTCCTATTTGAACGGCTCGGGTAGGTGCCCCATCTGAGACTGCATGCTCGTCGCTGGACTCGAAATGCCCTCTGACCAGTCCGACATGTTGGAATGAGGAGATGAGCTGGACCACTGGTCCGGGGAGCCGGGGGACGGGGTCAGAAAGGGGTTGTCGGGAACCTGCACCTGATGGTTTGGAGTGTTGTCCATTGGGCCTGAGTAGCTGTGCTGGGAGGGCGGGGTCAGGAACTGGGTGCTGGGCATGGACTGGTTGATGGAGGAGGCCATGACCTGGTTCTCCTGGGGGAGGATGGTGTGGATGGGGATGCTGGAGCTGCCGGAGCCCGGCTGGAGCTCTGGAGAAGTCAGATCCCCGCTGATGAAGTTCTGGCTGTTGGTTGTGTTTGAGTTCTGGTGCTGGAGCTGGAGGTTCTGCTGCTGCTGGAGCTGCTGCAGGTTTTGGAGTTGCTGGATCTGCTGCTGCTGCTGCTGCTGCATCATGTGGACCGGAGGTCCCAGTCTGGTGCTCTGGATTCCCTGGTAGGTCATCATCTGGGACAGGCTGGAGCCGGGGTGGCCGTTGTGGAGCGAAGTGGTCATCATCCCGTGCTGTGCCCCCTGGTGGGGGCCGCCTCTCATGGGGTTGAACTGGCCGGTTTGGCTCATGCCGCCATGCATTCTGGAGAGCCAGTCACACTGGCCGTTCATTGACCCCTGACCTCCAGAGCCGGGAACTGGAAGGTGGGTCAGACGCGGAGGCAGCGGGTCGAACTGCATCCGGGCCAGCTCCTGCTTGTTTGGCATCACCATGTGGCCGACAGCCAGGTGGGGGTCAGACATCCCCTGCAGGTGGTTCAGGGACACGGACGGGGACTGCTGGAATGGGGAGGTCATCATGGGGGGAGAAGCCACGTCAGAGACGTAGCCATGGGGAGACTCCAACGAGTCCACCGGTGACAGAACCGCCGAGCTGTCCAGTAAGTTCACAGACTTCCCGTCCTGGGAGTTCTTCTTCTTGACCTTCATGTCTTTGCTGTCTTTGCAGCCAATGCCCTTGGCGCTGGGCTTGCGCGCCTTTTTGCCCTGGCCCTGGCTGTGAGGCTGAGGCTGCTTCATGTTACTCAGGAAGCCGTTGGGAGAGCAGAGAGGAGGGGACAAAGTCGTGCTTAGGGAGCCTCCGTGCATCGGAGGACTTCGTACCACGTTGTACTCGTCCATCAGCCGCACAATGTCGTGATGCATTCTGTCCTGTGCGATGTCCTCTGGGTAGTCGGTCCATGTGGTCGGTTATTTCTCTGTTGGCAAAGTGCTCCAACAAGACCTTGGCGGTCTCGTAGCTCCCTTCCCTCGCAGCCAGAAACAGAGGAGTTTCCTCCTGGAGAGAACACAAATCAAACGGTCAGTTTTCCCTTGTTGGTCATTCAGATGGACAGAAAACGGCGGGAGACTCTTTCTGAACCTTGTTGTTCTGCATGTCCTTGTTGGCGCCGTTCTTCAGCAGCACGATGGCCGCCTCCACGTTGTTTACCGCCGCGGCCCAGTGAAGAGCGGATTTACCTGAAGGGACGAGAACGGGGATGTTAGGCAGAACACGCTCTTTTAAAACTCAAAATCCCCCTTGACCTTTGAGCACAGAGGTAAAGCCTCTTTAAAAAAAGAAAAAAAAGGTCAAACCCGAAATATCACGGTCATAGACCGCTCAGTGAGCTAGAGCCGGGTGTCATCAGCATAACAGTGGAATTCTTCATTCAATTTCTCTGAAGATATTGCCATGGGAAAGGAGATTAATGATAAAGACGAGCGGGCCTAGGACAAAGTCTTGAGGCACACCAAAGGTCACTGGGGAGGGCTGAGACCGGAAGGAGCTGAGTGTGGCCAGAGGGGTAGGATTTGAACCAGTTTTGAACCAGTTTTCAACGCCATCCCATTTGGTGGCCATACAAGCCTCAAGGGATCTGTAAGACACAACCTCCTCTCTACGACCCGGAAAGAACCCACGGACCCGGATGACCCAAAAACCTGCAGCACCCCTACAGGTCAGCAGCTATAGCCTAACAATTGTGCTATCTTGTGGGGTCAAAATGACCCCACCCTTCCATTGAGGTGTTCTCCCTACCATGACAAAGGTGGAGAGGATTTCATGTAATCCATGGACACCAGTGAAGAGAACAAAGGTTCAGAGCTCTGTCTAGTGGGTCTAGATGACCCCATTCCCAATGTTAACGTGCCTAGGATAGCACAAGGGTTAAGAGAGTTCATGCAAGCAGCAAAAAACCCTCAAATCTCACCAAAGTCATCAATGGCGTTCACATCAGCGTGACAGTTGATGAGCTCCTCCACCATGCCCTCCGCAGCCAACCTGGCAGCCAAGATGAGTGGCGTGGTGCCATCATGCATGCGAGCGTCCAGATCCGTGGCGCGGTTCCTTATCAGAATCTGCACACACAGACAGGAATATGTTTCTGGTATTTTTTTTAGATTTGAGTCATTTCCTCTTCTTCTTTGTGTGAGACTAGAGGGGAAAAACCAAAAGCTCTGACTTGAGCGCCGAAGGACCCACCTGAAACACTCCCTGCGCGTCAGCGGCCACCGCGGCGTGCAGCGGTGTCCTTCCCATGTTGTCCTGGATGTTGGCGTCGGCGCTGGCCTCCAGCAGGCGTTTGGCCGCATCGGAGCGGGCGTAGCGCGCAGCCAGGTGCAGGGCCGTCTCGCCGGTGCGGTCGGTCTGGTTGTGAAGGTTGGCGCCCTGGTAGATGAAGTCGTTTATGACGTTAGCCGAGGCGTCTTCCTCCTCCTCGCTGTTGCCGGTCTCCAACCCCCCTCCGCTGCAGGATGCAATCATCAGGGGTGTGAATCCATCTGAAGGGCGAGAGCCAGGAGAACATAAAGGCGTGTTAGTGTGTCGTCAAAGTAACTGAAGGGAGCGTCAAACAAATCAGACGGTTTGATAACTCTGCCCGAGCCCAATCGTGACAGCTCCGTCCGTCTCTGGATAATTCATTCGGATCAGGGCTCCGGCACACGAGGAGCTTCAGAGGGAGCGTGAAGCCGGGGGGATAGGGCTCCTAAAGCTCCGACTGCTGCAAAAGCGAAGCGTTCATTTCTTAAGAGAGGCCGCTCTGTCAGTTCGCTTGGATAGCTTTTCTCCTCTTCAAAAGAGCAGCAAGCCCCAGATCCCTCAGATTTGGTCGATTCAAGCGTATCGACCCTCAACCGGGGGAAAAGTGCGCGCTCACACGTTGGTAAACCTGCTTCTTTGATTTTTCATAGCTTTTCCCTCTGGGATTTTGCCACTTAGTACAAAACAGTATTTATGCATCTGAGGCCTTCATTGGCGTTTCTGATATGAAGCATTCAGACAGAAAGGCCCATTACTGGCCCAATGATTAGGCTGATCAGGAATCGGTGTTTTCCCCGAGGCACCGGGCTGCTTTGAAGATGATCCTTCACCCCGAGGACACGGAGCTTCGGCGGCTCCTCCGTGCACGGCTGCACATGCACGGGAAAACACAACGACACCTCAGAAGAGGTTCGCTCAGAAAGGATCAAATGTGTTTCCCGTTACGATGCGTCCTCCTCACAGGCTGTGGAGCTCTTCCTCTCAGTGGTAGTCGCTGTCACGGGTACAGCGGTGCTCAACAAACGCTCTTTAGTTCCTTCATTAATACAAGAATTTACAGAGAAAAATGTCAATAAATAAAGAAGTGCTTCATTTACATTGCTATAAAAAAAGAATAATAATAATAAAAAAATAAAAACTAAAAATGAAAAAATATAAAAATAAATAAATAAAAAATAAATAAATAAAATAAATATAAAAAAAATAAAATAAAAACTCAAAGTTTCACCAAATATATTTGTTTAACTTTAAATTTTATTCTGTTTTGAGCTTTATTTCATTTCTAAGTTGCCTTTTTTTGGCATATTTATTCTAAAATGAGCTAAATTAAAAATATTTTTTGTTCTTATTAACTTTAGCACATTTAATTTTTTCATTTAATTTGTTTGAGTTTAGACTACGATCATAAATATCTGCCGCATCGAACATGCATTCCTTCCACGGTTTCAGCAGGAGGCAAAGGTTCACCCACAGATAACATAATTATCAACTCCTTCGATTTGAGGGTAATTGGCGGTTTAGTCACCCACCTGGTCCCCTCACGTTCACGTCCATGCAGTCGTTCTCGATCTCGCCCTGGGGGGGAGTGGGAGCGATGGAGGGGATGCGCAGGTCGGCGGCGTCCAGGTGCTGCTGGGTCCACTGGCGGTGGTCCGTCTGATCGTCTGCATCCAACGCCGCCTGCTCGTCAAACTGCTGAAGTAGTGTTTTTGAAATCTGATTAGAAAACTGTAAATTCTTAGGAGAAAAAAAAAAAAGAAGTTTCCTTTTGGACCTTGAAGCGTTTCGCGTCGGTGGGTTCGTCCTCCCCCCACTCGGCGGGAACGTCGTCCATCAGCGAAATGTCCGAGTTCTTCAGCGGCCTGCCGTGAAGCAGAGACTCGGTAAAAATGTTTCTTCATCCGAGCCGCTAAATGTCAATGCCCACAACATAAGCATTGGTCAAAACCTTTACCCCCCCCCCCCCCCTCCTCCCAAGGGTTTCACTAATTCCCACCTATTGTAACATTACTGTCAATGGTCCGAGCAGACCCCCTCCCTCAGTCTGAAGGTGACCCATCAACTGCTTCCTACTGCCTCCTTCAGGACTCGGGGCAAACACTTCCACATCAACAAGGACGGAGCGCCAACTTACTTCAACCCCACCGAATCCTCTCCAACCGGCTCGCGCCTTTTCTTCTTGCTGGTTTCCGTGGTCTTAAAGCCCTCAGGAAGCCAGAGGCGCCCGTGCTCGTGGCGCCGCTTCCGGGCAGCGACCATCCCCACTCCCAGGAAGGCCAGTATGGCCACGCCGGCGAGGACTAGGTAGATGGGGTAGAGTCCCTGGGCGTTCTTGGGCTCCACATTGCCTGATAGGAAGACAGACAGCATGCTCAGGAGGGGGCTGAGTCCGGGACGAGCCGGGGGTCCGGCGCTCCTCCGCCCCGCGGTTCCCGCTCAAGAACGCAGAGCAGACGCCGGCAGGAGCTCGTCGGCCATCCCCACCACGAGCGTCTACAATCTACGCGGTTATAATCAGAATTGCTAACAACTTTTCATCAAAAAGAGGGGACGGGGCGTGATAAAAGCAACAAAAGAAAAAAGAAAAAACCCCAATCACCTCCTCCGCCTCCTCCTCCTCTCTCCTTTTTCAACTCAGAGTACCAAGAGACAACTTTACCATTTCTTCTTTAAGAGAAAAAAAGAAGGGGGATTAATGAACTTCAAATTACTGCACGCGCTTTAAGCTGTAAAGACCGAGGATTTATTAGGATTTTCAAGATAACAAAGACTCACAACTTCTAGCACACTCCCGATCAATTTTTCCCCTTCTCTTTTTTTCCTGCTAACGATTCTGAAATGATAAACTCCCCCAACCTAAACCCTCAGAGATACATTAAGTCCTGGTATTACATTCAGCGAGGTGAAGGTTGCAGCAGCCCCTCACACAGTGGGATAAGGCGTGTGTGTGAGTGTGTTATCAAAAGACGCATACGTCTGAGAAAGAGGGAGATGGAGACGCGCAGATTCTGCGAGGGAAGGGGTTGGATGAGTTGATTTATGGCAATTAACCATTTTGGAGCCTGAAGCCATTGGATTTGCACACAGAAGGAGGGATTGATTGTTTAGGCCATGAGATTCAAAACCGCGTTTGTTCGCGGCTGCATAACAAATACACAATCAAAGCGTGAACACCCAACTGGAGGCACACACTTCCCGTTTCAGCGCCGGGGCGGAGACGCCCGCGTCAAACGTGAAGGTGAAGGTTAGAGCTTTCAAGAGCCCGTCCAGCTCCAATGGAGGTTTTGGGTCTTTTTAACATTTTTTTCTGATAACGGAGCTCACGTTTAAAGAAAATCACGCTTAAAATTTTCATTTCTGAGTGTTTTCTTTCTATTCAAATTATTAGGAATCAGGAGCAGACAAAGAAAAGATTTGAAAAACATCGTATTTGTGATGTAGAAAATATGCTGGGCGGGGCCACAAGCTCCCTGCTCCGCCCCTTTCTGATGCAGACCAACAGATCCATGAAGGTCTTCGTTTTCCTCGTCTGAGCTGGAACCTGGATCGGAACTGGATCGCTACGATATTGCTCGCCGTTTTAATGTTAGGCTGGGGGGGGGGGTGGGGGGGGTGTCAGGATTAAGGGGAATTTCTAATGCAGAAACTATGTCCTAAAAAAAATGACAGGTTTTTAATTTTTTATTTTGGCGGCATAATTATAATTAAAAGAGCATTTGGAACACTTTGAAAACGGAGTCTAGGGAAAGAAACCAGGATTTCTACTTTTTCTGTTTACTTCAATTACTTTACACTTTACACTAAAGAAAGCTGCGATTAGCTTTAAAACTAAACCAAAGCCCAGAGTTTCAACTTTGATTGACATGAACTCGTGGACGTCTTGACCTTCATCTCAGATGGACTCCAGGGTTGTGTTTAAACTACGGTCCGCCTCCGTGTTTGATTTGGCCACTGAACAATATGAGAGACATTTTATCCCACCCTTCTGAACCCCTCTAAAAATCTCTGTCAAATGGAACAGAAGACAGTCTTCCCTGTCTACGTCCCATTTCATCTTTTGTGCTCTCACTGATTCTTTTAGCGCAATTAGTGCTGCTTTTTTTTTCCCCCCCAAAAAGCGGACCCTGCTCTGTGTCCCGATTGGCTGGAGACCCTGTCAATCAATCTCCTCTGTGACTGCGTGCAGCTCTCGTGGCGATCAAATCTTTGCTTTCGTCCAAAGAACTTCTTCTCTATGAACTCCGAGAGCATAACCAAGAGAGAAAAGTCTGAAAATGTTCATGTCTGTCTGAGAAAAGCGTAGAAAGTGTGCAGTGGGACCGCTGTACTGATGACGTAATGCTGCAGCAGAAGAATTTACCTTCACAGCTGTGCAGGACTCCGTTTTATTCATGAAGGTCAGCACAAACTGTGAGATGTAAGTCTCACATGGACAGACTATGTATTCTTATAAGAATGTAAACGTCCAAAGTGGAACATTTCACTGACCCTGCAGGCCGCGTGATCCGACCTGCCCCGACTTTGCTCACGGTTAATGTTTGGAACCATTTTGGCCAACTAATAGTAAGGTCCAAATTCCCCCCCCTCCTCACACATGACTTAACATTTATCAAGAGCATAAACAGAGTGACTGGAAAAATGTTTCATCTGATAATAAAAAAATCTCTGCCGTAGACACATTTTCCCTGAACTCAACCACCTTAAAGAACATAATAATGTTACTTTTTATTAATAGACCAGTTTTAACAGGATGCTCTTTAACTCAAGTCCAACAAAATAATTAGCAAGCTACTGGATTTTAATGTAATTCAGACGCACGCTCGCTGCTTTTGTCTTAAACATCACATATGATGTTTGAAGTAAAATCCTATCAAACATGAACATTTTATAAAGAATACTTCTGATTGAAAACGTGGATGCTTTAGTCAAAACATACATCCTTCAAATTACTAATCGTTCAAATGCAATGCATTGTGGTCTATGTTTGCTATTCTAGCATCTTCTGGAAAAGTTCAGGGATTCTGTAGATTCTGACTCCCCGACAAAGTGGCGAAAGTCCTTCCTAACGCACTAAGCAGTGAGGGAATCCAAACAAAGCTCCCGCCCCGTCATTGGACAGTAGTTTTGCTCCATCAATCACAAATCATATATCATAAATAGATTTAAATGAAAGTGCAATCTTTAGATAAAATGTTGCAAACGTGAGAAAAAGTTTTTGATTTATGCCTTCATTTGTGGTTTAAGGTACATGCAACGGGTGAGCAATTTGAAGGCTGTGATTATATATATATATATATATATATATATGTTCTAGTTTTACTTTGTAGCTGCACAGAGCCTCAACACAAAATCTATCCTCACTGTCGATTCATCAAAGAGAGCAAAACAGAAAAACCTGAGGCTCATTAAAGTATTTTTGAGTCTGAGCAGCACAAACGCTCAACAAACAGCTTTAAAACTCCAAAAAGTAGCTTTCTGAAATATATTTTGCTAATTTTTAAAAAACACTTTTTTTAATTCTATCAAATAAATCCTATTGAAATAGAATCATGCAAAGGCAAATTTTAAATCAAAGGTAAATGAGTTCACATTTGTGTTATTATTTTTTAACCTGTACTTCTATGTTTAGAGAGCACTGCAGACAACAGTTCATTAAAGTATCATTACATCTTTACCCTTTTACTACTGTGAAAGTTCTTCACTTGAAAGTTCTCCTTTAATGCGGGCGACAGGAAAACAGACAGAAACATCAAAAGCTTCAGCTGTATTCTTTCAAAATCAATACCATATTTTGAGAAACCTATGGAAACGTAGAGAAAAGTGCACAGCAAATCATGGAGATAAAGCCCAAATGATCCTTTTCTGGTTCTTTTTCTTTCTGACAGGGATGTAAAGGCGGTAGTGTTGTAGTACTCACTGTAAACGGCTTCGATGGTAAAAGGAACGTCTAATTTGCCGCTGGACTCCAAAGCGCCAAGAAAGGCGGCGGCGTCTGTGGTGCTCTGGAAACATTCGCTGGACTGCTGGAAGCACTGCCGGTTGTCCATCTCCAGGTGAACCACGGAGCTGCAGATGGAGGAGATTCACACGTTCTTCTTCTTTTCTTTCCCACATTTTTACTGTTTTTACTTCAGATGTGGATTTCTCTCCTCACCCTTTGATCTGCAAATGATCCAGCTCCCTCTTCGTCCTCCTGCTGCTCCCTACGGCTCCGTACAGACTCCTCTTCATCACGTCCAGCACCTTGGCAGGAACCTCCGACCAGGAATCCACCGAGCGCTTGTACTTCTTCAGCTCGTGCTCGTCGCCGTAGTACGGATAGACCATGATTTCCCCGTTGGAGTCCTTCCTGAACAGCACGTTGGTCCGGAGGACGCGGCTCAGCTCGCGCAGAAAGGTGGAGGACGTGTTCAGGAGCTGCTCCGGACGGATGTGGACCACCAGGACCAAGCGTCCCACGGCCAGCTTCTCGGGGAGGTTCTTGGCACAGTCGAGGCCGTCCCACTCACACTCGGCGTTGTTGCAGCCCTGGTCGCAGTGGTTGTCGGCGTAGTGATCCCTGCAGTACTGGTCGTACAGAGGGCTGCGGGAGGAGGACACAGGCGTTTAATGCAGGTCTCCCTGTGGAACATACGTTTCTTGAAGAAAGGCTTCTTACTTGCACTGTCCTTCCAAGTTCTGGCAGTCGAAGCCGTCGTAGAGGCAGCCCGCGTTGTCACACTGCGAATCGCATTTCCCATCGTTGAAGTAGCGCCAACACTGCAGGGAGGCGGAGCAGTTCTTCCAGGGGTCATCAAAGTTGAGCGAGCAGTCGCCGTTGTCCCAGCCGCACTCGTGGTTGTTGCAGACCGTGTTGCAGTACTTGTTGTGCTTGTACGCCTCGCACTGCGGGATGCCGCAGGAGGCCGTCACCTCGGGCAGCGTCGGCACGCTGTTGCCGACGCCCCCCGGGAAGCCGTTGTCCAGGATGTGGCAGAGAAGCCCGTTGAACTTGAACGGGCAGATGCAGTGGTAGTACGGCGCCTCGGGGGTTTGCTCGCACGTCCCGCCGTTGTAGCACGGGTTGGAGTTGCAGGGGCTGTCTGTGGGATGCCGGCACTCGGGTCCAGTGAAGGACGGCGGACACAGACATTTGGGACTCTTGTGACCAGAAATGCAGGTCCCTCCATTACG
This sequence comes from Oryzias curvinotus, assembly GCA_023969325.1. Lineage (NCBI taxonomy): Eukaryota > Metazoa > Chordata > Actinopteri > Beloniformes > Adrianichthyidae > Oryzias > Oryzias curvinotus. The sequence continues at coordinate 31,955,710 of CM043714.1, forward strand.
ACAGCGGAGGCTACCACAGGTTTGGGAGTCATACTCACAGGTGGAGCCGGTAAAACCCTTCAAAATAAAAGGCGAGGAGTAGACAGGATTTAGAAAACACTGCCAGAGGACCAGCAAACATTCAAAGAGCTGAAGGATCGGTACGCCGAGGCTGTGAACTCACAGGAGGACATCTGCAGATGAAGCCGTGTGGCGTGTTGCTGGCCACCGCACAGGTCCCTCCGTTACGACACGGTCGACTCTTACAGCCGTCAAACACAGTGTCGCACCGCTGACCTGCATTCACACACATCACGCGTTTAGATCACAATCTAAACACTTTTTCACTTTGGGTTTTATGATTTTATACCATTTACAAGTTAATAAACTCAGGTTTTTTTCTGCAGATTTCTGTACTAAGATCTTTTAGAGGCCCAATAAAAGGAGTCAAGTAAAAGTATAAGGTGGTATTCTTAAGAACTACTGAAAATGCTGAACTGTGAAAAGACTTTTCCCTGTTCCTTTTCAAATGTATGCCCCAATCCCCTCACTCACACACAATCCCTGATAGGGCGGGACCATCAGAATGTGGACACATGCTCACCCCTTTTGTCCTCAAACGCCAAGTTTGAAGTCACCCATTTACAAAAGCTAAAACCTCAAACATTTTACGAAAATTATTTATAAATTCACTGCGTTCTAATGATGAAAACTCAAAAAATAAAATAATAAATGTAAATGCAATTTTTCAAATGACAAATCATTGAAACGCAATGCATTGTGGTCTATTTCTACTGGTTTTTCGCAGACTACTGGGAGCAGAGGCTTTTGTAATTATAAATTTGGACACCCACAAAAAAAATGTAGAAATCGACCTTGAAAGTAGTGAGACGGCAGAGAATTAGTCGGTAATCAAGTAAAAGTCAGAGTTCTACTGGATATTTTAAACAGACTTTTGGGGTCTAAAACCACAAACATCTGAGGTTTCTGATGCTGTTTAACTGGCCTCTGTGACCCTTGTGTCAATGTCATTCAATTAAAAATAAATATATTTGCACTAGTCTACACTATCGAGTATAACAGTAAAAATAACATTATCTTTCCAAAAAACAAAATAACCACAGTAAAGAAACGCATGGTTTACACCACAATACTATTACACTGAGAAGTGAAGCAAAATGCAGCAATAGTTCAATATTTCAACAAAAAAACACATTTCAAAATGTGTTTTACAAGCTGCAACAATATTAGTTTTATATCTGTGAGAGGTTTGGATGCTGAACAGCAGTAGGTCTGTTTGTTTTCTGAACTAAACCTTAGTCATCGTTCAAACAAACTTTATCCAGAAACATTCGGACTAACAAACATCTATTTAGTTTATAATGCGGCTGCTCTAACTAGTAAAACCACATAAAAACAGCAAAAATGGGTTAAAAACTACAACCTTTCTAATTATTGTCTTTTACAGTTTTATGTTTGTGAACCAAAGATTGTCTATTTGCAAGAGCTCTCCTCAACCCAATTTATAACACATCCCTAATCAGAGAACAGTTCAAGCTTCAGAAGAGTGTGAGGCATCTTCACTAATATACAATCTTTGTTTCGGTAAACTGTTTCCCCAGAGAGAGCCCTGTCTACAGTTCAATACAGTAAATGTGGAGTAGTGTAAGAAAAGTGGCACAAATAAAAGAAAAGAACTTTCAGGATTTCAGAGTAAAATCAATAAAAGAAACATTTAAAAGTTTTGGAAAATAGCAAAATTTTACAGTAAACATAAAAAATATCTTCCTATTCAAGAAACAAAAGCTCGTCAGTAAACCTACGGACGAAGATGAAGCGTTTCTTTGAACAACTTGAGAAATGTTGTCAAGCCAAATACCAGTGCTAGAGGATTCTGAGCAGCCCAGACTGTTTCCTGAGCTGGACACGGAGCTTTTCTCCGTTAACGGCATCATGAACGTCGTTTGAACGTCTCGCCACGTCTCGCCACAGGCACACGTGGACGTCTGCCTCTGCCGTACCTGTGTATCCGGCGCGGCACTCGCAGCGGTAGTTGTTGGTGAGCTGGATGCAGCTGTGCGTGCCGCGGGGGTCGCAGGGGTTGGACAGACACTCGTTTACGTCCCCCTCGCAGCGCTCCCCCACATACCCCGAGGGGCAGATGCAGTGGTAGCCCCCCACTCTGTCCACGCACTTGCCCTTGTTGAAGCACTTGGGCTCCTTGGTGAGGGGGTCGGTGAAGGGGCTGCAGTCGTCAACGTTGACCTCGCAGTGCACGCCTGAGGGGGACAGACTGTGTCAACTCTGCAGCGGGACAGGTGTGCTGCTTCCGTGTCACCCGTGCTTAAGGTGGACCAACTTCACGTTTTTGTGAACCGACCGACCAGCAGAGCTGCTGTCGGTTCGAGTGACCTGCAACAAATGGCCTCCTTCATGTCTGAGAAAAAATCAATAGTGTATTTGACAAGTAGAGGAAGAGTTGGAGGCAAACTAGAAGGTGGGGTTTTTGTGTTGTGGGTGCAGTTAAGCCCTAATTAATGAAGCGTGGAGGAGAAGAGGCGAAGCCGGAAGGGGGGGGGGCAGTGTGGGAGGTGTGTGTGCGGGGGGTCTGCTGACCTTGGGTTCCTCTGGGACAGGAGCATTTGTAAGTATCGATCAGGTCAATGCAGGTGCCCCCGTTCTGGCACGGCTGAGAGAAACATTCATTGATCTCCACCGAACAGTTGGTCCCCAGGAAGCCGGGCAGGCACTGAGGGGAACAAGTGAAGAGGAGAGGAAGAGGAGGAAGAAAGAAGAGGAAGACAGCGGGACAAAAAAAGGGGAAGGGACCTTGATCAATGTCTGACATGAAAGGCAGATTTTTGTTTTTTGTCCATCTGGCTGTATTTTAGGGCCGAGGGAAGATTAGCAAAACCCAACAGTTCACGTTCTATTTATAACAAGACTCTTCATCAGGAGAAGTAAACTCTGATGTCCGGGTCTTGCTCTGTAGACTCCTACCTGCTGTTACATCTCAGGAGAAAAGGGAGAAAAAAAATCCTGTAATAGTTCATTTAAAATGGAAATTACACATTTAAAAGCATCTTTGCAAATGCACCTGACAAACAGCTAAACAGGTGCTAAATGTGTCGCCATAAAAACAAAGTGAAATAAACAGAAATACAATGAAAACATAAATGGAAATTAGAAATATATGACATTCCTGACGGGAAAAACAACCGGCTACAACCAAAAAAAGTCAATTCAGTCAACATTCTTTCCACGATGTGAACATCGCCAGACGTCATCAGTGAGCAGTGATTGGTCCGAGTTGATCTGAGTCAAGGTTTCTATGGCAACCACTCTCACCAACCAAGAGTGAGCTTGTTGGGGGTCCCCACCCCTATCACTGAAAGCAGGCTTGAGAGAATCTGTCAATCAAACGAACTTCCTGTTTGGACCGCCAAGGGGGGAGGAGTCACTTAGCCCAGTTCCCATCTCCAGTCAATAGTTGTGGGGCACCAAATTGAAATTTGAGTGGCTTCTTAAAGCAGATATAAGCTGATGAGCCAAACGTTTTTCTGAAGGAACCACTGCAGCCAGGTGATCATTTAAGGTGTTTGAACAGTTACAAACATGGCTCATAATAAAATTACAATTTAAAAAGCCCAAGAAATGTTTTGTTTGGCTTTTACCTTGCAGCTGTATCCACCCAGAAAGTCTGTGCATGAGGCGCCGTTCTGACAGGGGTTGGGCGTACATTCATCCACCTGCTCTTCACAGTAGCTCCCGGTGTATCCAGCCTGGCAGTGACAGCGGTGAACGTTTCCTGCGTCCAGACACCGGCCGGCGTTTTGACACAGCTGGGTAATGTCAACCCCTACCAGAGAGGGGGGAATGGAATGCTTTAGGGGGGATTTTTAACCATTTTCACGTGCAATATTTGTCTAAAGCCTCTGCCTTACTACCTCTTTGTTTGGCTGCCACTTCACAGGAAACACTTGGCACATCACAATAAAGGCCTGTCCAGCCAGTTTCACAATTACACCTGTAGGTCGTGCCGCTTTGCGAGCAGGAGCCCCCATTTTTACAGGGTGAGGAGTTGCACCAATTAACCAAGTCCTGAAATGTACATCAGATTTTTCACAGTCATTTTCTGCAAAAACAGACGACGTTTAGAACAAAATGAGGTCCAGAGTCCTGTCTGTATCTGCTCTGACCTGACAGTTGAGCCCCGTGTAACCATGCAGGCAGGTGCATTTGTAGGTGCCGTAGCTATCCAGGCAGGTGCCGCCGTTCATGCAGGGCTTTGAGTCACACTCGTTGATGTCATGCTGGCAATAGTTCCCGGTGAAGCCTGGCGGGCACAGGCAGGTGAAGGCGTTGATGCCGTCCACACAGGTGCCGCCGTTGAAGCACGAGCTGCACGAAAAGAAAGACTTAACGGGTAAGAACAAATCTGATAAAAAGATTATATATTATCATTCACTTGTTTACTCACACAGGTTTCACAAGCAACAGTTGTCAGAGTAAATTAGTCTGATTTTTCACACCAACACCATAAACCAACACAAAGAAAATGTTCAAATGTTTATGTACATTTGACAACTACAGGAAACAGACTCCTAATTAAAAAGTGATGTGTTCAAAGTCAACCGCTGCAGAGTTTTTAACCACAGGGGGCAGCAGTGTGCAAGAAAACAAAATCTACAAAGTAGCAGAAAAGGAACCTGTTGACCAGAGCTGCGCTACGTTCAACCCCCAATTCATCTTCTTCTGAGTGAGCGTGTACCTCTCTGTGCAGTCAGGGGTGTTGTTTTCACAGTTGATCCCGCTAAAGCCGGCCGGGCAGGTGCAGGTGTAGCTGTTGACACAATCTGTGCAGTTGGCTCCATTTTTGCATGGGCTGCTTTCACACTCGTTGATGTCCTCCTCGCACGTTGTGCCCCGAAACCCCAGCAAGCAGGTGCACAGGAAGTCGTTCACCTCGTCCTTACAGAGGCCTCCGTTGTTGCAAGGGTCTGTGGGAAGGAATGTTAAGACTTCACTGTGAGCTCTCTGGTTGGCACGTTTGCCATCCGTCCCCTCTTTGAAGAATAATAAGTGAGGAGAGACGAGCTGAAAATCAGACCAAAATTCTTCGTACATTAACCTGATAAGTCCGTTCTACCCCCAAGATCAAAAAGTGGATCAACGTCAAATCTAACTCCAGAACATGACAGTGTAGGTTTGATGTTTGCAAATTGCCATGACAGACCAGACCAAACAGCTGTAACCCCCCAGGACTTACTGGGCATGCAGTCATCGATATTTGCTTCACAGTTGCGTCCAGTGAAACCCGGTTTGCAGCTGCAGTGGTAGCTGCCCAGAGTGTTCTGGCAGGTCGCTCCATTGAGACATGGGTTCTTCACGCACTCCTTGATGTCCACCTCACATGTCTGGCCTAGACAGGGTCATGAGAGGGCAAACTATAGATGTCATATTGGGTAACGGGAACAGAGTTCTTTTTACTGTAGCAGAAATGTACAACGTTTTCTACACTTAAAAAAATATGGTTAAAAACACGTTTGTGCTGCAAGTTTCCAATAGACATAAAAGACACAAATGTTGTGGATGGATGGATGGATGGATGGATGGATTGAGCAGTGGATAAATGAATAGATGATCATAAGACTACAGGTTCGATTCCCACCTTGCACACCCATGTGTCGAGGTGTCCTTGGGCAAGAAACTGAACCCCACATTGCCTCTTGTGTTTATAGGTTGGCGCCAGTGTTCTGCAACTGAGCCGCCTTCAGTGTGTGAATGGGTGAATGTAAATTTACCACTTATATGATGGATTCATGGAGAGATAAATGGGTCAATTGATGGATGGATTACAGCTGAATAGGTTGATGAATAAATACATGGATGTAAGTGTCTAATTTATTACACTGTCTTTGTTTTGACAGGAAACTCTAGTAATAAAATGAGCAGAAATCAGACGTGGACGAAGGCTCTATCTACTTTGATGCCCATAACGCTGCTTGTGAAGCCAATAGTGTCTTTTTGAAAATCTCAGGTAACTCAAAAGAATAGTGTTCTGTAATCAAATTAAAAGGTGGTTTAACAAAATTAAAACAGAAAGTACAAAGGCAAACTAAAGACAACTATGTTGTACTTAAACGTAAAAAAAAGTAACAGATCTGAAAGTATTATACTTTATAAAGCTAAATTTGATAAAAAGACAATTTTGATCTTTTTTTAATATCAGTGAAATGTCTTATTTTCATGACTTATGGGTAATTTCAGCTTTCAGCTAAAACTGACTGTATTTTAAGACAACTGCTACAATGGGACTTTGGGAGTTTAGTATTCTCTTCTATGTGACTCCTGGTACCAACCTAGAAGCCCCCACAGGTATGCAGACACAACAGCTCACCTTGCCATCCTTCGGGACAGGCGCAGGAGAAGCTCAGGTAGTCCTCCGACTCACGACACACTCCCCCATGTTTGCAGGGTTTGGAGTGACAGGGGGCCATCAGGGTTTCACAGTTTTCTCCTGCAATACGACAAATGAAACTGCGTTGTATCATAGAGTCATGAGCTTGGAGAACACCCAAACCAAATGGACACAGAACCATCTTTCAATCAGTCTTATCAGAAGATAGTAGCCAGGCTCTGTCAGAGCAGGAGGCCTGCGGAGACACTGTCTATCTGTTTCCACAGCACACAGATCTTACAGGAAGCCGGCTCCAGTTTCCGGCCATTGTGAAGCCATTTGCTGTTCTGTGAGACAGGAAGCAGGCAAACAGGAAATGTGTCAAGCGCCCCGTTCCCAACCCAACACAAGCAAGAAGCTTTTTGTTATCTAAAGTCGGGTTGGAGTTTTTTTTCTTTCTTGCAAAAACCATTAGAAAAAATTCAAAAAAATCTGCCGTCAGCCCATCAATCACTGCTTGTTTATTGAAATAATATTTTGACATGACATGAAATCACTTTCCAGCTCATGTCTGGGACGCTTCTGTATCACAGAGGAGCAGATGGAATCCGAGGTTTTGGAGTCTGAGGAAGTCTTGCAGCTGAACTTTACTCGACAGTTGTTTCATCAGCGGCACATTTTTCCTCTTTGCCAATTCCTTTAAGAGCACAGTATGTGGAAAATGCCCTCCCCCCCGTACCCAAGCAAGAACATTCCAGAAGTCAAAATAAGATATGGCTGCAGTATTACATAGATTGAATAATATTTTCATACCGGTGTAAGGTAGGACACAGTTGCACTTGTACCCTGCGACATCGTCGATGCACGTCCCCTGGTTGAGGCAGGGATTGGAGGCACATTCGTTGATGTTTGTCTGACAGTTTGGTCCTGTAGTGAAAGCAGACCACAAGTTACACACACACACACACACACACATCCTTTAGACACACTCTAGACAAACATAGTTACTGACCGGTGAAGCCCATGCGACAGGTGCAGACGTAGCCGCTGGTCATGTCCTTGCAGGTGCCTCCATTCATGCACGGGTTGGATTCACACTCATTGTTGTTGATGTCACAGTTTTTACCACTCCAACCAGAGTCACACAAACATTTATAGCTGACAGGAAGACAGTGATAAAGTCAGTCTGATCCTGGATGAGTCACAACAAATCAGGGTGGAGGTTCACTTTGGCTCTGCTTTTGGTGTTTGTTGAGCTTTTCCTCACCCGTTGATCTTGTCCTCACAGTGACCGTGGATACATGGATTGCTGAGACACTCGTTGACCTGGGAGAAGCAGGTGGGATCCTGGTAGCCGTCTGGACACTTGCAGGTGAAAGCGTTGATGCCATCGATACAGGTGCCGCCGTTACGGCAGGGGTTTGCAGCACACTCATCAATGTCAACGTTGCACATAGTCCCTGAAACATCACATACAGACTCTTCTTATCCAGAAGAAAAGCAGTAAAATACAAATGTTGAACAACAAGAGGTGAAAATAGGAGCCATGTTTCCAGCTAAAGTAGAAAACATGGAAACATTCATGTGTGATTAGTTTATCTGAACTAATACAGCCAAAATAAAAATAAAAAACTTTACTTTATTCTGCAACCTCAAGTGAAACGATTTTAATGCAGTGTATCACTATGATGTTAATTAGGTTTATCTTTGGTCTAAAATAAACGCAGAACAACAATAAAACAAAGCACACCAATTACCCAAAACATCAATACACACAGAAATACTTTGTTTTGCAATTATATCTTTATAAATGCTCTACAACTGTTGAAGATTTTGGTTGTTGGTTGGTTGGTTGGGTAGTTGCTTGGTTAGTTGGTTGGTGTATTAATTAGTTGGTTGTTTGGTTAATTTGTAGGTTGGTTGGGTAGTTGCTTGGTTGGTTGGTTGGTCAGTTGGTTGGGTAGTTGCTTGGTTAGTTGGTTGGTGTATTAATTAGTTGGTCGTTTGGTTAATTTGTAGGTTGATTGGTCAGTTGGTTGGTTGGTTGGTTGGTGTATTAATTAGTTGGTTGGTTGGTTAATTTGTAGGTTGGTTGGGAAATTGGTTGGTTGGTGTATTAATTAGTTGGTCGTTTGGTTAATTTGTAGGTTGATTGGTCAGTTGGTTGGTTGGTTGGTGTATTAATTAGTTGGTTGTTTGGTTAATTTGTAGGTTGTTTGGGAAGTTGGTTGGTTGGTTGGTTGGTGTATTAATTAGTTGGTTAATTTGTAGGTTGGTTGGGTAGTTGGTTGGTCAGTTGGTTGGTTGGTGTATTAATTAGTTGGTCGTTTGGTTAATTTGTAGGTTGATTGGTCAGTTGGTTGGTTGGTGTATTAATTAGTTGGTTGGTTGGTTAATTTGTAGGTTGGTTGGGTAGTTGGTTGGTCAGTTGGTTGGGAAATTGGTTGGTTGGTGTATTAATTAGTTGGTTGTTTGGTTAATTTGTAGGTTGTTTGGGAAGTTGGTTGGTTGGTTGGTGTATTAATTAGTTGGTTGTTTGGTTAATTTGTAGGTTGGTTGGGAAGTTGGTTGGTTGGTGTTTGGCTTAGACAGGTCATTAAAAAACGCGAATGCAAAATAAACTTATCAGTGTCTTCCAGCAGACTTTTGGCAACTCTTAACAATTTTTGTTCGTACCAACTGTAGTGAATCCAGCCGAATGCTGTTTTGTTCTCAGAGATCTCCTTCTATAAGTCGAGTGTAAAACCAAAACTTCATTAGCCACAGTTTTGTTATGGAAAAATAAACTGCATCCACCGCTTTCTGGTACCAATACCCCATGTTGAGGCATTCAACCATGAAGAAGAGAGCTTTGCCAGATACATGGAGGAGGAAGAGGAGATAGAAAAACAGGAGGAGACGCATGGTGGGTCTTCATCCTCGATGCAGTAAAGTAAAACATTTTTGTACAAAAAGTTGTCTATGATTGTTGTCTAGATTTTTACTACTGGTGTAAAGTCTCTGTAGTACCTCTGTGGTACTTTGTGGTATTTATCATCAGAAGGATGATCAATTTGGATTTGAACTTTTGATTTATTGCAAACAAATCTTCATATTTAGCCTAAAATAAGATGAACGTCCCAAATTACCTTTGGCTGGTTCAAATTCTCCAACCAGGAACAGAAGAAGACAAAACCGCTTGATGTATTATTTTAACAAATCTGACAGCAATTTAAGCGGCGACACACAAAAGCTCCTCACACTGTCCTTTATACAGCATGGCTATGAACATATCAGTTTTCAGAAACTTTGTCGGCCGCTTGAAGCATTGAGGCCGTATAGAACGGTGCCACAGACAGCATAAAGGCGGCCTATTTAGCTGTAGAACAAGGGAGCAGCTTCCGAGCTTTTAAAAGCTCAACTTTCAGGAATCTTTCAGGGAATCTTTTCTCCTGCTCAAATCCCCCTGGCTCTGTGTGTGCGTCTCTTTGTGATGGTGCGCAGCTTGCGTGTCCTAACAGCCGCCGGTTGGGGACAGGGTGGAGCTGGAAAGTGACACCGCCTTTAACTTTTGGAGGAGTGTGCTCGCTCGCTCGCCATCTGTCACCCCTCCCTTTTCAATCAGGTCCTTAACTCTTCTGATTGGACTTTCAAACTCTCAATTATGCTTCTGGAGATGCAGTATTGTGCCGTCCTACCGGAACAGAATAAAAACAGCACTCGTGTGGGTCTAAATGTTTTACCTGTGTATCCAGGTTCACAGGCACATTCGTAGCCATTGATCCTGTCAATGCAGGTTCCATTTTTGCAAAGATTATTCTTGCAGTCGTCAATGTTGATTTCACAGTTGATTCCTGGAGGAAACGCCATTTGAGTTTCAGCATGTATTTTATTATAAAAAACAAATATGAATCTGCGCAAATGACCTCCTGTGCCCTTGGGACAGCTGCAGATGTAGGCGTTCGGCCGGTCCTGGCATGTGCCGCCGTTCCTGCAGGGCTGACTCAGACACTCGTTGATGTTGGTCTCGCACAGCCGACCGGTGTATCCGGGTGTGCAGTCGCAGCTGAAGGAGGCCAGGCCGTCCTTGCAGGTGCCATAGTGACACGGGTCAGAGGAGCACTCGTTGATTTCTGTCTCACAGTGCTGTCCAGCATAACCTGGGCAGAGATTGGATTTGGTCTGGGATTATTTATTGTCAACATTTCTGGTAGTTTTTTTTTTTTTTTTTTGGAATAGAAGGTTTTGTACCTTCGGTACACTCGCAGGTGTACTTGTTGGGTCCGTCCGTGCATTTGGCGCCATTTCTACACGGCGTGCTGGCACACTCGTCGATGTCTGTCTGGCAGAGACTCCCGGTAAAGCCTGGCAGAATGACAGCAGGTTGTTACTGAGTGTGTGAGCGTGTTTACACAACGCAGGAACTTCGTTCTCAACATTTTCAACCAGTAGCACTCCTCAGAACCCTGAAGCCCCTCAAACTCACAAGTCCAAAAGGAGAAGGGGAATCAGTTCATTGAAAAGAGGGGAAGAATGGGGTGGGGGGTGGGGGGGGGTGAGAGTTTGGAGGCCTCCTGACCAAGGGGTAAGAAACAAAGGAGGGCCTGTCTGCTCAGTGCAGCGCCAAACAGAGCTCGTTGCCTCCTTTGTCCCCCAAAACTTCTCCATCATAATGTGCATTCTCTCATCTTGCTTTTGCCCCACCGCCACTACTACCCCCTCCACTCCCTGGCCTTCTCCAAATAAAGAGCCAATTTGACCTTTAACACAGGCACTATTCAGACCCTTGCTGCCTCAGAATCTGCCAGCAGGCTTCCTCCTTCTCTTTGACATTATTCTCAGCTCAAGTCATGAACTGTAAGGACGTTTCCTGCTGAAGCGACAGCAGCTGAAACATCTCTATAGTCGCACAACGACAGGCAGATGTTTGACTTACCGCGTGAGGATTGTGGTCTTAAATTCTAATGTTTTGGGTTCAGATTATGTTTAGTTTTCTGCCATCACCCTTTTTATTTTATTTTTTTCTCACCGTGTTTGAGTCTACTTATAAATTTCCGTCATATTTCTGCATTGCAGCAGCTATCATACGGACATGTGATCCATATAGAGGAAGTCATGCAGCAGGCATGTTTTTAGGATTTTATTGATTTAAGCCAGTGCTGACCGCTTCGTTATGGTTTATAATGATTTAAAAAAGGGCACTTCTTACAATTTCTTCTTATTTATTGATCAATATTCAAATGGTTGACTGGTTTAATGACAATTTGAATGTGAATCTTTTGTCCTTTTTTTCAGATTTTGGATTTTTTTTTTTATGGAGAGCAATAATAAACAACAAACAGGAGTGTTTGTTTGCAATGGGTCAAGAATTCATTCACATCTGTTTTTTATGTAACAAATGAGTTAAAAAAAAAAAAAGATACCAGTAATATCAAATAAAATTTGCTCTGACGGGTAATAAATAAAATAATTTGTGTCAAATTTCGTTGTTGTTGTTGTTGTGTTGCTTCCTGAGAAATTTAGGAAGTAGTGTAGATACAGTGAATTGGCCAGTTTGAACCAGTGGCCTTTAAGCTCAAATTTCAATGCATTAGTGAAGTTGCAGCCCAAGTCTGTAAAACAAATTGGGCAGCAGTTTTTTTTCTACAGATAATTTCTATGTAGCTGACACCGTATTTGAGTCACATCTACTCAGTTTACATGCTATTGGTGCCAAGTCACTGCATTGCAAGGGAATAGAAAATATGAAGAAGATTCACTCAATAATCATGTTATGTTTTGACTGGTTTGAGAGCTTTCATATCTACTCAATATTTAAACGTGTAAAAATGTTTCACTTATTGAATTAAGTAGTGTGAAGTATTAGCTTTTTAGAGTGTAGAAAATGACAGGTTTCTTGATTTTGGTTAAAATCGGCATAATCCCACCTGAAAGACCAAAGGGAACGCTTTGAAAATAGATCAAACGCTGATCGGAGTGGGACTTTGGGCGACTGTTGATAAAAAGTAACTTGTGCATACGTCAATGTCGTCCACATGTTTCCTTTACTAACCCGCAATGGCTGTTTTAAAATATTTTATTTAGCTCTGCCTTTATGCTTCAAACATCAGACTTAAAGAGAAAATAACTCATTTTGCAGACAACTGCACATTCTTCCTTTTTTTTCCCCTTTTCTTTACAGCGGACAGGAAGCAGACAAAAATAAAACATTTCGAAATAAAAAGTCTCTCAACTGTCAGTCAGTTTTGAGTGATTTGTTGCTTGCGTTGGTGAAACAGAATCAAAGACACAGTTTTATGGTTTAATGTGGACCTTTAACTTTGCACGCAGTGTTTTGAACTCAAGGTTCAGCCAACAGTTTTGTTTTTAATGAAGAATTATGTTCAGTAATGGAAGTGTTGAGCACAGCTGCACGCTAATCTGAATAAATACAAATCAAGTTTAGATTTTTTTTACCCCAAAACTTACAGTTTCTAGTTGGTAGTTGTCAGTTATCACTGCTGCAAATCCCAGAGCTTACCCGGTGAGACGAACACGCAACGTTTCTTCACAGTTCAGCCATAACACTCCATAATACCCTCCTGACTGAAATGGAAAGCCTCCAAAAACCCCTGTGAAGGAATCTCTTCACCAGACGTGCGCATGCATGCACGCACGCACACACGCACACAGACGTGTGAAGGTGGACAGATGCACATGCGCGTCCCCCTCCAGACTGCAGGAATCAGGCATTTCAATGGCTCTCCGTGGGGTTTCCATGGCTATTCCATGTACAGAGATGAGCGGGGGGCTCGCCTCTGGAACAAATTTACAACTCAAGCAGGGCGGTTAAACTCCCTCCCCTCTTGGTACCCTTCAGAGTAACGGTCCCTCCCCCCAACAGCTTCACCTCCACGTTGAGCAGCCTCCCCTCCCAGCTCTGTGTCAGTGTCACACAGTTTTTTTGTGTTAAGCTCCTCTGTTCACTTTTGTTTATTCCAAAGGCTTCTTTCTCAGATGTCTTTTTCTCTTCTTCTCTCAACAGGGACCCGGCCCCCTCTCTTTGATCCACCCCACTTTGCTATTTTCCTTCCCGAAAAAAAAAAGAAAAAAAAATCACTTCCACCTCAGTGGCTGCAATGAAAGAATGTAAAAAAAAAGATAAAAAAAACTTTTATTCAAATACTGACTAGTAGCACTCCTCCTCTCCTGAACGACGCTGCAGACACTTCTTCTTCAAATAATTTTAGGAATTCAAAAAAGCAGCAGCTAAAAGGAAATCTCCTCCACCTAAAACATTTGTAGTTTAGCAGAAATACTCTGACCTTCATCACAAGCTTCGTCACGTCCCAGTTTCAATCAAAAATCTTCCTCACATCCTCAACTTCTTGGTAAGAAACTTGTTCAAAAACTTCCCGGAGCTTTTCCCTATAGATTTCTTTTTTTTTTCCAACCTCTCCCCCTCGTGCTGCGGTGTTTGTGCGGCGCTGCCCGGGCCTGCGTAAGCCCGCCTCAGGGCCGGGATTAGCGCCCCGTCCGGAGAGCTCTTTGTGTGTGTCTGAGCGGAGAACAGAGGGAGCACAGCGGAGGTGGAGAAAGATCGACCTCTCCACCCTCTGGCCCGGCGCCCCCTCCCTTTCATCCCCGGTTCCCCCTCCGCGGCCGGGCGGGAGCCTCACCTGTGGGGCACTCGCAGTGGAAGCCGTTGATCTTGTCGATACACTTGCCGCTGTTGAGGCAGGGGCCGTTGGCGCACTCGTCCGTATTGATCTGGCAGAATTCCCCCTCGTAACCTGGCCAATTAGCCAGAGAGAAACAGGAGGGAGATGCTTAGACGGTTTCAAACGGTCAAAGCTGCTAAAATAAAAAAACTCAAAACACACAGAAGGCCACTGTAAACAGACAAAATTAGATGTAGGTGCTTCCTAATAAATAGAAGTTACTGCCTTAGATGCAACTAAGAGAGAGTAACTCGCTTCTAACAGCTTTGCATTCCTTCTTTCTTGTAGTATTGATTTAAATTGATCAGTGCTTTGTACCCGAACTTTTACTTTCTGTTAATTTTACAAAGGCTGGAAAATCCTTGCAGGTTCTTTCTGATAGGATCTACAATACTCCAACCAACAGAAAATCCCCCACTGATCCGTCAGGTATGCTGTGCTTTTGTATATAACAGAAAAATACAACCGAGAAACGTTTCATCAAGCAATTTATCATGCAATAAAGACAAAAGGTTGTAGTTTACGGAAATCTCCTTTCTTCCAGATGTGTTTTTAATGTTTTTGATTTGATTTTGATGAGGGCTACACAAAGGGCACTGATGGAGCTGAAGGATGCTCCGCCTACAAAACCATCAGAAATCACACACACACACACAAAAAACAGGTTATATGTCACTTTTTTAAAGAATGATCTCTAGCGTTGGGGTTGCATTTGCAACAATTATGCTAAGTCTGCTGCAACACTTCACGCGCATGGAGCGCTGCACTCTTTACATTAGGTAAAGTGCTGAGTAGGCTTTAACACTTTAACATCAGAGAAGTCGCAGGTGACACCATAGCTTGACTCCTCGGCCGATAGCGTAATCAATATAAATCGACGGATTCTGATTACAAAACTTCACTTTTTAAAACTTCACTGCTGTGCAGTGGTTGCACAGCAGTGCAACCACTGCACAGCCCTGTGGAGAAAAGCACAGGGCTGCTTTTCTCCACTTCTGAATTTGCTGGAATTACATTAGCTGCATAAATGGTTGAAGAGTTTTTGCAGCCAAAAACATGTAAACACTGGAGCTAAAATACATTAACTGCATAAACGATGGAAGAATTCCGGTAGTGCAAACAGGGTTTTGTTTTTTTTTTTTTACAGTTGCCATCAATAGCTCCAGTATTAACTTCCCAACATCTATTGATGCAAATATGCATCAAACCACTTCTGCTTCAAAGCTACCTTCATTTAGCATCTACGATAAAGCCAAACATAACTGAAAATGTATCTTTCAAAAAATAAATTCAGGCACAACCTATAATAAAATGAGCTTCAAAATCTTAATTAAATGAAAATCTGTTCCTTCTGTTGTTACTTATGAACAAAATTTGGTTGGTTTCTTTCTGATCAGTTAGGAATACAATCCTACTTTCATTTTTGCTGGATTGTTTGAATCTCCAATAAAGAGGAAGGACAAAAATGAGACTGGGCCGTCCTTTCTGTTTCATTTCTGGTTTTAGGAGTCTCACCTGGCATGCAGATGCATTGGAAGTCCCCTATCTGGTCCAAGCAGGTGGCCTCGTTCTTACACGGGTTTGATATGCACTCATTGACGTCCAACTCGCAGCGTGGCCCGACATAACCTCGCTGGCACTTACACTGGAACGAGCCCTTAGTGTTTAAGCACTTCCCTGCATGCTCACATGGGTTGGGACCTGTTCAAAGAGGCCAATCATTTATCAATACTATCAAACTATCAATAAATGATCAACAACATGAAAGAGTTTAGTTTGGTTGAACATTGTTACACAAAACCAAGCAAAAGTTTCCATTTTTGACAAAAAACTGTACAGGAAAAGTACTTTGAATTACCCAGGGAGCACTCATCCACATCCTTGTCACAGGAGGGTCCAAAATACCCTGGGGGGCAGGTGCAAAAGTGGTTCCCGGTGATGGGGTTGGTATCGCAGTTCGAGCCTTTCTGGCAGGGATTACTGATGCAGGCGTCGTCCAGCTGGCAGAGAAGGCCTGCAGAAGAACCATCGATGAGGATTTTTACCACACATCTGCCACAGTGCCAAACGCCAAAATGTTCCGTTCAGATTCCATGTTTTTTGGTTCTTTTGCTACTTTTATAACATCACAAAGCAGATTATAAAAACGACAGGTTCAAATAAAACAGATTCATTTGTTTCATTTCGTTTACAAAAAAACATACATTAAGAAAATGTATGTTCTGTGAGGTTCCTAAAGTAGTTGAGGAGCATGATCATCTAATAGATACAAAAGTAATGTGCAACATTTATATGACATAGAAAAATAATGTGCTAAAAAAGCATCCTGATCTGATCTTTTGTAAAAATGGATTCAAAGTGACTCACCGGTGCGGCCCTGAGGGCATTCGCAGTAGAAGGAGGCCACGCGGTCGTGGCAGGTGGACCCTTTGTAGCAGGCGGCGTCGGCGCAGTCGTCGATGTTCTTGCTGCAGTCGTTCCCGGTCCAGCCGTTCACGCACACGCACTGGTAGCTGCCGTACGTGTTGTGGCACGTGCCACCGTTTTGGCAGGCGTTGGGCATCAGCTGGCACTCATCCACGTCGTCCATGCAGAGCTGACCTATGGAGGAACGGCGAGGGGCTGAAGTTCTGCTATAGCATCGGGTCTGGAGTCATCAGCGGGGGCATCATTTCTGCACAAACCTGTGAACTCTGGTTTACACTGGCAGTTATAAGTGTTGACTCCATCTACGCACGTGCCTCCATTCTGACATTCATGACCTGGACAGTCGTTAATGTTGCTGCTGCAGTTTTTTCCTGTAAAACCTGACAACAACAAACACTTTTGTTACATGCTCCCACTTTGACAGGATAGTTCAAATCTTCGCTTTTCTCCTCATTTGAATAGAAAAAAAAAAAAGAGTTCAGTCTTCAGTTAAATGTGGTCAACTGTTTTCCTTCCCAGGAAAGAAAGCAGCTGTGCCCGTGTGAAGCTGCGGCAAAGTTATGCAAGAGGCCACCCCTGCATTGGGTATCGGATATGTTGCTGTGCACAAAAGGAAGCCAGTGCAAGTCATAACTGACTTTTTATCAATAAAAAGTACATTAAATACACTTTCCTACATATTTATCTCATAAAATAGAAACAAATGCAATCATCATTGAATAAAAAAAAAAACAGTAGCTTTCACAGTCAAAATTAACCGCAATTTAAGGACATTTTTCTTTTAGAAATAATTATGAATCTTTGAATCATTTTAAAATTCATATCAGACTGACTGTGTATGAGAACTGCACTGAACGGCGAGCCGAACAGGAAGTGCCCTCTGGCTCCAAGAAGCCATTTTTTCATACGTGGTAGTACAATTTATTCACGTCATAAACTGCCCAATGAGGTGTCTCACTCAGTAAAGGCAAGTGGAGCCTGCTAGACCTTTGCAAGACCTTACTTCCAACGTTTTCTCTCGAACCTGCTTTCAGGCGGTAGGGATGTGAACTTCCAACACACTCACTCCGAAATGGCCAGAGTGGTTTCCATGGAAACAATAACTCAGAGCAGCTCGGACCAATCACTGCTTACTGACAACGTCTGGCTCTAAGGTGGTGGCGTGGTGGCAACTGAATTGACTTCATGTCTTTGGAACCAGAGGTAAACCATTTGCTATGATGAGATGCTCACTCAGTCCAGTTCTTATATAGTCAATGGTCCAAACACATCCAAACACAGAAATAACATTCACAGAAGCTGTTCCCCAAAGGAAAATATGCACAGGTACTGTTACCAGTGCATCAACCCCATTTACTGTCCCCATCACTGACTACAAAATCTATTTGGGCATATTTAAATCAACAAAAACAAAAGTCAATCTATGTAAAGGTGAGGGGATCTGGACCAAACTTTAGTCTACCATGTGAAGCGGATGTTGTCCTTTGACCATTTCCTCAGGATAAGGCTCCATGTCTTCCTGCTCCACTTCGTTCACACACACACAGCAAAGCAGCAATCACACATGTATGTACACACGTATGTACACACTGAGAACACAGGCAGGAACAGTCCTGCCTTCAATGACTACACTGCTCTACAAACAACAACAAGGGGCTTTGATGGTTGGAACGATTCGGGCATGACGTCATCCAACCACATATTTTCACTAATATGAGAAAACCAAAACACAACTCAGATATCCATCTTTTCTAAACTAAACACGCTTCTTGTTTTCCCATAAAGGACAAAGGAGTTTGGGATTTTGAATTCATTACCTGGCACACAGGAGCATTCATAGCTGGTCTCTCCCTTCTGAATGCAGGTGCCTCCATTGAGGCAAGGCGACGGGTTGCAGGGCAGGTAGCGCGTCTCACAGTGTTTCCCATTGTACTCTGCTGGGCATTGGCATCTGTAGCCGCCCACTTCGTTGATGCACAGCCCGCCGTTTTTACAGAGTGGCGGTTGAATGTCGCACTCATTGATGTCTTGTTTGCAGGTTTGTCCAGAGAAGAAAGGTGTGCACGTGCAAATGAAGAAGGACTCAAACAAGGAGCAACGGCCACCATTTGCACATGGATTTGAGGCACACGGGTCGGCTTTTGAGCAGTCTTCGCCTGAGCAGAGAGAAGGAAAACAGCATGTGTGAAATTAAATCTATTTGAAATGAAATAATGCTGGGAGTTTGGTCAATGATATCTTGTTGAGCCTTGGTAGTATGCACCAGTATTGTTAATGCCGCTTTTTGGTGTTTCCAGGACTGTGGAGGGTGATAGAGAGATAGCGCAGGTGTGTCTTGCAGTTCCCTCAGGGGACTTCATGAAAATGGAACGTACCATTGTCGTGTGAGTGGCAATTGTATTGCGGCGTATTCGTAATGCTAATGGAAGTTCCTTGCGCTTATGACCTATGGCTGATGGTGTCTACACTCTTGTCGTTCCCGCTGCGTTCGGATGCAGCGGGAATGTTCAAGGTGTCTATGCATAGGAGGCCCATAGGATAAACTACACTACACATTGTCTAATTTCTTCATCTCTTTAAGTTAGGCTGCAGTATGGAGCGCGGACGTATCATGTGAACAGAAGTACGGGACTACATACATGGTGCAATGCGATTCATGTACTGTCCCTCTTTCCCACTCCCCTCCTGATTCCAGTTGGCTCCTCCATGGCTCCTGTACCTGACCGTGTACCTCGTCTCTAGCTTGCCTCTACTACTGCTCCTACACCTGGCTGTGGATCCTGTCTCCGGCTCGTCTCGCGCCTCCAGCCGTCCCCCAACTTCAACTGGATGAAGATCATCTGCTGGACTTTAAATATGTAGTTGTAGAGTTAGATGAGCTAAGTCTTCTCTAAGAGTTCTGGTACATCGCCTGTCCGTCCTGGGGGAGGATCCTTCTTTCATGTGGACACTAGAGCTGTGACGGTGTCGGATTTTTGATCACCGCGGTGATGAACCACCAGGGGGCGCGGTGTTGCGGTTAACCGCAGCCCCCCCCCCAAAAAAATCCCCCGGCGGCATCATCGGAAATAAATACAATTACAACACACTATTCTTTATTAACAAATAACAGTAACTACTAACTACTACCTATCGAGCTAATGAACTAGTTATGTAGGTGTTGTAGATTGACTGTGACTGTGTGAGTGCGGAGCGTCGTGTGTAGAACTAGGAGGAAGCCTGACACCCATGAAGAACGCGGGGCAGGAGGCTCCGCCTTTATTTATACAGACACGTAACTTTACGCTGCACAAAATAGTCCCAATCCAAAAAGTGTAGTGATATTCATGGAAATCTAACAGCGGGCGTTCATGTTTGGTGTTACGGAGTGACTGAGAATAGTAATCCCCCCCCCAACACAAAATCCTCCGGGGGGCGGTGGTGTCGCGTGCTCAAGAACGCACGCAGCTTGTAATGGAAATTAATACAATGGAAATTAATAATCAGAACGCAGTAAATGTGTCGTATTTCCTCGCAAGACAGAAACTTCTTTTGTAGAATGAGGATGTGTGTGTGTTTCTGAAACAGCGCGCGTGTGTGTGTAAGTAGAGTGCGCACGTGCCGCGTGACAGCCACGGAGAGAGAGAAGGAGAAGAGTGATAAAAGGTTTCCCATAGAAACCCTTGAAGTCTGAACACAGGACTAGCAGAAAAGGTAAATTATCAGCAAAGATGAATGTGTTTCATGTGTTTATTATAGTTCCAATCACGCACCATATGCAAAACTTAAAAAAAAAAACAACGGTAAAAAAAAACAAGTGCGGTGATGCGGTGATGGTCACAGCCCTAGTGGACACCACTGAAGTTTCTTTGTTTTTTTCCGGAATCCTGTTTTTTAGGAGCTTTCCTTACCGCGAAGGAGGGTCAAAGGGCAGGGATGCCAAATTAGTTAGTCTGTTTTGTTAAAGTTTTAGTATTATCCTATTGAATTCTATGCATTTATGATCCTTTTAGATTGTTTTTTTACCTTACAATTATCGGTTCGAACCCCATTGAGACGACTGTTGTTGTGAATTTGGGCTATACAAATAAAATGGAATTGAATAAAAAGTCCACAGGATTTGGGGGGGATAAAAAAAAATGAAAAATCTGTGTGAGACGCCTGCGTCTCACACATTTCCCACTTACTGCGTGTTGTTTAAGTGTTCACTACGACCTTTCATCCGCACCATGCCCGTAGAAAAAATGTACTTTTTTTGCATTTCTGCCCATTTTTTGCCCACAGACAGTCTATATCCAACCATACGGGCAGTTGTGACTAAAGCTTTACCTGCCAAACCAGGTGGGCATCGGCATCTGTAACCCTGGAGACCCTCTGGCTCACAGGTGCCCTCATTGCGACACGGTGAGCTGAAGCAGGCAACGTTTATGGGCGTCATGCAGCGGCGGTCCGTGAAGCCCAGTTTGCAGGTGCAGTTGAAGTCCACCGTGTTGCCTTTGGAGACAGCTCGGCACGTGCCGCCGTTCGCACACGGTGAATTGTTGCATGGGTCGTGAAACTGGCACCTGCTCCCAACGTATCCGTCCCGGCACCTAAAGAACGCAAGAGGGAACGTTGAGCTCCAGGCTTTGAAAGCCGCACACAAAAAATATAAAAGAAATGCAAAAAAGGTTTTAATTGACCATGAGACCAAAACAAAAGTAGTGGAATAAATCTAACCTTTTACAAACAACAGGTAGAAAATTGACCAAACTAATCATCTAAATACTGAGTCTTATTTTAAAGATGTTTAACTCAACCTTTAAGCGTTCATCCTTCAATCCTTTAAAATAAGCAACAAAAGGACAAACTACTTTCAAACTGTAATTGCTATACGGATCCAGCAAATGTCCAAAAGTAATACATTCATTTATCTTCTAATCCATTTCTACCCTTTTGGGGTCACGGGGCTGCTGGAGCCTATCCCGGCTACTTCCGGGCGAAGGCTGGGGACGTTCTGGACAGATCGCCAGTCTGTCACCGGGTAGAATAATACATCACACTAAAATAAAATTTTAAAAAAACTCTCCTTTTTCCATTTCAAGAATTGGAGATTTCTTTATCGTCATTTCAAAATTTAAGAAAGATTGAAACAAAATGATGTTTCTCATTACCGAGTGTCAGAATACTCAGATCTTCACAATCTGTTCCTAAAAATCGAGTACTTTCAAGATCTCTGTTTCACAATCTTTTTAAGTATTGTAGAGTATAGTAAAAATACACACACCCCAACGAAAGGAACCCCTACACACGTAGATGGAGAGAACATGCAGATAGTCCGCGCATAAAAACTTCCATGCATGCCTTTAATTTTTTTTTTTTAAATCATCCTAAAACTGCATATTATGTAAAACTCTCCATTCTTCAAACTAAAATACCACTTCCAAACAGAATGGAGAAAGTTCATCCATCACTGAAGCCTCGGACAGCTATCAGGGCTGATAGGCGCTCTCTTTGACCCTGAAGTCGGCACTCGTTCATCCTGAGGACACGGCAGCATCTACCACAGTGCCATGGCACCGCCTCAGCACTCGTAGTTCTTTCCTCAGAGAGAGGGGATCTGCCCGAGCGTATGACAAGGTTGAGGACCAGTGAATCAATTATTGGAAATTTTGTTGATAAATAAAAGATTCCTCCAAATATTATTTAGCTTTATGTTCAGTAAATAATGGGAGACATTTAAAGAGGCTTAAAATACCCGACAGGAGCCGATGTGTGGTTCAGCCCTGAGGTGCTGGCAGTAGCATGTCCCCAAACATTCCCAGGGTGTCCAGCATGCATTTGTGTGCTGTGGGGGTCAAACTGTGGCCCCCTGTGTGGCAGTGTCAGGCCTGTGTTTAGACAGGGTTTCCCTCTCAGGGGATTATGCAGCCTTGGGACTGTGGTAAGGAAAAGAAAACATCTCATGCTAGACTGCCTGCTGCATAAACAGTAGTGGAGAGTGGTGGCATGTCACAACACCCAGAGCAGAGAGCACCACCTCAGCTGAGTGTTATCTGGGTCAGTCGAGAAGGTTAGAGGCCTCTGGGTCAAATTGGTTACAGAATCTCCCCTAGTCAATACCCCAGTAAAGTAATAAAGAAAAAATAGAGGTCTTTAAGTATCAACAAGTTATGATTATAGGGCTGGAAGGTTAATAAAAAGCATTAATCAGTTTTATTAAAAAGTAATTAAATCCGCAGGATTTGGAGAGGTAAAAAGTCTGTACGACACGCCTGTGACTTACGTGTTGTATACGTGTTCCCTACCACCTGTCGCTCACAGCATGCTTGAAGAAAAAAGACTTACAAGAATATTTCCCCTATATGAGCTCATGGAGCGGTCTGTGACCTTGATGTTTTGTTTGGGTCACCTGCATACAGGTTTTGCCACTTTTCTGACTTTATTTTTCACTTGCAGAAAATCTGTATCCCCCCCCCCTGTAAGGGCAGTTGTGACTGAGGCACAGTACGCATTGGGTAGTACCCAAGAAGTACTGAACCACAGCAGCAACCACAGTCTGTTGGTCAGGACGCTTGAAGGTAATGTGAATACAGTGATTCTTTTCAAGCATAAAACAGATCCTCCGTATCCATTCCTCTCCCACAAAGGCCTACTGTCTACTTTATCTAAGTTAGAGACTTGACATGATTTCATTCAGTTAAAAGGATTCTAAGTGTTTATTTAGCGCAGCAGCTTCTGGCTCTACTCCTGAACCTCCTGTCAACAATGACCCCAAGCTTCTACTGTAATAACACACATATCTATTCATAGCTGCTACTCTCCTCATCATGCTACTCTCCATCCCTACATACATCGTATTTTGGTTTAGTTATGCATATTGAGAGAATGTGGGTTCCCAAAACAAAGCTATTTTACAATTTTAATGAAGGGTAGAGTGTTCCCACTAGGGTTGTGCCGATGGACGATACCATCGTCCATCGTGATGGGTGACTGACATCACGATGGAGAGACACCATCGTGATGCCACGCCCCCGCCACGCTGCGAGTCGACACCATAAGCCGCGGTTACATGAACAAAATATCTTGATCGGATCATTGGTCGGATTAGAATCCAACCGTGTACATGGGCCCAGAAAAACTTTTTCAGAATATAAAAAACGTTCCCATGGGTGACACTTAAGGTCGGAATAAATCATTCGCACATGCGCAGTAGTGTTTTCAAACCGGAAGAGAAGATTAGTTCCGCCGAGCGGCTACATAGATAGATATGGCAGCTCGGTAATATACTAGATGATCTTCTAAACGTGCTTTTATAAATGTTACGGTTATTATGAAGCGCCTGTTCGCTCATTTTAATTGTAATCCGTGTGGTCAGTGCTTTTTCTGTTGAACGGAGCCGGAAAGAAGCCTGTATTAGCAGTATGCTAACAACACGACGGGCTAACAACATTAGCATGAACATAAAATGTATCCATGCGGGAAGCGCTGCAATCTGCATCTTAATATGTGGGAATAACATCAGCCTTTATTTTGTCGAGACATGACTGGAAACACATCCACGTGATTGTTTGAACGGTTTTTTAAGGACTGAGCGACATTTCTGCTTTGAAGCTAACAGCGCTCCTCAGCCGCTGTGTGTGTGCTGGCGCTCCGAGCCCCGACACACACTTTTACCGGGAGACCCAGTTCTCCTGAGATCGGTAGCTTGTTCACGTAGAGCGGGGGGACGGATCACAGTCCTAAGTCTCCCACACGTAACGAAGCCCCCCCCCCGCCCTTCCCCTCACAGCTGTAAGTCCGTCTGCTCTGCTAGAGACGCGGTCGCTGATCCACTGGTCCACCTGACCAATCAAGTGCAGGAGGAGCGGACCACTTCTATTCTATTCTGTTCTGTTTGTTTTACTTTTTTTTAACGTCACTTCCCTCAGTTTATACTGGATCATCGCGGATGAGTCATTATTTGGGAGATAAAATAAATAAGTAATAAAGTAAAATAACGAATAATAATTATATAATAACGAAAAATTACCCCCCCGGACGATATCATCGTCCATCCCGATGGTTGACTGCAAACATCGTCAACTGCCAATTTAAGGGGCATCATTTTACATTACTATTTAAATGTACTTTTACTGTTCTGTTACCATGGTATCAGTGTTTTAACAAATATATATTAAGATTTAAGACAAAATTAAAAGAATAAAATTGTTCCAACCGGAACATCAGCTCAGGAGAAAATAAATGATTACTATACATCATTGTCATGGTCACGATAGAACACGTTTACTCCATATAGCAAAGTAATTTAAATACACTTCTGTTAGTCTGCACACAGACCAGACACAATAAACAAGTATTTGGGGAAGTCTTTAAGACATGTTCTCCCCAGTGTCTCCCCAAAAAAGAGCAAATATTTATGAAATCTACTGAGCTAAAAGGTATTTTGGGAACTCAAAAATTTTTTGAGAGAACCAAGTTCAGTATCATTTCAAGAGTAAATGGTATTTAGTGCGTCACCTATACGCTGATGGGTAACAAGGTTAAAGAAACTTTCTTCCTGATGACAAAATGAGGCCGCAGTGTTCGTACTCTTAGAAATTTCCACCTTAATGCAATCGAAATCATAGCTTTACATTAAAAATAATCAAAATTATTTCAAATAATTTACAATAATATCAATTCAGTCCTACAGAAGACAGCAGAGAACAGAAGACCCGTAACATATTGATATCACATTGATATTATATTATTTATTTATGTCTGAATGTAAACGGCTGGCCCGGGACCAGAGAGCCTAATTTCGTTTTATCATGTGATAAAATGACAATAAAGATTTCCTGATTCCTGATTCCAGAGTCATGAGAGAACTGTTTAAGGGGGGCAGTAAGTGCAGATCTGACTGCTGGAAGCCCAGTGGAGCTCAGCCCCAGCAGTGGCGGCGGTGGCGGTGGCGGTGGCGGCGGCTGCCGAGGTCGTGAGGCGCCACACGAGCTCGCTGGAGAAAAGCTGCAGGGAGCAGGTGCGCATGTTAATGAGGAGACAGCAGCTGCTGGCCCAGTCGACCTCCCCCTCTGCCTCCTTTCTCCATGCATCACATCCCGTCCTACTGCCCGCTCACGATGAAAGGAGCAACATGCACAGCACGAAAACCAACCCCAAAGCTCTAACAACTCGACTATCGCTAACGGATCGAGTAATAAACCTGTGGATAAAACTGTTTTTGTTTTACTTTTAACTTATTTTGCGATGTTCTCGTGTAAACTGCATCCACTGCTCTCCGGTGAAGTTGAGAAAAGGAGTGTGGCAGGAGGAGAAACAGGAGCAAAGAATGAGTGGCTCCATTGTTGTTTTTTTCTCTCCACTTTATTCTGAGCTGCCCACAAGTTGGGCGTATTCAGCTGTCAGACCTCTCCTCTGTCTTCATAAGATCATTTTCTCTCAATCTTTATTCCTCAACTCTCCCTTTAGACTTATTGATTTGACCTCCTCAGTTTGAATCTGGCATCAAGGTCCTCCATAAGCCCTCTTTACCTCCAAAACTCACCCCTCATCTGCTGATCTGCCTCTTTTTTTTATTCATTTCTGAGACACCACACTAAGATTTAGTCAGTCTCCGCTGACTACTGCTCACTCCTCCAAAACCTTTTTTCCAAGTTCCTCCAACTGGCTCTGCAACTCTTTTCAGTGGTCTCCAATGTTTGGGGCCAAGCGCGAGCCAAAAGAAAAGCGTAAAACACAAAACACACACAAGCAGCGCGACCAACAATAGAGTCTGAAAGAAAGGGAACTGGAACAGGCTTGGTTGGGTATTCAAAAGCAGAAAAGCAGTGAAAAGCAGCAGGCTCCAAAGGATTTTGTTGTTTACTCCAAAGAGTCTACGGGCCTGATTCTTAACCTCGGCAGACTCTTACTTCAAAAAAGACCTTCCCCTGTTTTTTAAACTGGTATCTGCTCTTGCAAAACAGCTCCGCACCTCACACCCAGGTCCAAAAGACAAACACACAGAGCCCCAGCACCCTTACCTTGGAGCACGTGGACGCTCTGTCCAAACACACTCCAACCGAGGTGCAAGCAGTAAGTCAACTATAGCACACGCTGGCCAAGAATCCTAACAGTTTGCTCTTTAATTTGGCATCATCCCGTCAAATACACACTTGGCAGAAAACGGCTTCATTGACGGCCTCAACGAGAGCTTAAATGTTTAAAATAGGCGTGGAAGACAAAAGACTCTCAACAACTTCTTTTATGGTGTCTTTCCTGCGTCCAAAGCAAACAGAGAGAAGCAGCTGCTTCAACAAGAGAAATGTGCCGGTAAGAGGAGCAACATCTCAACAGCAGCAGGTAGACTGGGCAGCTGTGAAAGGTAAATAAAGAAGACGCGAAAAGGCGGGCACAAATCAGAAGCTGAGCAAATATCAGATGTGCAGGGCGCTATCGAATAACTGCAGGGCAGCAGTGGAATTATGTTGGTGGTAAAGACGAGGCAGTTAATGCCCTGCAGTCTTCACTGCTCTCTTGAAGGCTCGCTTCTGGCTCATGTCTTTTTCAAAATGCTGCCGCAGCAGCGCATGGCAACAGGTTTGCATCCAGTCAGAGGCCCGGGAGGAGGCTCGTGTCTGCAGCAGATGTTGAGGTGACATCTGACCTGGGGACAGGCATCCCCCTGAAGGGGTTTTTCCCTCAGTGACACCCCCAGACTGCCATCTGCCATCCTTCTGAGGTCACACACAGATGGACAGACGTGATATCCGGGATACATGCGCGAACTGTACACAAATAAAAACTGGAAAAAGCAGGCAGATTCTGGCAGCTGCGTGGATCTCACTTTGAATGCTTTTAAGAAGCTTAGGGAATTAGGTTGTGCATTTATTCAATTACTGTGCCGTGTAAATCTCTGTGGGATACAAGGTCAGTGCCTGTTTTTAAAATGTATCTTTAAATATCTAAATACACAAACGTCTTCATAAATAAAGATTAGACATGCAATACAACAGCAGTGTTTCAAGTCTACATAGATCATCTCTAACTGACAGAACAAAACTTTGTGTAAGGCTGTCATTGGGTGGAAGCAATATTAAACAATATTATGTTTTTTGTTTATTTTTGTCAGAGTGGGAGGTCTTTTGTCTTCTGCCATCCTGTCTGGAGGTTTTCCTTAATTGTTGTTGGGTTTTCTTTGGATGGTTGGATGGATGATTTTCTGCCTTCCACTGACTCTTGCCTTAAGACTTTGGGATAATGCCTAAAACTCCAAATCCCAACTAAAAATATAGTGTCATCAAGTCAAGTCATGCTTATGACCTAAAACCTGTCCCTCCTGCCCCCCACCTCCCTTTCTCATTTCCTGTCAGTTTGCTTCTGTGGCTCCGTTAAGTCCCCGTCAGCCCAGTCGGATCTGTTTTAAAAGCTTGGCCCAAGGGGAAGGGGCCTCTCTTTCCCCTAAACTTCCCTCTTTTTTTATCAGCATGGACAGTGGCTGACGACAGTGACAACCAGAGAAAATCCACACTGAAACGCATGTTTCAAACGTATACAAATGCATTGTTTCTAACCGCATTAAAGCAAGAAGCAGCTGATCCAAAGCTGCCATGTTAGATCAGTCCAACAATAAAACTGCCGGGATGAAAATAGTTTCAGGAAAACCACAGGGGTGATGTTTGCTGTGGAAATGAAGCCAACGTTGCTGCAGAAATTACAAGGGGGACTGTCCACCTCTTGGCCTCTGCTTATGTTCATCCTTCTTTTCCTTCCTCTGTAATCACACAAGAGAGCTGACCTGGTCAACCCACATCTGGCAGCTCTCATTAGAGCAACATGCTTTTGAGAAGATCATGGACGCAGCCCGTGGGAAAGAACAAGCTCCCCCTGGGACCAAACACTTAGCGTGTGAGTGTTTCTAGAGAGTCCTAGCCGCTCTAATAACTTCTGCCATTGCCTCCTTTACGAGCCTGGAAACCACTTAAAGGCCATCCGGGTGTCTGAAGGTGTAGCTGACATCAGGCTGTTGGGTTGTTAAGTTTACATCTCCAATGTAAGACTGAAGCATTTCAGAGAAAAGACAATGGCATGTCAATTCATCCTGCCGACACCACATGAGGTCATTTTGTGGTGTAAATAGTTTGACAGTGTGTTTATTTCTCTGGAGTTATTTTCTACGTGTCAGTGCAGAGAGAGAAAACAATATCTGACTGAAATATAAAGCAGCTTTAGACACTAACATTTTGTTCAGATGAATCAGTTGATCTTTATCTAACCCTGAGTGAGTTTACTCTTATATACAGATAACGGTTTATTTATTAATTCACGGAAAGCTGCCAGCAGAACAATTTCATGCAAATAAACCAGCGACAGTCCCAGAGCGGAAGTTTGAAACTCTAGGAAAAAGACTGTACAATTAACCTTAATGGACTGGTTTAGAGTAACAGTTCTTTAAAACTTCAGTCACTTGCACTGGTACGGGTCAACCCTGATGCGGTTGCTGGGGGTTTTGGGCTGTAAGGGCCTGTGGAGAAAGGTGTGGCTGCATCTTTCAACAAGCACAGGTGCGTCTTACAGTTCCCCTTGAGGCTTGTACTGCCACCTTAAGGAATGTCATGACACCCCTGAGGCGTATGAGTGATGCTGTCATACGGTGTCCTTACACCATGCTCTAGTCATTAGTAGGGTGCGAGTACTGGCCTCTTACTGACTGACTGAATGAATGCTACACGCATGGGGTGTGCCATTACATGAAAGTGCCCGTGGTATGCCCATCAAATGCCCACAGGGCGCCTCTTTTCTAACAGTCAGGCAGCATGCAATGAGCCCTCAAGGAGTGTGCACTTATTACTTAAACAGAATTAACAGGCTCCTTGCACAGTGCACAAGATTAGGGGGGCTAAAAAATTGTTTTTAATCCATACAACATGCCTGCATCTCACCTACTTCACCCTTACTGAGTGTTTATTACAACCTGTTGCTTGCAACATACCCATAGAAAAAATGTGAATGAGCATTTTCCAGCTATGGCCTTACTGAGCAGTCTACCACCTTGGTATTTCCTGCAGACCACTTGCATATCCTGTACAGGTTTGCCCATGTTTTGCCCACAGACAGCTCTATCTAGCTATAAGAGCAGTTGTGACAAAGGCTTTGAACAAGAAAATATTTGTCTGCAAGTCTGTGTTTAAACTGAAAACTATCACTGCAATTGTCATTAAATTACTTCATGAATAGTAGAATAAAGGAAGAAAAGAAATTCATGACTATTCTTGGTCAAAACGATATTTTCCATTTTTCCTAAGGCCAACATTTATCTGCACAGGAGACGGGTCAAAGTATCATTAAAACGAAGCAGCGTCTCTAAATTTTAGCCATCGTTTCCTGCAGTGAAAACATGCTCTCTCTAAAGGTTCAGTTTGGCCATTTTGAAACCATCCTGAACTTTGTTAGCTAATGATCTCCAGAAATGTTTCTTTTCCTCTTGAGTGACAGAAGCCTCGGTTGGTTTCAGAGCTACAACCAGCCAACCAGACAAAACCTTCGTGTCTCGACTATAAACTCAGGCAGTGAGAGTGACTAAAGGACAAAAGCACACCTGGCAGATAAAGTCAATCTGTTTATGTCTGAACCTGAATGGACGAACGCCACAAGCACTCATGGTTATTATGAAGCATGCTGCAGTGTGGGCGAGCGCATGCCCCTCATAGTTGTTATATTCTAACCCACAGGCAGGTGGTCTGGCTGGAGAAGAAATGAAAACCAGGAAGTGTGTAGGAGCCTGTCTTTCACTCACACCTGCTGACCATGAATGACTGCGATCAAAGGCTTTGTCATTTGTCTTGGCATATGCCAAACAAGGAGGCTCAAATATCATAATCCCCTGCTTGGGGATTCTCGGCCACAAAGTCAGTTTTTATGGCCAGAAATCTCCTCTCACCCGTCAGACTCTCGCTAAAGGAAACCCAACACTGGTGACGGCGACCGTATAAAAGACTTGCACTATGTGCCTCTCGTTGTGTGATGATATGATCAGATACGGCACCTTTTCTTCCCTTGGGCCACACCGAGGCTGCTTCCTGACTCTGAATAGCGGTGCAGGGGGGGGAGAGGAGAGCATGCGGGAAGTTAAGATAGACTCATCTGACTGGAGCAAACAGAAGTGCCATTGAAGAATGTCCAGAATCAAGAGACAAGGGCCCACTTTCATGGAGGTAACCCATAGCAGAGCCACATACCAGTTCAGATAATAACTCATCAATTGAAGTCCTCAACATATTTTCCATATGGCCCAAAAAGTCCTTATGTCAAACATCAAAATTAGCCAAAAATGGCTATCTAACGCACATAAATGCAAATGCAAGAACATAAATAAATCCAGATTGTTTCCATTTTAGTTTTTGTCTGTTCCTTTATCAAAGGTCATTTTTCTCTCATGGTTTCCTTTACAAGCATTCAGTATTGGTGATTGCCACTATATATTTTTGGATGTACTACCTTACGTAAGTCGCTAATAAATTCCATTAAGATAATTTATTAAGAGGTTTGTGTTTGCTTGCATTTAAACTAGGGAAGTAACAAGTATCTAAGTACTCTGATATCTACGATGTGTTCCAGAAAAATCTAGTATGAATATATGTGACATCCAAGATTTGTGAACTTTAAAAATACAGTCGACTATAGTGAAAATACACTTCGCTATGAGTAAATAAATCTTCAAAGTAAAGCTATCAAGTGTTTTTCATAGGTGCAAAAAAAAAAATGAGACTGAAGTTCAGTTTATGGAATTAAGCTAAACTATTTTTAAACTATAGTTGACGAAAAACACTGCAAAAATATGTGACGTCATATGACTGTGCAAGAATGGTGGAGAAACTGTACCAGAACGTTTCAGCAAAGTGTCCAATGAAAATGTGGACATTTTTTTGTTTTTCTACCAAAGAAGAAAAAAAAGTCAGCTAGTTAAACATGTTTTCTGTTGGGAACACTTGTCAGTTTAGACTTGTTCAGTTTTTACTGAACAACTTTTATCTTCTTGTCATCGATCTGCTGGTGGTGTTGTCAGCTAAACTTTGATAGAAACACATTTTCAGGATTTGTTGGTAAATGATCCAAAACAACAGTGACATTTAGGTTTTGTTAACTGCTGTAGTTAACCAGGAAGTTGACAGAAAACATTTGAGCTTGGCATTGTTTAAATCAGTGCTCCCAAACTTTTTGTCACCGTGGACCGGTACAACGCAAGACTCGTTTACAGATTTGAGGTGCAACGCAAGACACATTTACCGTGGACCGGGGGTGGTATTTTCTCTTTAGTAATAATAATAATAATAATTTCCCCCTTGTCAAAGCAACTTTCTAAAGAAGTTTGTTTTTTGCTCATTTTGGTTGTTTGGGTTTAATTATAGCGGGGTGTATCACCTGATGTTTGGTGTCGCGACTTTGACGTGCGTTAAGTGTGACAGATGTAACAGAGAGAATCCGGTCACTTTTCAAAATAAAATGTTTTTTTCAAAAAAAAAAAAAAAAACAATAAAATGGAAAATATTTTTTCTTTCTGTGCGTCCCGGTGCCAAAATTTCCCGCGGCCCGGCCCGGTGGTTGGGGACCACTGGTTTAAATCAGTGTTTTTCAACCTTTTTTGAGCCACGGCACACTTTAACCTTGAAAAAAATCCTGCGGCACACCAGCCTCCAAAAATAAAATAAAAAATTAAAAAATAAAAAAGCTCATAGTCTGTATAGATCTGCTGTGTGTTCGTTGTTGTTTCAAGATGTTAAGAGGAAAGACTCATTGCGCTGTCACTTTAAACCAATGCATCATGGGAGATGTAGTGCAAAAATCCGCCGACCGCAGACAGACGAGCGTCTCTGAGCCTCATTGTTTTGTTCACTTGTTCCACGGTCTGACACCGGATCCCGCGGAAAGCTACAACGCTAAAGACGAGCTTTAGCTGGTATTTCTGTTGGAATTGAGAGACTTTGAGCAGAATCGGAACAAGGAAGTGAAGACTTTAACCACTTCTGATTGGTCAGACTGATAACATGTGATTAAGCTTTCAGGATTAAATGATTGGCGGGGACAGTTAAAGGGGCGGGACTTTTCCAAAAACAGAGCTTAAGCTACGGCTAAATCGCGGTTCCTTCATTCTTATCAAAATGTCTTTAATAGAATCAAATAAACACAAAGAAAAAAATATTTTACGATCTTTCATATTCCTAACTTCTCAGTGATTTATGAGGGTTTGTTTGGATGAACACAGAGCTGATTTCCTGGAGATGGTAAATGTTTCTAGATCAGTTAATTTCCCACGGCACACTGGTTGAAAAACACTGGTTTAAATTGATGAACAGCATTTCTGTCTTTTTTTTCTAATTCTATGTTTTTATCTCTTATGTTTCGTTGATTCTGATTTCCTGTTCTTAGCAAAGGTATAAATGATTTAGGTAATTAAATACATGTTTCAGTTTTCATATAGCCAGTAAAAAGACATTCCTACACCAACCATTCAGACATAATGTATTAAATGGTTCGCCGCTATATATTTTTTAAATATCTTCATGGTGTAGCACCTCAGGTCTTTGGTTGGGATTAGGGTTTATCAATCAACTCAATAAGAACAAAACATTAGAGGAACGAACAAATTTAACCCAATTAAAGAATTCCAAATGGGCCTTTTTTGTGCACACCTGAGCTTACTCTCCTTCAAAGAAGTATTAGTTGCTCTGTTTTGAAAGCATTTGAACCAGCACCCCATCAGTAATGTGGGGAGTCATTTTTGTCCTTTGTGCTGGACTGCACACGTAAACCCTCAAAGCATCATCACATTACTCTCCCATCAACGTGCTGTCAAAGAAAGTATGCCGTCTCTTAGCGGCGTCCGTCCTCGCCTGTCATCCAGCCGACCCGCTGTCTCTCAGCCCTGCAGGCACAAAGAAGCTCTGCTGTGAGCTGCTTTGAGTCTGACCATCCATTGTGCCACTGGAATCTGCAACTCACTGGTCTTAGGCCGGACTGGTCTCGCTCCGTCACCGCACTCTGGCCTTGCCAAGCCTCCACAGTAAACGAGAGGCCTCGCTGAAACAGCGTGGAGATAAACTTCAGTCTGGATGTCACTGTGCCAAGCCAGATATTATGAGCTGATGGTATTTATTTATGGTATGTCAAGTGGGCATGCACTGGACAGACTACAAAAGACAAAAGCATCTGACACCACTCACTTAACCTCAACCTGACACTTGAGTTCAAGCGTGGTTGCTGTTTGGTTAAGGTAATACCACATCATGTATGAGGACAGGTCAGGAAAAATAAATCCTGTTTTCCTTCATGAAGAAACCATAAAATATTGGCCAGTTCATGCAAAACGTATACGTGTCAACTAACATGCTTAACAATGTCAGACCTTTAACACCATTAGCTAAAAACTGGATCCACCTGCCTGCAATAACTCTAAAGTTCCTGTGATGTAACGGCCAGCTGCGATGCTTCACCAGCAAGAAGATAAATCTGGTGATGAGCAGAAGCTGCTTCAGAAACCAGGTTTGCCAAAAAAGAGGCATAAATACAACTTTGTTTCTGTTTACATCATTGATTTCAAATTCCAAGAATTGCTTGATTACATTAAGTTGGTTTGAACCCAGAAATAAAGACAGCTTGACAGAAATTCATGAAGCTTAAAATAACACCAGGATACAAACAGACTCCAGTTAAAATCCTTACATGTATAGATCCTCCAACAACCTGTTAGTTAGTGCACTATAAAAGGCTTTCACCGGTTTATTGGGGGGGCCCAAATCTACAAGTCCAAAATCCAGAGCTCTGGAAATTTCCCAGAAATCTCTGCGAAAAACCAGTGTGCATCAATGCTCACAAGACTGGTAATTATATACCACATGCATTGCGTCTGGACAATTTTTGTGTTTTTTAATAAACCATCAATGTTTTCATCATCAGAACACAGTGGATTTGAAAACAGTCTTTGTAAAATGTTCATATTCATTCGTTTTTTTTACTTTGGCAAAAGGGTGACGTCATTTTTGGCTTTAAAAAACAAAATAATAAATTTACCTGGAATCGTTAAACTCTTGCATTACAGGTGATGTCGTTTTCTATCTTTCAATCCACGCTTTCCAATCTGGCCTATGACACCACTTTCAGTGAACAAACCCATAAAATATTGACTCTGGCCATTGACTGTATATGAGAACTAGACAGAGGCTGTGTCCAAATTCCCACTCTAATCCCTAACTACTAAAAAACTATATAGTCCGGGCCTACCTAGTGCCCTGGATTTTAAAAGCAATTCGGACGCCATGCTCACTACTTTTTATTTTTCAAATGGTGAATATGTTGTCACCGAATTCACAACCTTGATAGTTTATTTAAAAAATATATCTGAGTACATTTTTTTCACAATAATAGTTTAAACGCACTGCATTGTGATCTATACTCGCTGATCTATTGAGCATAGATGCACACTGGCTTTCCGCAGAGACTTCTGGGAAAATTCTGGGGCACTCAATTTTGGAATTGTACATTCGGACAGCACTACAAAACGGCTAGTGCACTATATAGTGCACTATGTAGTGAGTAGTGAAGGAATTCTGACACAACCTAAGTGAACACCCTAGTGTGTAGCCAGCTTTCAAGTGGTAGGGGAGTGGCCTTCAAAAAACATCCCTCTTGATAGAAACATTGACTCAGACCGACTCAGAACAATCGCTGCTTACTGATGATGTCTTGCTCCAACATGGCGGCGTCCATATTGGGAAAAATTGGTGACTACATTGACTCCATTTGGTTGGAAACCATTTTCTATGCGTGTCGTCACACTCACTCAGTCCAGGTCTCAGATACAGTCAATGACTGACTGTGTTTTAACCATTTTTCTGCTTCTCTAATAAATCACTTTGGATAAAAGAGTTCACTTTATGACTAGAAACAATTGTAAATACCTCAGCATACATCTACTGTACATCAATATTCTTCTGAATGTGCAGCTAGGATTTTGTTTTGCAGGAAAAGAAGAGTCTATGCGCGTCACCCATCGCCTTGTGCTAACTTGGCTTTCCAAGTTAAGGAATTTCACTTGCATTCAACTTTCTGCCACAGTAACTCGACCAGAAATAGGTAAACAGAAGCTAAATTAGACTGAAAGCTAAAATAAAGATTCATTAATAACAAGGCAGTAATTAAAAAACCTTGTGTACGTAGAAATGTGTGTTTAGGTCTATTAACTCACATCTGGACCAATTTACAGATACTGAAAAGCATAAAAAACAGAATTATATTTATAAACCACGAATACAATCAATGAGTTTGTTACTGGAATTTAATTAAACAGTCAAATCCAAAAACACACGAGGATATTTTTTTATAGTTCGTCTTCTGCACCTCCTCAGCTGTGACAGTTACCATAATAAAAACGACAAGATACCTTTTACTTTTTCTATTTTTGCACATTTTTGTATTTGTATACTTGCACATTTTGGAACACCCATCACTTTTGCACATTGCTGTCACTTTTCTCTGCTTTTTGGAACTGCTGTGACAATTGAATTTCCCCAAAGTGGGATCAATAAAGAATATCTCAATCTATCTCTATCTCTAGATGACACGCTCAGCCTTGTCTGCGCTCTTCTGATCCACATGGATGCCCATCTCCATTTTTAATAGAAGTCTGAGGAGTAACAAGGCACAATGATGGCTTTGTGGCGAGGTGGCGTGCCCGTGTGTATGTGAGGGAGGACCGCAAGACCACACCAAATTAAGATGTGGCAGGCAGCCAAGATGGCTGCCCACTTGTTGCAGCGGCGACGTGTTTGACCGAGCTGGGTTTTAATCCAGCCACCACCAGGCTCTCCTTTGAAGCAGCCAGTTGCATAATCTGGGCATACGTATACATTTTTTAATTCTCCTTTTAGAAGAACACAAGTGTGTTTGTTAGCAAACAAACATGCAAAAATCTTCCTCCAATAATTTCCCCATAAAGACATGTATCCTTCCTTAACCATCTGTCCAGGTTCAATCAGAAAGAGTGAGGTCCATTGAGGAGGGGACAAAATCCCAGGAGGTGGGAGGAGGCGGCAGGAGGACGGGTTTGAGGGTCTCTCTGGGAAGCCTCACCCAGATTAGTCACACAGAATTAATCGCAGCACAGAACAATGGTCGCCAAGCTTCTGGCAAACCCAGCTGTCGCTCCGTGAAAGAAAAGAAAAACAAGATTTAAGGCTACGAGACTTTGGCTGGTGAGTGTGCTGGCGGTGTCCCACACCGACACACACCGACACACACACTCACACAGCACACCCTGTCCTCATCAGTGTCTGCTCCTTTCTTTCTCATCACCCTCTGACCATTTGCCTCCCAGAAATAGCGATGGTGAGAGCGCCCACCCAGCAGGGGCTCCTGGTGTCAACCAAAAACTCTCACAGTCATTACAGATTCCACAACACAGCAGTTCAGCTCTTCCCAGACACACGCACATGTTGCACTTACTTGCACTCTCCGTTGCCATCTGGAGTTGCTTCACACCTCCCCTGGTTCAAACATGACTCAGTGGGCATGGAGCATCTTAGACCTGCGAAAGCAAAGTGTACAAACATCGGTACCCCGCTGCGTTTCTTCCAAACCTGAGGCGGTCGGTGCAGAAAAAAAAATAAATAAATAAAAGCTTTATTCCTTAGACACGACACAGTCATTACTACACAAAAGTCTCTCCTCCCAGTTATAAATTGTCTATTTAAAATTGAATTGTGTCAGCTGCCCCAAAAGAAGTGTGTAACACTTGCAAAAGTTGCACAGCTTTGCCATTTCCATGAGAGGTTCTCTGACTCCAAGAAGCTGCAGTGAGAAAAACTTCTTAGGAGTTTGATGGAGACAGCAAAAAACTTCATGATTTGAGGGGGGGGGCCTAAAAAAAAACAGGTGCAAAAGATGACAGTCCACCTGATTAAAGCGTGTTTACTGCAGCTGCAGGAGCTTCCACGTGGAATGTGGAGATGGTGAGTTTAAATAAAGTTTTGAACTGTCTGAGTGTAAAGGAGGGAGAAAAAAGTGGCGGCTGCTCACCTCGTGATAAGCCCAACAGCGACAGCAAAACAGTTATTTTCACAGACAGAATATGCATTCCTCCTGCTTTGACCAGATTTTACAAATCCACGCGGGTTTTTTCATAGATCCGATATGGTATTTCTCTCTTCCGACAGGTAAAAAAAAAAAAAAAAATGAAATGAAACACTGTAGATCCACAGAGAGCAGAGGGAGGCGGACTCCGGGAGATGCTGTCACTTCAAGTCCCGAGTTGGAAATGATCCGAGGAGGGCTGGTCTCCATCCGCGGCTCCAGTCCGCTCAAAGGGGGCGGTTTTCCCGTCCCCCCCCCGCACGCCCGCAGTCGCAGGCGGGCTCCCCCGCTTCAGGAGGAGTTAGCTGGAAGTTGGTCTGTTTTTTTCCCACGGGGGGAGCGCTAATTAGCATCTTTGGTTAACGAGCCGCGCGGGTTTCTTCCCGTCCCGCCACAGGAAGTTAGCCGCGGTTAGCTTCCGATTCATGCTAAAGGAAAAACTATTATGACGGGATTAATTTTTTTTTCCTGTTTTGAATTTAAATGTTATAAAAGAAAAAAACCTTTAGATTACAAACATATAATTCAGTAAAAAAAAAAAAAAAAAAAAAAAGCTTTTCTGGATTTTTGTTGTTGTTTAAAATTATATTAAATGGTAAAAACGGAGAAGAATGTTGTTTATTTTACTTTGAAAAATTAAAATTAAAAATGTTATGTTAAAAAAGACGTTCAAATCTTTAACATTTAAGTAATAAACATTTTACGGAATAAAAAACACTCAGTGTTTATGACCTTTAGCTTTGCTAATTCTGCATCTGTTTTTTTTCCACAAAAAAACCCCACAAAGTCCAGTGCAAAACAAAAAAAAAAAGTATACGTTTACCTAAATAAATTTAAAATATAGATTCCAACCAGAAATCTATATATTTTTATATATATAATCAACAGGTGTGCAGACGCTTGCTGCTGTGGACCAACCAGCTTAAAAAAATAGAACAATTATCTTAGAATCTAATTATTACTATATTTATGACAGAACAGGAACGCTTTCACAGGAAAATTAAGCTTTTCTGACTTTGACTCAGATTATTTTAAGAGGAAAAGACCCAGAACAGTGTTCCATTTAATTAAACAATAAACAAATAAATAAAATACAGTAAATTCCAACATGGGCCACAATGATTTGTGAGAAAATTCAGGAACATGATAAACTAAACCGTTTTTTTACATCTGAATCAATGTATTAAAACTGACCATGTTCTTGTATTTGGTCATGCAGCAAAATGTGTTATGGTAACTTTGAAACTAAGGAAGACACTATCGTAAAAGTTAATGTTTCATTTAAACCTATAAATATGGAATCAATATATGAAGGCATGAAGTGGTTTCATCTGGCTTGCATTCAGAAAGCATTTGTCCAGTACTTTGTTCATAAAGATCTTTATCTGTCTGTCTTGTTTTCTGGTTTCACACAACAGGACAAAGCCTGGGAACTCAGGTGAGCAGTTAGGATTTCCATCATTGGTAAATAAATGCTGACGCTAACTCTCACAAGTCTGCTGCAGAGTCAGCAGATGAGAGAGCAGATTCCCTTCAGGTGCTTCGCAGAGCAACCTCAGGTGTCAAACGTACAATCCTTTGTGAAACTTGGCCAAAACTGAACAGCTCACAGAGGATGTAAATAAAAACGGAATCAATTTTGTGGATTTTGTCTCGATTGCCACTGTGTTTGGATAAAATTGTTGAAACAAAACTAATTTTTTGAGAAAAATTTTACTGTTTCCCCTTCACACGCACTTCATGTTTTCTCCCAACTCATTAGAGTAAACTAATGTGATATTAATGCTGGACTACAAATACATTGAATAGTAGCTGAACAATTTTTAGTGAGTTTAATATGATACATGGCCTTTCTCCCTTAGCATAACGGGTCCAGTTTGAGTCTTAAGATATTTAGAGTCACTTTTAATATCTAAACAGTATGTAAGTTAAACCACATTTATCTGTGGATATTAAAAAAAAAAAAACAACAATCAATTTCTTTAATTTCAAAGTCTGTCTAACCAAGTGTGTCAAACTTTCCATTATCAGGTCAACAGTTTGAGATGTTCCCTCTCGTCCTTCCAGGGGCTGGAGTTGCTGTTTTGGTCACACTTTTTTTTTTTTTTTTTTTGCTGATGGAAAAAGCCACGCTGGAAATGTTCTTCTCAAAACAAGCTCAAAATTTAGAAAACAGGATGTTTTTCCTTGTTATTAGGGGAAAATTTTGCCAATGGAACTAGTAGAATTTGTCTTGGTAAGATGGCATTAAAGAAGTTGTCATGTCCTGCCCTTTTAAGACAAAATGTACATTTTAAATGATCTATAAACACTTTCATTTAGGTCTATTGCACTTGTTATTAGAAATATTATGTCCTAAATTAAAAATGTACTGCTCAAAAAAAGTTTGTGTATCTTTAAAGGACACATATTTATACACTTACATACATAATTATACTTTTCCCCCAAAAATATTCTATTTTATGTACTACAACAGTCCTCCTATTATTCCTACTATAAAACAATATCAGAATTTTTAGGAATTTAAGATGAAGTTGTCAAAATGATGTGTAAATTATGAATCAAAACAAATTGTTTCATTAGAGATGTTACTTAAAATAAGATGTTGTCAAGATCAAACTTTCTAATAAGACATTCTAGATTTATTGTCTTAAAACAAGTCGTTACATCTGACTGAAACGTTAAGTCAGTTTTGACTTATATCAAGGGTAAAAAGAGATTTAAACTAGAAATACAAGTTTTTTCTCGTAAATTTACAACTTAAAAGTCGTAATTAAAAAAAATTGTTTGGAAACTGGCTCTAAAACTCCATTGTATAGGTGTATTATAATGTTCATTTCTCATAAAAAGAAACCTCAAAGCTGTATTTTGATTGTTCACACATATCCCGTCTGCTACAAGCCCCGCCCCCAGGCTAACACAAACACTAACTTTCTCCGTGGAGCTAGCGGTGATCGGCAAAAGCTCTTTCCTTTTATATGCACAATATTCACAATCATCTTTGCAGAAGTTTGGATATAGTTTGTTTTCATGGGAAAGACGCAGACACGCTGCAGAGGCCGGCTCTAGAGTGACGTCATGAATTAGGCGACACCCACAAGGAAAGTAAGGCGGAGCCTCAGAGATCGAGTCGTCTTACTTCCGGGTTGGACAAGAACTCAGGAAAATAACTGATATTTATTTTTAAAAATTGTTCTATTGTGTGCCAAAGGTAATGTATTATCACATACATGGATATTGTTAACTATATGTTTATGAATAGCATGGCATAGGCCAAGGCGAAACCTGTAATAACTTTGTATTTTGGAAAAACTAAAATGCACAATTGTTTTATTTCCAACTTTTCGTTGTTCATTTTTGGGGAGTTTGGACACAAATATTTGGGGAAATTTCTCGTTTTAGTTTAAATTGATCTTTTTTCACAGTAAAATATTAAACAATGATCCTTTAGTTACGAGAACGTCCTCATGACCCATCTGTTAAATTCAAAGTCAAAGCAAGGCACTAAAACACTCCAAGGTAAGGCTCAGCAGTCAGCTGACCATAGATTGTTGGAGGAATGTTTAATGATGTCCTTTATCCATAGACCTTACTCTAATTTAGCTGACAATAATCTATAGCAGAGGCTTAACAAAACATTAAATCATTAGACTTGCTTTCCAAATCCTTTAACAAAGTGGGATTTTTGTGCTCCTTCTGGCATTTAAATGATAACTTTGCTGGTCTTTTTTGGATATTGAACAATTCACTTTAAAGCTAGCATTTCCTTTATTTGTAAAATCTTTAATAACGTTGTCATCATGTCTATTTTTTACACGTGAAGCATGAATCTGTGGACAAAAGAAATTCAAGTTGCAAACAACAGAGCATACTAAAAAAAAATTGAGGAACTGTCATTTTTCATTTGCAATAAATAAAGTTTGAAATTATGCAAATGTGAACATGTTTAGTGATTAAAAAGCAAAAGAAAACAGCCATATTTACACAAACAAAACAAAATGAGTTATTCCAGAGGGAGACTTTGCATCTTTACTGGCCTTCAGGTCCAGATTTGCAGCTTCTTTAGGGTACAGATACGTACAGATGACAGGGATTTACCTGTCTTCAGGTGTTAACTCTTTTTATTAGTGCTGACATTTTTTTTGTTTTGTAATGAATCTCCAGTGTGACTCAACTGCAAAGTTACAGGTAAAACATCAGTGAGAATGAGAAATAACCCAAACTGCTGACCCTGAAGGACTGAATACTGGAAGTTTAACGTTAAAAACGTGACACTAAAGGAGGGGAAACGTGTGTAACCTACTTTAAAGTGTCTCTTTATGTCCATATCAGTGATTATAATCAGATTAAAGACATATTATATGGGCATTGTCATGCAAATGTATGCATCTGATTATGGGATGGCGCTCATAATCACCTTTGGTCAATTAACTAAAGCACTTAAATGGATTTGGCTGCTTTTGTCCGCCTGCTGTTTGGTGTCAATAGCATCTTTGTTCTCAGCATTGATGCTCCAACAGTCTAAAACCAGAGCAGACAGATGCTGTGTGGCGCCGCTCGACATGTTGAATATCAGACTTTCACACTCGGCGGGTCAGAGTGGACACACTTTTTCAGTAAATGATGCTGATTATCACCCAGTTGAAATAGATTTACCTCATTGCTTCACTGAGATCAGAAATACTCGATGCACTTGTCCTGATAACTAATAAAACGACTCTAGATCCATTTTTGTAGGTAAAACCTCTACAGTTTTGAGTATAAAAACAAACAAACTTAACTCTTTACATGTTGTTTATGTTGATGGGAAAATGTGACGATGCTGTTAATTGTGTGAGATTGTTTTAGGTAAGTAAACAGGATTTGTGAGATTTTTATCTTCATGGTGTCAATCTGGGGTTTGGGTCTGTCCCCACAACTGGTGCAGCACAGATGGGAAGATGTCATCCACTACATGAGCCCTAAAAAACAGAGACAGCTGCTCAGGACCGGATCAAATGCTATAATACACCACAAGCTGGTTGTCCATGCAGTGGCCCACATCGTCTGACTGATGCCTGACGTTTTCCTCTGGGAACAGGAAGAACACAATGAATGACACGCATTGTGTTTTTCTAATACTGCCCTGGCTTTATTTTTCATTTATCCCTTGTGCTATCCTATGACCCCCCCACCCTTCCATTGAGGTGTTCTCCTACCATGACAAAGGTGGATAAAGGTGGAGAGGATTTCATGTAATCCATGGACACCAGTGAAGATCACAAATCATTGAAGAAAAAAGGTTCAGAGCTCTGTCTAGTGGGTCTAGATGACCCCACTCCCAATATTAAAGGGCCTCCAACCCACAAGGGTTAAAATGGATCAGAAACCTGTAAATCCAGCATATGGCCTACTGTCCTAATGTCACAGTTTATACTAGGCACGTCCAAAGTCCGGGCCCATGGGCTAAATGCTGCTTGTGTTCACATTTCCTCCGGCCTTCAGACTCCTTTCATAAAATCAATCATATGCAGCCCAAAGCATTTTCTAAACTATGTTTTAAGCTTTGGTAAACCTGTGGCAACACTGTCACAGGACCCTACTGTAATAGTTTGGAGCTTATTTCTAAAATGTCAGCTGTAAATTAGAAAAGAAAACCTGACAGTGATGGCAGCTGCTTCCAGGACAAGTAGAGGTTGGAGTATTTTGGGTTTTTTTTTTGGTTGTAAAACATGACACAACTGTGTCTGTCTAATGGGCCAAGAGAACGTAGCTGTTTTAAAGGGGTTTAATATCACAAGGGACTACCAGACAAGACATGCCAACCACGACACGCTAACTGGGAGCGAACGGGGCAAAAAGCTGACAGTAATTTAGGTAAAAACGCATTTAAGGCTCAACCAAAATATTAGAATCCCTCCAGAGAATCACAGGTTCTTGCAAACATTTATATCTTTAACTAAATCAAAGTCACAAACCAAAATTATTTCAAGTGTATGTAATAAAATGATGAGGAAGGCAAAACACGTAAAAAAAAAAAATTAAAAAGAGTCTAACAATTTCAGAAGAAGAAAGGTCATGTCAGGTGCAATGGGTCACAACCGGGTCGAATTCTTGGCATGAATTCTGCTGGAAAGACCTGCTGAGATTTTTTTATCACTCCGGTTCAAAAACGGTATCGGAGCCGTGGAGGTGAATGCTGGAGATGTGGAGGCAAAGGGGCTTTTCAGACATCCTGGAGCTGTTATTCAAAAATGCTGGGTTGAAATGAATGATCCTTCTCTACATTTGAGGCGATGTATCTTTGTAACTGGACGTGCGTATGGATTAAGGCAATATGGATAAAAAAAACCACTGCCGTACAGAATCTGCTGGCAGCAAAAAAAGAAAGCTGTTACAAAGAGAAGGTAGACATGAAACACCAACAATAGAGAAGTGGATCGCTTTTACTCATGATATTTACATTGTGGAAAAACATTCATTTTTAATTCTCATTCAGACAGAAAGGTTTTCTAAAAAAAAAGAGGTCAAAATGCACAGAACATGTTAAACTTGTTCAAACAGGCCTTTTGTAAAAATCTACTTTTGGATTGTCTGACTTTTAAAATGTATTGACAATTTCTGTTGTGAGGTAAAAATGGTCACCTATGTTTGTCTTTCTCCGTTCTTTTCTTTTTGTCCCTTTGGTTTTCATGTTGCTGGTGGATTTTGATATAAATGTATATTGCAAAACTGAATGGGATTTGGCTTCTCAAGAAAAGCAGACATATTTAGATGTATTTGTTTTTCATGTGAAGAAATGAAAAGTTGGATGAAAATGCTTATGAAATTGTTCATTTGGATTTAATATAATTAAAATAGTTCAAAGACGGCAGGCCCTGAAACCTTAGAGACCCCCGATTTACACTCTTCACAGTCCCTGCAAACACAACAACAATCCACCGATACACAATGCATCCAACGTACCATAAACCAAAAGTCACGTGTCGGTTTTCCTTTATATTCATAATATTTTTTCTGGTTTTAACAGTTTAATTGTTTGTCAATTAATGCACTTTTATAGCAAAAACTTAATTTAAAATCTTGTTTTTTTCCTCTTTTATTCACTATTCAGGCCAGCTGTTGTTCTGCAACTTGTGGATCAGCATCTAGAAATACATCCTGACAAACATCGATCTAAAAATGAGTCGGAAATGTTTTATTTTGAGCTCGACGGCGTCTCCGCGGTGGGAGTTTTCCCTACCTGGGGTCTTTGACTCCTCTGACATAAGTCTAAATAGATGTGATCATGAGTGGGAG
The DNA here is from genome assembly GCA_023969325.1 of Oryzias curvinotus. Taxonomy (NCBI): domain Eukaryota; kingdom Metazoa; phylum Chordata; class Actinopteri; order Beloniformes; family Adrianichthyidae; genus Oryzias; species Oryzias curvinotus. Next base: position 32,000,536 of record CM043714.1, read on the forward strand.
CCTGATGCATGCCAAGAGTTTCACCGTTTTAATATTAGTTTAATTTAATATCAGCATGAAAGACCTTCGGTGAGAGTGGAGTGTGGGTGGGCAGCAGAAGAGGTGGAGTGCAGAAGGATGAGTCTGTGCATGTCCCTGCAACACAAAGCCGTTCAAGTCCTTGAGGCCTGTTTTTGTAGTGCTATTGTAATGTGACTCAAGGGCATCTTTGGCGTGAAACTCTTCAAAAAGGAAGAAAACTAAAATATTATAAGAATTCCCTATCCTTCTGTTTATAAATGTGAGTTTTTTCTGGTTTAAAAGCTGTTTCAGCCGTACCAGAGGACAGTTATTACACGGTCTACAGCTGCTAATGCTGTCACTGTCGCTGTTTTACTGTTTTCTAAAACAAACTGTAGTTATATTGTTGGTAGAATGAAAACGTCAGTCTACTGCAGCTTGATTTATGCATTTATTTCTAAGAAGAGGCCGATGTTTTGACCATTTCCTCGTCTGTCTTTCCCTGAAGTTGGATCCTGCTGACTTCCTGCTGTCTTTTCTTTTCCAGGATCTCCGTCTGTGGGCGGGAACAGACCGTTTTGTTATTTCGTCGTCCTAATCTAAAGATCTGCGAGGATTCAAATTCAGACTTTCCAAACCCAGAAATGTCTCCCGTGTTCAGCGTATCCAATTATCTGGCAATCCCAGAGATTTCAAAAAGCACACATCTGCTCATTGCTTGTTTCATTTCCCAAAGAAATATCCTGACTCACCGTTTTTTGAGCTGCATGAGCTGTTTACTGCTGAAAACTCACAGGCCCGCGTGCAGAAAGCGCTGGAAAAATGTGTCTCTTAAAGGTCAAAACCTCACTTTTCCCGGGAGATTCTGACCCAACCGCTTTATGTGGGTCAATGAACGACCACAACAGGAAGGTGCCAGTCATAGAAAAAGTTGATTTACCGCTGAGATGTTTGCTTTAATTTATGTCTGTTCATGTTGCGTGGAAGGAACAAGCCAGAGCTCTTTCAAAGACAAAACATAGAATACATTTTTTAGAAGGCTAACACAGCCTCTTAAAAAAAAAAGAAGGAAAAATGTCAGTCGTTTTCATCAATTTTTACTTTTTTTTTAAATTTTGTGTTATTTTTTTCCCAAAGCAATTGACATTTTTTTTAAGTAAAATAGAAATAGGGAAAAATTAGTTATATTACAATAAAAATAAGTTTAACAACAGCAACAAGTTGTTTCTTGTTATACTCTTATTACTTTTCTTCATTATTATCATCTGGCCTTTAGCTATCTTAATTTAAAAGTGTGCATTTTTACGTGATGCAGGGTTTGATTGCTGCTTTTTCTGTTGTGACGCAGTGATTCAGTTCGTAACCCTTTAAACAAATGTCTTTTTTTTTTCCTTTTTATTCCCGCATGTGCGGAAATCTCATGACTGACTCGCTTTCAAAAAAAAATGTTGAAGCTCTTTGTTTTGTTTTTTCTCTCTCCACCAAACAAAGTGTTTCTGTTGAGGGAAAGAGGTCAAACGAACCTCCCATCAGCACCGACAGACCTCATCTGTGAGCCTGTGTCCCAAGCATACCTGAGGGAAGGAAAATGGACCATTGTATTGCAGCCGTATTATTTCCTCAGTGTTTCAAAGGTGGATTAATGTATCCTGGCGTTGCTGTATTGTTCTTTTCAAGGAGGAGGTTTATTAACTTTAAGGCTGACTTGCAGTTTGTGGTTCCCAGAGCAAAGAAGTGGAGATACGGGGCGGGGTGGGGAACGTTTGGCTCCTGCTTTCCTGCAGTAACAAGGTTATGGGAAGCTGATCGTCTGGTGTAAAAAAAACAAAAACAAAAAAGCTTGAATATTTAAAAAAAGAACCTCAACTAAAGAAGTTTGTTTAAAGGCATTTCTGATCTTTGAAAGTTTCAACATTTCTTCTTTAAAGACACAACAGAACATGACCATTGAATGGATTTTTTTTTTTAAATGAGAGCTTCTTTGTCATGTCAGAACACTCATGCACTTTTTCTAAATGTCACAAACTCTTCTTTTTTCTCTCACGATCAGCTGTTGACGCAAAAAAATACACTTCAGTCGCAGTAAACTTTTTTTTCGTTTTGCATACATGCTGGGAGTATGGGAGTAAGCTAGCAGGGGAGACTGTTAGGGGAGACGCCATCTTTATAATTAAACGACCCCTGGGAACGCTTTGAAAATGGATTAAAAGATAGTTGGAGTGGGACTTTAAAAAGTAATAAAGTAAATAGAGGTTTTATGGCTTATTATAAAAAAAACGGTTATGATTTAACTCTGGAGAACAATTTTCTTCTTGAGCATTTAACATTGGTTTATTTTAAGGAGTAAAAGTGACCCACTACCATGTTTAGTTGTAGAAAAACTACCTTAACTTATGCTTAACTTATGCTTATGAAATGATGTAACTTTTCCTAAAGGAACTCTATCTTTAGAAAAAGTGATGCGTAATTGTTGTTCATGTTTACATTTGGGATGTACACCACTGGAGTAAAAAGATTGTCTTATGAGTCATTTTTGACCCGTAGGACAAGGGAAACAATAATAACAAGATCACACAAGGGTTCTAATTCATTTGACTTTATTTTGTTTGTTCGTTATAGCAGAAATAAACAATAATGAAATAATAATAAAAAATGACCAAATGACCAGATTTGACCTGCTGGGTTTTCCTGGGAATTCAACCAATTAAATAGCACATTGTCAGAGGAGTTCTCTAAGATTAAAAGCTCCAGATTATTCTGTTCCTCGTGAGCAAATGGAGACGAAATGATGATGCAGGTCTGCTGGAATCTCACTTGGTTTCTGCCCAATGATCAACTTTATTCCACAGGAAGTGGTGGGAGAAGAGGCTGCTCCATGAAAACTGGTGGAGAAAAAAGGAGGAGAGCAGCACTCATCCTTTTTCTATCTGTCATTTTGGGAAGGGGTACTTTCAAAATAAAATGTTGTGCTGAAACCCGACTCCTAAGAAAGGCCATTTGGATTGACATGTGTGACACTGATTGAAAAACTTGTGAACGTGACTCTCATAAAGATTTTGTATTTTTTACCCAGAATGAATTTGGTTAACTGTGTGAAAGCTAAAGATCCACAACAACAAAAGTTTTGTCTCTGAAAACGTGTTCAGCTGATTCCAGTGAAGGGAGCTGCTGAAGGCCATCAGCAAAGTGTGTGTGTGTTTTTTGTGTCATTTTAAAGTGGCCTGCAGCTGCTTCCCAGTATTGTGGCACCCATCGCGCATGTGGCCGTGTGAGCACAATGTGTGACAGCCAGACACAGCGGGCCACTGGTTCCCCAGCCGGGGCTGGAAGAGCCGTGGGAGGTCCAGAGACCCCGGTCCTGTTTTTGGACACAGAATCACAAACAGGAAGTCACTGCAAAGCGGTCACACAGCGCCACTTCCTCCCTTTGTTTACCAGCAGATTGAATTAAAGTTTGTCCCGGCGTTTGCTGCTCCAGCCTCATTCCACGTCGGCGGTCGGTGTCACAATGCCCCCCCCCTCATGTGTTGGTTGGAAAAATAATCAATCGTTTCTACAAAGATTTCTTCAAGTCAATATTTTATTTAAAGATTATTGTCTTTTTTTTAGTTCATTTAGCTTTTCTGATTTTGTTCACACCAGGGGGAGATGTTCAGTCATCACAGCTGGTTTCTGTTAGTGACCCCCTCCCCAAAGGCCAAAGTTCCACTCTGATCATCTTCTGATCGATTTTCAAAGCGTTGGCGGTGGTCCTTCAGTTCTGAGCCGTGTCGTTTTCTAGGACATCGTTTCTGCAGAGCAGCAGTTCATTAGAAATTCACCTCTGAGTTGTGGCCGGGACCGTCTCTCCTACTAGCTTGCAGCCCCTCACACCCCCCAATCTAAGACGTCCATGTTTGTCAGCAGGTGGATGCATCAGAATGGAGCAGAGCAGGGAGCTGTTTTTAAGTTTATAAACTAATCTGTTTAAGCTGAAGTTTTATGTGGCTCCTACATATCATTTTTCGGACACATTAACCTTGAAATCTGTAATTCTGGTCTTACTTTTGAGGTTGATTATGGTCTAGAAATAGTTGGACCGTTGCTTAAAATAGGATGTCTTTGGGGGAAATGTACTTGAGAGATATAAAACTCTTCTTCTGAACATAACATTAAGACATAATGTTTTGAATAGCCAGAGAAACAGACTTAAACGTGAGTTTTTCTATCTCATTTCATTATTTCAATAGTCTTTGAAGGCAGGATGTCACCATTTATTTTAAGAAATCCTTCCGAGTTCCTGTGGCAGATGGAAAACCATCTTATTTTCTATATTTTTACTTTGTTTTGAGAAGGATTAAAATATTCCATGTCCCCTTTTTCTGCATTTGAACTCTAAAAAACATTTGAAATACTTTTTACACATGTATGAAGAAGTCATGTGCTCAACCAAACAGTGCGAGTGAGTGCTCAGCTTCAGAGACACGTAAATAAAGACGTCAAAACCCTAAGAATAAATTGGTAAAGGGTGTTCCACAAAAAGTTTTCTTTCATATCTTCTTCCAGCACAAACTCTGTGAACGGCCATCCCACATGTGAACAAACCCCACAGCGCTTTGAAAAACAGCCATTTATCTGGTTGTGGCTTAAGATGTCGGGAGACACACCTCCAAGCCAACGTTCCCAGGCAGAAAACACCATTCCTTTGTTCCCTAAATATTGGATAATTACTGCGGAGGGCTATGACCCCCCCCCCTGCACGCTGCTCAGCGTTAGGCTTAACATCCCCCTGTTTGCGCCGTGTGAAGTCTCAGGCTATTTTCAGAAGAACGTGTACATTAACGGTAATATCAGAGGCTGTGATTACAGGATGAAGAAGCTTCTCAAGGGGATTATATGTTACTTAAAACATTATCATAGCCCGGAATAAATCTGTTTTAGTGAGTTTGGGAAACATGCGGCCTTTCCCTTATTTGGATTTCCCAGGGGAGAGTAATTCCACCTCACTTCCATGACTTCCTTCAGCTTTCCAATTTAAATGAATTTGTTTAAACTTTGTTTTATGTATTTTACTGTTGAGGGGATCAGCTCTCCTCTCCTCTGCTTTGTTCTCTTGCTGTCTTTATTTTTCAGATTCTGAGCTGCGTTTCTCCATCACAGCTACTGACCTCTCTGATCCTCAGCCTGATTCCCAGAGGCGACTTTAGCCGCTTTAAACGGTTTTTCCATCACAAATCGAATGCAGACCTTCCAGTTGAAAATAAAAACTACCACAGCTGCAGCAAAACACCACAGTTCTGAGTTAGAGGCGCTCACACTCTCAGAAGAAATGTTTGATGACTTTAAATGTAAATCTACATTTTAGACACAAATAAGAAATAGTTACCGCCATTTTTTTTCTCAGTGAAGACACCCAGAGACTCCTCAAATTAAAGTCGGAATCATTTCTTGCTCCACCAAGAGTCACTTTCCTACCTGGACCCCCCCAGGTGTCCTTTACATGGGGCAGCCCTTCTTCTGGATGGTTTTTATTGAAATTTCCCCGCCGTGTGGCGCTGGGGGTTCTGGCTGCTGCTGCCGTGGCGGGGGTCTTGGTGTGGGGATGGCTGGACACTCTCCCTCCTTCTTTTCACATTCCATCATCCATTTTAGAAGAATATAAACACTCACCTGAGCACAGGTGTTAGCTCACCTTTACACTAATAGTTTGCATGATTGAATGAATGAAATATTTCACAGTAGTTGATTTAAAGGCATGAGTATGCGTGTGTGAACATTATCCGTATGGTGTTCATGTTGACATGTGGACATTTTTGCAGCTAACAGGTGTGTTTATAATATCTGAGTGCGTGTGGACAGGCTCCGCCCCTTAAGATTTGTATTACATTTGAACCTTACCGTAATGATAAACATCCAGTAAACGTGTAGCTTTGGGCTGCTTCATGGTTTTATCCCCCACCTCTCCTATTATCACCCTCCTACCCCCCCCCTCCTATTACCACCCTCCCACCCCCCCCCTCTAACATCCCTCTCTATTCTTCCCTCCTTTCCTTTTCCGTCCGGTCCAACACCAAAGATTTTCAAAGACGATTGAATTTAATAAAGTTTGGCCTCAACTACAAAAGGGGTTTATTCAGACATTCCTCTGGTGTGTCTGAAGATTCATAATCCCTGTTGTTAAAGTAAAATATGTCCAACACAAGAGGCCTTCAGCTCTCATCTGTTTGCCCAGCTGTTGGACTGGACAAGTTAAAAAAAATTAAAAAATAAAAAAGAAATTTCCCCTTTAAAGTTGAGCGGCGGGGAGCCAGCGGCCACAGATTCATCTGGGTCAAACCGGAGGCGGAGCCAAAGTGCCTTCTTCACATTTGAGTGCGTTGATGAACAGAGCGTTGTGCAGTTCAGACATTTTGTCCCACAGACACCGTTTGCATGACAAAAAGCGGAGGTTTTACTTTGATGTTAGTGCTTCATCTCGGTCAGATGTAAACCGAGAACTTTGGAATTTTGCAGAACTTCCTGAAGGAAAGATGGCATGCTTCTCAATTAGCCCTTGTTCTATCCTAGGCACTTTACATTGGGAGTGGGGTCATCTAGACCCACTAGACAGTTGGGTCATCTAGACCCACTAGACAGAGCTCTGAACCTTTTTTCTTCAATGATTTGTGATCTTCACTGGATCCATGGATTACATGAAATCCTCTCCACCTTTATCCACCTTTGTCATGGTAGGAGAACACGTCAATGGAAGGGGGGGGGGGGTCATAGGACAGCACAACAATCAAACATTATTTGTCACATACATATTCATACATACTATAATATGTAGTGAAATCGCCAGTGGCGATGTTCCTGTGGCTGAGCTGGTATGAAGAGATTCCCAATATACTGACTCAATAGACTCATGTTTGTTTTAGGAGTTACTTTTATACGTTTTTAACGTATGTGGGGTCATGAGGTATGAAGCCTATTGTTGTAATAATGGGTTAAATGAATAAAATTGCTCTGAATTTCATTGAATGAGCTGAGTGTTAGAGGCAGGTTTAAAGGCTGGGTTGGGGTTTTATTTGATTTTTCTGTGTCTGTTTTTGCTTTTCATTGTAAAATGCTTTGAGCTGTGCCATGTATGAGAAGCGCTTTTTATGAATAAAGCTTGATTTGATTCGATAAATGACAGAGTTAAGTTCACAAAGCGAGAAAAGTGTCTATGTGTTATGCGAAAGTGTATAAAGTGACAATACTGTGCAGATACTGTATGGAGCAGCGAGCTTCCTGTTAAGAAAACAGCAGGAGAACGGAGGTTTGAGCGTCTGGGAGGCGAGTTTAGAGAGACAGGTGGGTGTTCTGGTTAAGGGTCCAAATGTCTGGGGGGAAGACTCTCCTCCTCATCCTCTCTGTGTTTGCCTTCAGACCTCGACAGAGAGACGAGTCTGTTGTTGTTATGACTGAGGTCCTGCAGCATCTTCTTTGCTCTGGATGCAGCGCTGCTGGCTTTAGATGGTCTCCAGGTCGGGGAGCACGGTCCGGATGGTGCGCTCGGCGGATTGGACCACCATCCGGAGAGCTTTCCTGTCTGGTTTTGTGCTCTTCCCAAACCAGGCCGTGATACTTCCTGTCGGCGGAGGTGAAGAATGTCTTTAGCGCCTGAAACATGACAAAGTAAAGAATGCAAGAAACAGTCCAGCTGATGTTTTCAGGAGAAAGTACTCAGTCATGGGTTAAGATGACACCAGAAGATCATGCAATCCTCTGACCCTCACCATTTGCTTCCTGGGGATGATCACATAAAAAATGAATCTTTATTACCCTGAAGTCCTCATAGTTTGACCTTAATTGAGTTTTTTCAATCGAATAAAGGACATCATTTTCCATTGAAGCCCACTTCAGCAAAAATGTTGTTGGACTCTTTGGTATCTACACTTTTTTCTTCCCAAAAGGTTTGTAAAGCTATTCAGAAAAAAGCCTCCTTTACAGTGCTTAACCCAAATCATTGCTGTTTTTTTGATGATTTTTACACAGATTCTTGCCTTTATTTTGCTTTTATTTAATGCGTCTGTTAGTTTCCCGGGGTTGTCATCCATCTGGGTGCTGATAGAGGTCCAACGCCAAATTCTCAGCAATAAAACGGATGATGGAGACCACACAGCGGGGGACAGACTGGCTCTGCAATCCTGTGGGATTGTGGGTAAAAATCTGTGATCCAGTCATGGGAATGACACAGCTCCACATCAAGTTTGCAAAGCGGGATTTCTGATTGGCCTAGACCAGTACAAGGTCACGACCGGGCCTGAAGGGGACTTTCTGCCTCTTCCTCATTAGCAGCATGTTTCTCCTCATCATCTGCAGAGCTCACATGCATTCATGGTGTTCCTCCTGTTCCCATTGCAGATCTCTGCAAGACAAACATTTGCTAGATAATGAGCGGTTATAGGAGACTTTGATGCTGTCGGAGTTTATTGTCGTTAGACTGAATCTCCTCTCAAGTATTGAGAGTTTGGACAATATAACTGTGAGACCCAATAATAATATTATGAGCGGCTCTGTGTGCTGATTGTTTGTGAACCTAATCACATAATTGCAGTTTGTGTGAGAGAAGGAAGGGAGAGGTTTACTGCGCCTTCATGTGTGGAACGCCTGCTTGAGAACAGTGGGAGTTTATGACACACAGCCACACAAAGGGCGAGGAAACCAGGAGGCGGAGCTATACGGCCCTTGAAGGGTAAAAAAAAAAAGGTAATATTTTGCATCAAAAATCAGAGGTTGTGCTCACAGTGGTTGCTCAAAACTCTTCATAACAAGTATAATTTGTAAAAGATTTATTTTGGAACTTTATTGAGTACTGTGAAAGTTGAGTTTTGAAAATAGACTGAGATTAGAAATCCAGAAAATGTAAGAAGTTGTGTGGCATCACCTACATGTGTTGTGGCGGTTCATGTTTGCAGAAACTAAAAATCTGCCTTCTGAAGTTGATCTTAGACACTTCAAAGTTTGTTCTGTCAAGAGTTGAAACACATTTAAGCAAAATCTGTAAGATTTAAACTAAACAGAGTAGAAGAACTCTGCAGGAGAAAAGGAACTCTTGGCTCATGGAACAACGGTGGTTGGAGATGCAGAGATGTAACGGGTGACGAGCCTGTGACGGGTCACCAACCTGTGACGGGTCACCAGCCTGTATTGGGTCACCGGTCTGTGACGGGTCACCGGTCTGTGACGGGTCACCAACCTGTGACGGGTCACCAACCTGTGACGGGTCACCAGCCTGTATTGGGTCACCAGCCTGTATTGGGTCACCGGTCTGTGACGGGTCACCAACCTGTGACGGGTCACCAACCTGTGACGGGTCACCAGCCTGTATTGGGTCACCGGTCTGTGACGGGTCATTGGCCTGTTACTGGTGACCGGCCTGTGACGGGTGACCGGCCTGTGACGGGTCACCGGCCTGTTACTGGTGACCAGCCTGTGACGGGTCACCAGCCTGTAACAGGTGACCAGCGTGTATTGGGTCACCGGTCTGTGACGGGTCATTGCCTGATTACTGGTGAACCGGCCTGTGACGAGGTCATTGGCCTGTTACGGTGACCCCGGGTGACCGGCCTGTGACGGGTCACCGGCCTGTTACTGGTGACCAGCCTGTGACGGGTCACCAGCCTGTAACAGGTGACCAGCGTGTATTGGGTCACCGGTCTGTGACGGGTCATTGGCCTGTTACTGGTGACCGGCCTGTGACGGGTGACCGGTCTGTGACGGGTCATTGGCCTGTTACTGGTGACCGGCCTGTGACGGGTGACCGGTCTGTGACGGGTCATTGGCCTGTTACTGGTGACCGGGCTGTGACGGGTGACCGGCCTGTGACGGGTCACCGGCCTGTTACTGGTGACCAGCCTGTGACAAGTCACCGGCCTGTAACAGGTGACCAGCCTGTGACGGGTCACCGGTCTGTGACGGGTCATTGGCCTGTTACTGGTGACCAGCCTGTATTGGGTCACCGGTCTGTGACGGGTCACCGGTCTGTAACAGGTGACCAGCCTGTGACGGGTCACCGGTCTGTGACAGGTCATTGGCCTGTTACTGGTGACCAGCCTGTGACAAGTCACCGGCCTGTAACAGGTGACCAGCCTGTGACGCAGGGGTCGGGAACCTATGGCTTGCGAGCCACATATGGCTCTTTTGATGGTCACGTATGGCTCGCAGACAAATCTTTATTTATACCATTTTTTTTTTTCATTAGATCAGTCCTTCTCGTGCGCGATGCGATGCCAGAGGGGCGCAGTAGTAGCGGTGCTTGGAGAGAAAAATCTGCGCCAGCACTCAGTTTACTATTATCTACTATTTCACAGAGTTTATTCTAGCAGGAAACCTATTAATTGCCGTGCCTAAACCTGCGCGCTCCCGTCTCTGAGAAAGAGCGCGCAGATACGGGGACGGGACATGAGGAAGAAAGCAGAGGGTGGGGGTGCCCCCCACCCTCTGCTTTCTTCCACAGGCAGCAGGTGAATCGCACAGGGATTGTAATAACGTGAAACCCGCTGCCCGTCACTCACTGCAGTGTGTGAGTGTGTGTTTGTCTCCACGTCTGCATGTGAGTCTTCCTCACATCTACAGAACATTCAGACCTACCATCACGTTTAAAGTCTGAACGCCTGCATGAAGCAGAAACTCACCACGGATCAACCAGACTAGACCATCAGCAGAACCACCACGAGAAATACTCATCATTTATTAGCAACAGCATAACGATGTTATTAAAAAGAATCCACAGACTTATTGTACTTTAAAAGTGTTGAAATTACATCAAATGCTCACATTCACTTGTATTTTTAGTTTTAAACATGTTGTCGCGGACTGAGTTGGGTCCGCTGTTGGGACGCGTTAAAAGTTCTGGAGTTCCTTGAACGCATCAAGCAGAGATCTGATTGGCTCTCAGTTCTGTCGCTCAGCCTGTTGTTAGGTAGTTTGGACCAATGGGGTTCAGCTATGGGCCCAATAAGGGAAATGGGAGGGCTGGAGCGGGAGGGGGGAATATAAAGTTGGGAGAAGCGCTCTCGTGTCAGCGGGAGAGATTGAGGAGTTGATGAATTAATTGTTAGGCGTTTGCTGCGGTCTGCAGTAAACGGTCACCGGTCTGTGACGGGTCATTGGCCTGTTACTGGTGACCAGCCTGTGACGGGTCACCGGTCTGTGATGGGTCACCGGCCTGTAACGGGTCACCGGCCTGTGAAGGGTGACCAGCCTGTGACGGGTCACCAGTCTGTGACGGGTCACCGGCCTGTTACTGGTGACCAACCTGTGACGGGTCACTGGCTTGTGACGGGTGACCAGCCTGTGACGGGTCAGTCGCCTGTAACAGACACAAGAGCAGCTAAAGTTGGGGTCACCTCTTGCGTCCTGACGTCGTTGGTTCTCTTTTTTGGTTCAAAATTCCATTTTAATGGCTCAAATATTCAGGGGAACAAATCTGGACTGCAGACCAGGTTAGGATTTTAGCAGACAGTCAAAGGCTTTCAAGAAAACTCTCAATTAGGGCTGTCCTTCACTTTTCTGTCCACTCGAGGGTAAGGAACTGCCGACGTTACGTCCTCACTGACACGATGAAAAACACAGCCTCTCAATGGAGGGAAATGTGTTTTTCTATTGAGTTCAGTTCAACCTGACACTGAGAATGTGTGGGACCTGATCAGATTAGGAGTTTACACCTACAATCCAAACTGCTGATCAGGTTTAACTCAACAAAGTTCAAAACAATGACTCATCATAAAGGGATGTTTGTTTCCTTCACCTGGACAGAAACACGCTGAGCTTTCACATTTAATGACTCCATTAAGGTTTGCTTACTTATGTTTTTGTTCAAAATGCCGATGCAGAGGAGAGTTTCTTAGGAGTTTGTTAAATATTCCTAAACATCAAGCTGAAAATTCTGTTCAACTGCAAAAAAAAAAAAAAAAAATGATTAAATGGATAAAGCAGAATAAAACTGACTTTCTTTAAAAAATAGTGCAGTCTTTTAGACATTTGTAGGAATAGTTTTTAAGTCATTTAATTGGGTCAATAATTTTTTTGGTAAAAGCTTTTCTTTTTGTGAGAATCTGATTTTTCATAAATTGGTTTAGATTGTGTCAAAAATGAGGAAAACCTTGAGGAGGATGAACAAAAACACTAACTTCCTTTTAAAATATTAAAAATTGAATAGAAACAAATATTTCAGATGATTAATGCAATTTCTTTAAAAATATATCAGCATATGATTTATTGTATTTCTAAATGGAAAAAAAAGTAATTCTCGGTTTGAGGATTATAAATTATGAGTATAAAACATACGGAGGTATGTTTGTGCCAAAACTCGATTTCAATTATAAGTAAGAGATTACAAAGAGATTTTCCTTTTGAACTTGTAACTTTTCATAGATATGAAAAACAATTGCTTGTGTGATTTGACACAAATGTGCCTCCATTCGTTTAAGATATGGTTAGGATTCACGGGGGGGGGGGGGGGGGGGGGTAAATTACAGAAGGGGTTTATTCAAATATACACCTTGGGTGTTAGAAAATTCTTTGCTCAATGTTGTTAATGTAAAATCTGTCCAACATAAGAGGCCTTCAGCTCTCATCTGTCTGCTCAGCTGTTGGACAAGTAAAGAATAAAACCTCTCATTTTTAATTCTGCATCTTGAATGAAAAAATATTGTTTTAGTGTGTTTTTTTTTTTGCAGTAAATTGAGTTCAGAGGTTGGGGTTCTTGTCTGTGATGGGCTTTTGGGGCACAGTGTCCTGCTGTGTTTCAAGCGCCGAGGACAGACAATTTCTTGTGATTGAAAATGGTTTTGATTGCACATATAATTCCAGTTAGCTGGAATTTGTTGACACTTATTGACAACTATTAGCGCTTGTTATGACCTGTTGTCCTGATGTTTGCTGCACAGACATCATGAAACCAGACGTTCCCCTCCTGCAGCCTCCTCACAGACTCTTATCAGTCTTCTCATCAGTTTCCCACACTGAGCGTTCATGGTGTTTCTCTGTGTGAGCTTGTTGTGTAAATGCTGATGCCGGGTGATGGAGTGTGTTTTTGCAGACGGCGCAGGAGCTGTCACAACCTTTCCCTGGTTCAGGTTTATCTGACACCCCGTTTCAGTCCGGCCCACGGTTCGTTTCCCTTCCTCAGCCCTGCAGGAGGGAAAGGTTGGTAGCCATTGTTTACCGTATCTTTGCCTGGACGCATAAAGCTGTTGGTGAGATTTTCTTCTTGGCAGTCGCTCTGGGAAAAACCCTTGAGCAGGGAAGGATGCTTCCCGTGTTCGGACTGGAACCCTGCAGCTTCACATTTGCATTTTTTTCTGTGTTTTGTGTGACAACAGGCAGGTGGGCTGCAGGAGATCCTATCAGCGCTCTTGGAGGATCCACCTCTGGCTGCGAGGAGACAGTTGATCACATCTGCCAGAGAGCGTGTTTATGTTTTCATCTGCACAAAGCAGGGGCGGACTTTGCATAACAGCTTCATGCATTTGTTTAGAGTGATTTGATCTACAGTTTGCTTCATTTCTCCTTCATAATTGTAAACAGAACAGGTTCAGGAAAACTCCAGGGAACCTGAAGCTTTCTCATGTTTTAGGCATTTAAGTCCAAACGGCATGAGATGATAAACAGATATAAAACCTGCTCAACGATTGTAAGCAAAACAAAATGTAGTTTTTGGTTTTTCAGCTGCCACTTTGAGTTCACTGAATGGAGGAAAAACTGTGTGAATCGAAAAATTCAACATTTGAGGACCTTTAGGAAAACTCAGGGAGAAATAAACTACTTTTTCAGCTTGTAGGTTTGTGCATTTTTACTTAAAGAATTCATGTTTTTGTGTTCATGAAAGGTTACAGCAGAAACTGCTCCTTTTAAAAGTTCTTGTAGCACAAAAAGTTGTTTAGTTTAACAGATTTTTTTTAAATTAAAATTTAACTAATCATTTTCTCATTCTGTGTGAGTTATTACCAGGGGGTAACACATATTTGAATTATTTTAGGTTACTTTTAACACTTTTTTTTAATGTATCTTTTCACACTTTTTATGAAAACAGTACAATAAAAATACACACACTAATAACGAAAGTCATTGAACCGTTTTCAGTTGATAAAAGTTTCCATTTAACAGAACTTACGTAAAAAGAAGATGTTTGAGTAGAAACTGGTGTTAAGTATCCGACCTATGTTCAACTATGACAACAACCCCCCCCCCCACACACACACACCCATTTCTAATGATGTCCTTTCATGTTTTTAATCTTATTATACAAAATCATTTTCATATAATCAATCTCTATGTAATGATATATTATTGTGTACAACCATGGGTGTCACAAGAACCGGCAGACGGCTGGTTCCAGATCAGCAGGTGTATCAGCTCAGCTAAAAGGGCCCAAAGCTGAATCAGGGTCAGGCAGGCGGGGGTCAATAACAGGCATGAGATCCTCAGAGGAGAGGCGGGGTCAGGATCCAGGCGAGGGTTGGGGGCAGGCGAGGGTCAAACAGAGTCAGAGGCAGAAGATCAGGTCCAGATGTAACGCTCGGTACTGAAGGCAGAGAGACGCCAACGATCCTTCAGTGCAGAGCTGAAGGAGACTGAGGTTGATGAGCGAATGACAGTCAGGTGTGTGGCGTCCAGGACCTTTTGGTTCTGAATGTAGATCAGTTTACCTCTGGTTACTGTGATGCAAAAATCTTTTTATTGTTGTTTCAGGTTGAATTGCTTGAAAGCTCAATGTTCTCCTCAATCTAAATCCTCCATCTCCTTAAAAAAACTGCAAGTGTGCTGGAAGGTAGTTATATCCTAATCCATATCATTTTTTTTAACACTTTATTTAAAGATTTCCAATTGTTTTATAGAAACACACATACATATAAAAAAAACAGCTTTAAAACTGTACAGTTGTAGACGGTAACATAAGAAAAAACCAAGTATATACATATGTATGTACATTAATCCGTATCATTTTGGTGACGTTTTATCAGATTATAATGAAAGTATGTAAAGTTAAACTTTAGTGATTTGGGATCAGTTCTGTTTGCTCTCAGCTCACTGGAGCTTCTTTTTATCTTTTAGCATTTATTGTGTTTATCTATCATAAATTTTCTGCTTCAGCTTTTCACTCAAGCAGATAGAGAACATACAGGGTTTGTGTGTTTGCGTTGTGTTGTGTGTGTGTGTGAAGACTTTGGAAAGTCCCAGAGCTTTTCAAGCTGCTGTCTTTGTCCACGTTCAAACTGCTTAATCACGTTTAAGACAAACGTCACCTTGAAATTACACTTATTAAAATGTAAAAAAGTAAAATTATATCTAGAAAAAATTGCAAAAAAAAAAAGTTGTATTATATTTTTGGGGAGATAATAAAATTGGTCCTGAAACATCACTGCAGCAAACAGCAGCTGATGTTTGCAAATGTACTTTTTTTAACGTCCTGTGAGGATATTAAATGTGGAGCTTTTACTTTTTAAATGAACAGAAACCAGAAATGATTTGACATGCCGGCGAAGCGGATTTAAAGATTCTGTTTGAAGAGCTCAGACTGAACCCAACGCCTGTCAGCACGTCATCTGTCTCCTCTAAAGAGCACGGCAGGAATGGATGACAAAAATAAAAGGCACCAGACAGATCCAGAGTTTTATTTTGGTAGGGCTTTAGACAAAAACTTGGGACAGCAACCTGTTTGCTGCCCCGTGAGCAGCCCCAGCCGGGCTTTCAGGAAACCTGAGCGGGCTTTGAAACCGTTTGATGTTCGTTTGTTGTGGATGTTGGAAGAAACGGGATCTCCTGTAAAACATCAGCTACTGAATTCTGGGTAACTAGTGAGTGCCGTCATGGCGGGAGAAGTGGGGCAAAACCACACCCCCCCACCCCCAGCGTTCCACACAGGAAGTACATGCTGGCTCCAAGATGCCACATGATTTATTTTCTGTAGTTCAAGTTATTCAAATTATACGCTGAGCGATCAGATGCCGCCATAAAAGTAGGTAAAAATATTAATAAAAAACACATTTTATTTAGAAAGAAATGCATTTTGAAAACAACCTCAAAGCGCCACATTAAACAGCAGCAGTAAAAACTGGAAGGCTTAAACGTCTTGGAGCCTTTTTGAAAAGTGTCAAGGCTTCGTGGGGCTCTAAGGAATTCTGGGAGGTTGATCCAGAGTCCAGGAGCAGCGGCCTGACAAGCTGTGTCCCCCGTTGTGGTCTGCCTGGTCCTTGGTTGGTGAAGGCAATGAGTGGAATTTGAGCGGAGGAGTCGTGAAGTGGCGTGCGGGGAAAGGAGCTCACTAAGGTAGGCGGGGGCAGTTCCATGGATGCATTGGTAGGTGAGGGGACAGAGTTTGTCATGAATTCTGGAAGGGATGGGCAACCATAAGGGACTGAAGGACAGGAGTGACGTGATCACATTGGCGTCTCCCCGTCGGGACTCTGGCGGCGCAGTTTTGGATGTGCTGAAGCTTTTCAGGCGGCTGGAGTGTGGGCTTCAAACAAGCTCACCCCTGATTGGTGAAAGTGCTATCATAGAACGCACAATGAAAGCTGAACCAGGTTAAACTTTGACCAATCAAGGACTTGGACTTGGATTTGGTAGCGTCCCAGTGTTTGAAAATCGATCACGGATAAAGAAATCCGAATTGACACCAAGTCTTTCATATATTGGAATAGAGCTGTAAAGGAAAAAGCCTGGAGCAAGATTCCACTTTGACAAATTCCTCACCAACTGTAGGTGTTACTAAATAGTAGAAAAAGAAGAAGCCCCTCCCTGATTGTTCAGTGTGAACACCGTGGGCTCTAAACTCCTGTTTCTGGTTTTATTGAGCGTCACATGCCTGGTGTGTCAGTAGCTTCACTGTTTACTGACCATTTTCTGGCTCCAACATGTATCGTCCATTGTGGAAAAATGGCGTCTTAATTGACTTTATTTGTTTTTTTTTCTACAAATGATGTCTCTCAATCAGCCCAGTTTTCTGATACAGTCAACAGGGGCAACAAATAAGTTGACCTGAGTTGGTTGCCGGGGTAACGAACCGGCTAAAGTGCCTAGATTACTCTTTAGACCTCTTCTTTTGGATATAATGAGTGACGCAGAATAGTTTTTTGCTTTTTCAAGTCAAAAAATATGGCATGAAAAGTCTAAAAAAGTGAACAATGAGGTATTTTTGTCTGTTTAAAATGTTTGCTACATTAAAAAAAACTACATTTAAAGAAGTACGTTTAATCGAGTACGAGATTATAAATATTGTTGAGCAGTCTGTAAGTTAGCATATCTCCTGAAAGTGTGAAGTGTGGAGCGTGTCGCTGCAACCAAGTCATCGTGACGGAGTGGAGCAGCAGCTGCAAACCTGAGATGACGGCCGCGCGTCCTGGCTGCCGTCTGCAGAACGCACACGCTGCCAACAGCTGCGTGCGCATGCGTGTGCGCAGCCGCATGGCCTTCGCAGCTCAAACACTCGGACAGGAGGCCATTGTTAACAGCTGGTTGGAGCTTCACAGCTGCTGCGTTTTCAGGCTCGCCAAGGGAAGAGGGGACACTGCAGCGTGGCAACCCCGACTGTCAAAACTGTGAAATAAATGAAACAATGCGGCACACACGGACACAGTTTTTTGCAAACGGATCCATAAACCTGCTGCAGAAGTTTGACAGAGAAAAAAATGGAGCAACAGTCACATCAGCCATAAATGGGGCTGTGTGTCAAAAAAAGAAAATAGGATGGAGACTCCTGTGGCCGTGTTTAATGTCTTGAAATAAAATATAAAAACAAAGAATATCAATCGAAAGGTGATTTATGATGATTTAAACAGCTTTATTCTTGGTAAGGTAATGATGGAAACAGCACAGATAGTAATTCTGTCTTTTTCAGAGATAAAGAAAGTGAAATTTGGAGCACACAAAACTCCAATTTCAACTCAACTTTTCCTCAAACATCTGCTTTGTGACGTTACATGTTTCTACAAAAGACAGCGAGACAGCCTTGTTGAAAATCGTTGATGATCTCAGATGTGCTTTGGATTCAGGTCAGATCTCAGTTCTAGTTCTACTAGATCTAAGTGCAGCTTTTGATACGGTTGATCACCTGATCCTTGTAAACAGACATCTCATGGATATCTCAGATATCTCATGGAGAAAAACTTTATGGGTAAGCATGGACAGACACTTTTCTGGGGTCCATGAGATTAATTGTGGGGTGCCTCAAGGTTCCATCCTTGGCCCCTTACTTTTTAATATTTCAATGCTTCCTCTGGGGAACGTCATCAGAAGAAACAACATCAGTTTTCATAGCTATGCTGATGATACCAAGCTGTACATAGCTAGGAAAACTGATGACACAAGACCAATAGAAGCACTTTTTAACTGTATTTTAGATGTAAAATTATGGATGGCAAAAAATTTTCTGCAGCTCAACCAGGAAAAAACTGACATTTTTGTTATGCCCTTAAATCAAGGATGATGGATGGATGGATGGATGGATGAATAGTTTTGTTTGATACTGGAGTTAATAAATGTTTTTTGAGATTTTTGTTTGTTTACATAATTTCTTGTTTACAGCTTACAGCTAAATGTGACACATAAATAATCTTCGTCTCATTTTTGTTTTATTCTGATTTTCAACAACAAAAAGGAAGATTAAGAAACTGTTATCCTTCTTTTTCACCAAATAAAAATGGACTAAATCAACCTTTGCTACAGGATGCAACATATAAACGACATGTAACAAAACGTTTAAAAAACCAAAAACATTCAAAGGAGACAAAAAGAAAAAATCAAAGATTACTTGGGGTTTTGTCACTCTTGAGTCAGAAAAACAGTAAAAATGCTTTTGCAGTTTTGTGAGGCCAAAGCAAAAAAAGATTTCTGATGAAAGAGTCGAGAGTAAAAATGAAAAGACGGAGCTCTGGAGAGGCAGAGGCCTGTGGAGCAGATCCAGCCGTGGAAAAGGAAAGGATCAGTTTTTCCAGGAGTCTGTCAGCCGGAGAAAGCTGTCAGGAGACGCCTTTATCTCTCCTAATGCTCCGAATTACGCCGGCCTCTGGATAAAAAAGCTCCGTCTCCGTGCAGCCGGATCAAACAGATCCGCATCGGAGGCCCTCCTCCTCTGAACAGATTAGGACCCTGAGCAGTCCCACAGCTGAAATGTTCACTGTGATGCCCCTGACACCCGTCAAGGGTGACAGCGAGTGCGAGGGCCCCGGAGCCACACCCACAGACCCCAATCAGAGCGGATTCAGGGTGGGGGGCAGCCTCCTTCATGTCTCTGCTGATGAGGGAACTTGTTTGGGTTCAGGTTCTTGCAGGGAGTCCGAGATACCCGAGGAGAACTTCCTGGTTTGTTGGGAAACGACGACGTCAGAGCTTTGGGAATGACCATCAGGAAATGACCTCACATCCTCTGTGACAGAGGAAGCGCAGACCACAGCAGAGCCAGAGCGACCCCCCAGGACATGGAGAGGGTTCTGTTCACACACATTTATTCCAGCAAGAATCTAAAAGGTTTTATGTCTCAAAAGATATGAGAATAAAATGAGTTAAAGCTGGTCATTTGTGTTTTCTTCCCATCAGCCCTTATCTTTGACTGGTTGGAGAGGGCGGGGCAACAGCCTGGATCGACCCCCCACCCCCCCACCTGAGTTTTATTTAATCACCTGCTCGTTGTGCACTAAAACCTGGTTTTCCTGGTCTGGATTTTGAAGTAAATCCTGTTTCCTGTTTGGTCTGGTTTACTTATCATGTTCTTGTAGCCTTTTTCTGATGATGGAGGAAAAATATAAAACACTACTGTGTAAAGGAGGGAAGAAGAGAGAGGGATGTCAGAGAGGTGGGGGGGTGGGAGGGTGATTATAAAAGGGGGGGGGGGGTAAATCATAAAGCAGCAGAAAGTTGCTGGATTTTTATAATCATTATTGTCCATTCTGATGCAGACAAATAGATCCATGGATGGGGGGGTGCGAGGGACTGTAAGCTGGCAGGAGAGAGTGTAAACATAGGGGGTTTTGGGGAGTGGGGCGGGCTTACACAGCCCCCACAGTCCCGTCCACAACCCAGAGGTGAATTTCTAATGAACTCTGCAGAAACTGTCCTAGAAAACGACACCGTTTTTGGGATTTGGGCTCTGATGTCATCGTTAAAAGAACAGCGGGAACGCTTTGAAATGAGGTCAAAAGATGATTACAGATCACACGGAGAGAAGGTTTACCTAGTATGATCCAAAAAATGACAGCAGAGCCGCTCTGAAGAGGAACAAACCGTAAAAACTGTAGGAAGAACTTTCAGGAGAAGGTTTTTGGTGCTTATCGGTTCTAAGCGACCATCCTGGGTCCACCTATGCCTCAGTCCCGACTGCCCTGTCGGGACTAAGGCATAGGTGGACCGCCAGTAGAGCCGGAATGTCTCCACCTGTCGGTGCGGGACTAAGGCATAGGTGGACCGACAGGTAGAGACGGACTGTCTCCACCTGTCGGGACAGGGCAGGTGGACCGACAGGTAGAGACGGACTGTCTGCAGGGGAAACAAAATCAAACCCAAACGTTTCATGTTTGTGCAGAAACATCTCAGTTTCAGTTGAGAGTTCTTACTTTTGAGGGTTTTTTTGTGTCATGACAGACAGTTGTCCATATGGAGGGCTGCTCCTCACTGGTTTTTTTGGGGGGGGGCTCCATCCCCGCAGCACCTGTTGCCCCCGCCAGGTAAGACGCCGCTGATCCAGCAGCTTCCTGTGACGTCTGGATCCCTGATAACATTGTCCGTGACTCATGAGCCAGTGTGGGCTCAGCTTGCGTTGGAGGTGAGGGGGACAAACAAAGGGCAGTTTCTGCAGCTGGGTGGTGTTCTGTCTATCTGCCCCCAGGGCAGGGCTTCCCTGTCATTGACACCCTGATACCAGAGCAAAAGCAGAGATCTCGCCGCCGCCTCTGATGTCGACAAGCGGTCGGAGTTTGAGTCACTAGTCTGCGTTTGTCTCAGATGTTTGGCTTTGTGGAGGAAATCTGGGGAGTGTGCTTTGTAGAATTGGAGTGCCCTACTTAAAACCCCCCAAGTAAAACCACCACCGCTCCCCTCTGGCCATGAAAGGTACTGAACAGACCATATTACCGTTTTTTTGTTGCAACTCTTGTGATTAACTGACTATTTTTTGGAAATAAAAAGCACTTTGATGACATTTTCCTTTAATCACAGATTAAACTTAATTTGCAGAAAATTAAAAAAGAAGTGACTAAAAAAGGTGTACCTTAAATATCAGTTTTTATTCCTAATATTATCATCTGATGTCCTTTATCCACTTGTTTGACATCACAGAGGTACGAATAAAACAAAAACATTATTTTGTAACGTAAGTAAATAATTAAAACTGGAAAAAACTAAGCATAAAATTCTGCTTGTTTATAACTTGACGGCAACATTAAATCCCTTCCTAAAGCTTGAATGAGCATAAATGAAAAGAAAAAGACAGCAAAGCAAAAGCTTGATAGGTTTTCGCATTAACCCTTGTTGGATCATCACAAAAGCCTGCATAACAGTCAAACGGTAGCAACATTTTCCAATTATGGATTCTTTTTAAAAGGAAAGTCTGCAAAATCAGCAAAAAACGTGGATTTACTCCACTGTAGATGTTTCCTTTTTCTAGTTCTGAAAATAATAGATTTTTCTTCCTGAATTAAGCTAAATCTTTCTAAGAACTCCATTCAAACTGTCTTAAATGCTCCTTTTCGGGCCGAGAATCATTGAAGAGGCTGTGTTTGCATACGCGCTGCAGAGGTGCGTTCTGGGCAGTTTGAACCCAGGCAGCTGTGTCAACACCACGGCCCTCGCCTCGTCCCTGTGACCCCACTTTGGGTTACTCAGGGCACAGATGAGGCTTCAATGGATGCTTGAACACTTTCACTTCAGAACGTGTTAAAGAAGAAGAAGAAGTTAAAGAAGTAAAACCCTCCTTTGCTCTGTAGGCGTTCAGTTTGTCCTCAGACAGGTGGATTTATGTGAAATAAATTCCCCTTCTTCAGATCCCCATGATCCTCTGCTTCACTCAAAGAGTCAACAGGACAGAGGTCACTCAGGGTCAGCGCAGGGCCGGTATACATCCTCACACAAAGGACGGAAGTCAAATTGTCAACCACTGACAATAAGCTCTTGTGGATTTATTAGTTAAGTCGGAGCCTTTTGTGCACAAGAGGTTCAAAGTCCTCCAGGGACACCGCTGCAGGTCCCTTTGTAGGGAGCAGAAAGACGCGGAACAGTAAATTCTTCCTGTTTCAAGCCTTTAAAAAGTCTTTGCAATGATGACAGCTTTTAACAAGTTTTTACAATGCAAGGACAGTTTGACAGGTTTATCTCCTCAACCGGTTCAGCTGCTAAAGTGGCCTGAAGGTCAGAGGTCATCTGGAGTGTTCTCACGGGTCAGTGAGGGTTCCCTTGAGAACAGCAGTACTTTTGAGTCAAAGACGAGAAACCTAAAGGATGCAGACACGCAGCTTCCTCATCTCATCACCTGTGGAGGCAAAAGCTCAATACTATACATGTCTATCTATATTATTATTTTTTAAATTACACTGTATTTATCCCACGAAGGGAAATTCGACTCCCCAGCGGTGAGCTGCAGCCAAACCGCGCTCGGGAGGCAGTTGCGTTCAGGGTCTTGCCCAAGGATCCCCACTAGGTGATGTTAATTGCTCGCCTTTGATATGGTAATTACCCCCAGTACCATACCGAACCCTGGTTTCCTGCATGGTAGCTTCCCACCTTACCAACCGAGCTACCCATCCACTTAAATGATGATGACATCATTGATGTGACTCTTATCGGATGATGAGTTTATCCGTCTAAATAAACCTAAACTATGTCCAACGGGAATGATGGGGGGGGTCTTCAGAGAAGTATACACCACAAAAAATAAAGAAATAAAGTTTTTCCTCTCTGACTCTCATATTGTTATGGGGGGGTGGGTCGGGTGTTGTGGTTGTAACTTACACAATGGTATCAGCTCGCCGCCTGCGCTCCCACATCCACTTCCTGGGCATTCGCCGTTGTTGATGAACTGTTTCAGTGCAGAAGCGATCAGAAGAAACACAAACGCAGCGGCGGCGGCGGCGGCGGCGGCGGCCGTCTGCCTGCAGAGCTGAGCGGCTTTCAGGGACGGGGGCAGACCACAGGGGGCCAATCAGGAGGCAGCGCTTTCATGGGAACTCTTGACAAACCTTCAGAGCAGAAGGCACAGAAAAATGCATCATAAAAAAGGTAGAAATTTTTACATTTATGTTCTAACTTGTCACACTAGTTTTTTGTTTTTTAATGGATTTATTTTATAAACTCTCTTTGCATTCGTGCGTTTAAATAAAGTTTTTTACAGAGTCCACCAGTCTTCTTTGTGTAATAAAATACAATGATTCTAAAAAACCTTTTACTCTCATCTTCACATCAAGCATAGCTGGAAGATGTTTGCATCATTGATCCTATTTGCTTTCTGCATGTTTCTCACTGTGTGAGGGCAGTCTGAGCCCCCCAGGCAAGAAAAGGCCCGCACCTGCTCCTGACAGGAAGTGTACAGCATGTCTGAACAGGAGGTGAGGAGGGCGGCGAACCCGTCGTAGGTAAACATTCTGATCTTATCTGACCTGACGTCGTTCAGACGAAACCGCGCTCAACCTGTATGCAAACGACGAAACCACACAGGGAGGCGGAGCCACAGCTTGTTGGTTTTCATTTTTAAATGGAAGTAAAACAAAAAATATTCAGTTTTAACCAAAAAGTAAGTGTAAAAAATATAACACGTGGTTTGGATCACTGAGATTTACTTCAAATCTGAGTCAATATACATATTTTAGGACACATTTATACATTTTTCATGACGATACAAGCTAATAAATTAAAAATAACACTGAAAATGAATTATTAATACTATATACATTTTATAGTCAATATATTTGAATGCAATAAAAATGTATTTAAGTTCAAATTAAGTCTATATTTATAAAAGTGTGTGAATATTAAACAACATAAGACTAAATTTTATTAGATTTTATCAACACTTTTGATCATATAAAAGCACACACATGCCTACCTATTGTGTTCACAAAACTAGATCTGTTAAAATTTTAAACCACGATAAATGTAAATTTGTCCTAAAAAACATTTTCCTATAAAAATACTAAACAAATACTGAAGAAGGCTTTTAAATTCAAGACTTCACTAGATGATTTTATTGAAGGACGCAGCTTTTAGAAACGGCTGCAAAAATGAAAAAGCATTACAAAAAGATAAATAAAGTTAACATTTGTGGTGTTTTTACACATTCCCCATAGTATAAGTACAAGCAAAAACCTTACATTTAGCATTTTCCACATCCTTCAGGTGCTTTCTTCTCCTTCTCAGGTGGTGTTTTCTCTCTGGAATGCATATTTTTTCCTTCAACATTTGTTTTAAGGATCTACAGAAACCGTACGTCATTAATAACAAGGTTATGCTGACTCTTAATTTCTTAAAAGAACATTTGAAACAAAAAATGAAAACAGATTAAAAGAAAGTAAAGCATTGAGCTGCTGACAAATCCCAAACTCTCCCTCACGTATGGGTAATGCCGAGTCGTATAGGTCCTATAGGCTTAACTCTAAAAAGGTTGCAGAAAAGGTTTGGTTTCTCTTCTCAGAGTCTCGTGGAAACATGATCTGTACCTGATGGGGGCTTATTGATGAAAGATTCAGATTGTTTTCATCCGAATGGGTGTCTTCTCTGTATTGACTGGATCTCTGAGGCTTCATGAGCTCAAATCAGGCCGAACAAAACGGAAACCTGACAAGCAGCTTTCCGAGACCCCCCCCCCCCAGGTCAAAGCTGACGGCAAACTTTGATCTTTCCTCACATCCAGGCGGCAAAACTACGGCTAATGATGTCTGCGGTGCATCGGCATGAGGCGGAGGGGGGATTTTCAGCCTTACAAGCACTTTTAACAACTTTTATTTGTTTTAATGATGATGGAGGGGGGCAGGACATGCTGCCGCCATACCTTTACTGGGCTAATCATCTCCCCCTCATGAGGATCTCAGCACCTAAAAGAGGAGCATGCCTTTTTCTTCGGAACCGTTCATTGTCGGTTCCTCTCCAGACTTTTGCTGGATCTGCGTACGGATGAAGAACAAGCTTCAGGAACCCACAGCACTGAGCAGCGCTGCATCTTCACCTCTATGTGGGTTACCTGTGGCTATAACCATAACCATAAGTAGACCATTAAAGCCGCATTTATCATTGTGGGGCACACGGGCCACAACAATGCCCCTGTCCTCAGTGCCCCCCATTACCCCCTTTTATATTCACCCCCTAGAAAATATTTAAAAAAATAAGACAAAAAGGTTTAAACAATTGCTTTCTTTCTGTCTCAATATAGCTGTTTTATTTTATTATGGCGCAAAAACAATAAAAAACTTCAACAACTAATTTAAAAAGTCTGCAAACGTTCCCAGCTGTTTCTATCTCCAGGTCAGCGTTGGACTGTAATCCCTGAGTCCCTCGTCAGAGTCATTCCCAGAAACCTCTATCACCAGCCGACCCGCTGCCTGGAAACTTGGTCGCCTTCACAATAAACTCCATCTTGGTCCCAGGCTGCAGCTCCCGGCCCATCGCCTGCTCATTAAGCATATGTCTCACTTTCCATTTCAGAGCAGAGATAGCATAGAAGTGCTCACAAAAGCAGTATTTTCAGGCCTCCTCTCAAAGTCTAATGAGAGCAGATCAGGAATAGCTGACAGCGAGGGGAAGACAAAAGCTCCGGCTGAGCCAAGAGGCAGAACAATGCGGCCGAGCGGAGCAGGAGCAGAAAATGCAGATGATTCTGTAATGAGGGATTAAGTGGTGGATTATGGGTCTTTATTAAGATGTTTCTGATCCTCATTAGGCTGAATCCTGTATCAGGGCATCGATTGCCCGCTTTCTGGCTGGATTGGTTTCTCTCTGGAGGAAAGAAATGAAGGAAAGGGGATGGAAGGATGCTGCCATATCAAATAAAATGACAAGTAGAACTCGTACGCCACGATATGACATTCAGCTGTAATTTATTAAACAATGATCTGTCAGTATTTTAAAGTGCAGCTTCCTTCAGAAATCATAGGAATGGTTGTTTTTTTGTTTGTTCTAGGTGCAGGTGAAGGCAGAGCAGAGCTGTCGGTACGGCATCTATGGAGGAAAATTGTTCCAAATATTGAAATTTAGATCCAGACGTTAGTCGCTGAAACGTCTAAACTGGTCAAGAGTCTGCCTCCATCTGTGTGCAGCATGTAGACGGCGGCAGCTTCACCCCGTTTGGTTCTGACCCGGAGGCCGCGTCACACAGACACATTCGTGCCAATCTGCGCATAAGGCACGGATGAATATGAGTCATATGTGAATATATGGGGAAAAAGTAAGAAAGGTTGTTTGTGTGGAACTCATTAGTGATTCGTGCATCAATTACGTAAATTTAGAGTGTATAGATGACATAAAAGTTATACATGCGTGAAAAGTCCATTAGACGTGTGTGGAACGGTCATACAAAGCCGCAAATTCATGCACAATTGCGTTAGATTTACGTAATTATTGCGTATCAACTGCGTAAAATATGCGTAAACTGTGTAATTCTGAACCGACTAAAATATGTGAACAGCTCCTAACCAAATTTACGTAAAGACCCGTCGGCCGAAACCCTCGATGGACGTCTGCGCACATCGACCAATGATGAACGCCAGGAACACGTATGACTATGTCACGCATGTATGACGAAAGAGCGACATTTGATTGACAGTGTGACACGGCCTTAACTCTCCCTCCTTCACGGCAATCGTTTGGGGTCCTTTACAGGTATGTTCAAAGCAAACATGTATGTGCACATGCATACATACATGTCCATGACTCTGCTGCTGAGGTTTTGAATCCTTCGGAGACGTTTTTGGATCAGGAAGGGATTCCCAGGAGCTGCGGTTGTCGCTTTAGCTGCATCAATGTCCGGCAGCCTTCCTGGACTGTTTTCACAATTCTTTTGTTTTACGGAGCCTTTGAGCAAAAATTTCACCCTCGCCCCCCCTCAAATGATGACATCACAGCAGGAAAAACCCTTAAAAAAGAAAGGAGTGGGGTCTAAATCTCTTAAGGGTCTCAAAAAAAAATAATGATAATAAATTCTAAATCCACAAATGAAATCAAGACACACATATCAAAGGATATCCAAAGGAAGTTTTCAAATTATTAGGGGATGGGCAGAGGACACGACCACTTTGTGTCAGTGTGACATTTGGGGATTTACACACAATACGGAAAAAGAAGTATTCACACGCGTGCCACCAGGTCTACAACCACAATGGAGGTTTTGTTGACCTTTGACCCTAGGAAGAGGGTGCCATCGTGAATATGAAAAAGAATCCCCTATAGTACCTTATACAGATTTCAACTCCTCCCCTGGATTTAATTCTGTCACCTCCAAACTCTTTGGAGATTGTTGGATTTGAGGATTAGGAACGCCGTTAGCGTGGCGAGCTTTCACAGGTGGCGTTCCCCTGATGCTCATAAATTTGAATTTATTTGAATGGATATTAAGTGAGACGACAGAACAACAAAACAAAACAAAACAACAAACACTTGAAAAAAACAGATCTGATAAACACAGACAACTACCAATACTAACACATAAAGTGTGTGTGTGTGTGTGTGTGTGTGTGTGTGTGTGTGTGTGTGTGTGTGCCTGAACTAACCGTCACACATTGTGTTAATTATACATATTTAGGGGTACATTATTAGAGAATCATATAGATAGACAGGAAAGGCTCGAGACATATATAATTATGCATTCATTGTATTCTTGATACTGGAAAAAACGATAGCGGTCTCCCTCCTGGAACCCACTCTGTAAATAATCATCTTGTCATTGTTTCAAAAATTAATAAATAAATAGATAAAACAAACAAACAAACAAAGATGAGAGTAGTTACACATAACCATCAGCCAGACGTCTGCAAATGAAGTGAATAGGACATCATAGAGAGAAACAGGTGAAAAAAGGGAGGACACACGACAGTCACATACTTGATTCTCAGATGAGACTTAATGTTCGTCTAGGAACTCCATGAAGGCTGACCATCCTGATAGTGGTGTGGTCGTGTCGGGGAGAGAAGGTAATAAACTGGCTAAAGAAATAAATAAAGACAGGTTTATGGTGTTCTTTGATTTCCAGCTCATGAAAATTGTTTTCTTAGCCATTGTTATTGCTACAAGAGAGTGACTTTAAGTCTTAGACGGGTCAATGTTCGAATGTGTTAATTCTGATAGGTCTCCTAAAAGACACAATGAGGGTGATACAGGGGGGGAGGCAGGCCAAGAAGGTAGATCAGGTTTGGGTAGATTTCTTCCCAAAATTCTTTAACGGGTGTCCAGTCCCAAGTTGCATGAATATATATGTGTGTCCGGGGTATTTTGAGTGCAAAATGAGCAGATCTCTGAATCATATCCCATTCTGGACATTTTCTCTCTTGTGTAGTGAATTCTATGGAGGGTTTTGTATTGTATTAGTTGTATGTTAGTGTTTTTTGTCATAGTATAGATGTTTTTACACATTTGAAGCCAGAACTCAGTGTTACCAGAAATAGAAAGATTGTTTTCCCACTTTGTTTTGGGAAGTGATAAAGATTCATCTGAGAATATGATTATTTTATATATTTTAGAGAGAAGTTGAGTGCGGTTAACAAAAGCGTCCGTTACCAAGGAAATCGAAAAATTGACCTTTGCCGATTCTTCTAAAAAATAGATACCGTAGATCTACATCTATTTGTCACTCCCAGGCGACCAAAACATAAAATGGTTGCTATGGAGATAAAACAAAAAGAAAAGCTGCAATTAAAAATAAATTAAAAATGAATTATATATATATATATAGCCATCCAGTGACTGAATGAGTGAACAATCTGAACTGGAGCCAAAACAGCAAATCCCACACTGTGAAGACCATCAACCAGAGATGTTACAGTCACAAAGAAATGCTGGAGAAACGTCTGCAGACCTCTAATGCACGAACTGCACGGGGTTCCAGCTCAACACTGGACTGACCTTTAGGTTCCCTCCTATGTTAACCTGCTAAATGCTCCACAAACATCTGCGTGATCCTGCAGAGGACATCAATGATCGTCTGCATTCCTAACCCAGACGCTGGGCTTCATCCTCCTCCTTCTCTTCCTATTGTTCCACTAAATCAACTCTGACATCTTTGCTTGGTTTTGTTTTGACTGAGGATGGAGCAGATGGAAACACATTCAGGTGCTCCGACAGAAATATTTACATCCCATAATGACACAGCAACTCTGAGGTGCAACCACAAAATCCAGAGTTTATTGGAGAACGTCCAGGTTTACCAGGGAAGGCCGCAGACAAAACAGTTTTATTTTTGTGCTCAGACTAAACCTCCTGCAGCTCAGCTGGGAGGGTCAGCATGTCTTCTCATGGGGGGGGGGTCCCTCCATGCTGAGGACCCGACACTCCACTGAAAAGGAAAATTCAGAACGCCAAGAGAGTTTCAGGGGAAACTACAGTTTGAGATTCTGTCATCCATCCATGTTTTGACCTTTGCCCTCCTGCCGTGGCTGCATTTCCCACGTGCGTGTGATCTCGTTCGGGTCGCCTCATGGAGCTGAGATCACTCAGGAATCAAACCAACGACTGTTCAGTGATCCGGACCTTCAGTTATCACCAGCGGATGGAACTCTGCCAGTCTTTGGCTTCATCAGTTAAAAAATGAAGAAAGTCATCATGACAAAAAAAAAAAAAGGAAAACAGAAGTGGGATTATATAAATCAGCTTCATCCCACCCACTTTAAAGCAATGAGTCAGACTCTGTTTGACAATAATCAAATGTCCATTAGACATATTTACAGACCTCTCAGAGGAGCTGGAGGACGCAGTTTGGGAGAGGGAAGTCTGGGCATCTTCATAACTTCGCGTTTCCATTCATTTCATTTGGCTTTAAGCATTTCATGGCCTTTGCAGTTTCTCATTTCTTCCATCTTTTACTCTGTACCCTCTCATACTATCAGCCACAGCGTTTCTTATCATTTAATGTTCGTCCAGTTACTGAGAATCAAATACGGATGTTGAGTTTTTCATTATTTTTTTAAATATTGCATTAAAAGCGTGGAAACAGTTTTTCAGATAAAGTAAAAATGTTTATATAATTTTCATATTTTGGCTCCTGTTCTTTTCACTATAAACTGATAGATGTTCCACAACTAAAGTGACTAATTTTACTGCACATTTGGTTGGAAAATTGGGAAATTCAAAGCCGTTTTGTTCAGGTATGTTTGATTTTTTTTAATGTAAAGTTTAGGAGAAGACCCGCTCTCAGAGGAAATGACGACTTCAGCGCCCGCTCTGGGTTTGTGACAGCTTTATTCAGTGCAAAGAGTCTAATAGAAGGAGTCGGTGATGCGCCTCATGCTCATGAAGTGGCCGCTCCAGCCCATGTTCATGAAGCTCCGGTACTCGCCGGGCCTCATGTACATCATCCTGCCCCTGTAGTGGGGCTGCTCGTACATCAGCCAGTGGCCGTCCATCACGTTGCAGGACATGCAGTTGTTCATGCGGTAGCGGTCCATGATGTTGTCGCAGTCGTCCATCAGCTCGTACATGTGGCCTCCGAAGTTCTCCCTCTCGTAGATCCTCATCCTGTAGGACCCCCGGTACTGTGGAATGGCCGGAGAGCCGGTGAGAAACAGAACATCCCACAGCTCGCACCGACACAGGAGATGCTAGCTCACCATGGGGATCATGCGGCAGGACCGGATGCAGTCGCTCATGCCGAACATGCTCATGTAGTCTGCATACTCGCCCCTCCTCATGAAGTACTGGTTCCCCATGTAGTTGGTGCGGTCGTAGACCATGAAGCAGCCTCTCTCCACCCTGCAGGAGTGGCACCTGCTCAGGTAGGAGGACATGTCTGGGCAGTCGCTCATGCACTCGTAGGAGCGACCCTGGAAGTTCCTGTCCTCGTAGAAGACGATCTAAAAAGGGACAGAGGCGCCGTTTAGCACAAAAGCTGCGTTTGGTCTCACCTGGACGGAGGAATCCCGGACGCCCACCCTGCTCATCATGTTCATTCCGCTGGAAGTCATCTTGCTGCTCGGTTGGATTCTGCTGCTGCTGCTGCTGGAGCTGCTGCTGCTGCTGTACTTCCTGTTCCTCCTGCACCAAACTGTACCCCACCTGGTTTAACCCTTTCCTTTTATACCTGACCCCCCCAGACCGGCTCTTTGTCCCAAACCTCCTGAGCCAGCAACACCTGTCATGGAAATGTGCAGAACACGGACGGAGCATTTCCAGGGGCCAGCCAGCCCAGAAATCCTTTCAGAGGCCGTTTGTGGTACAACACTGGGGGCAGGATGGAAGGGTTAACAATTGGGAGGGGGGCAGTGTTCTGTCAGCAACAACAGTTGTGTCTGTTGTTCAGGTTTTTTTCCTCTTCTTTGTCCGCCTGCAGCGTTCTGGTGTAAAAACAAAAATGTCTTCTGGAAACATCAGATTCCATGATCAGTAGTTCAACCGACAATTTGAATCATTTAATGCGCGTCTACTTAAATAGACAAAGCTCCGTTTCAAATACTGTTACAAAAGTCCTCGAAATTTTTTTAATGAATACATATAAATATGGATTAAAAAAGAGATTTTTTTTACATTAAAGTTGCTAGTTGAGGTGTTCCTGTATGATGTTAAAGTGTAAAATAAACAAAACAAAATGAGGTTTGCTGCGTTCAGAACCTGTTCATAGTTTGGGTCACCAGAAATCAAAGTTTGCACATTTCTGGCATTTTAATTAAATCCACGGAATGTGTAAAAAGAAAAACAATAGTTACCTTTTAAATTTGATGTCATGGAGGTGCATGGGTAACATTTTTCTTGTTATAATAGAAATAAACATTAAAAAAAAAATCACTGTAGAGTAGTTATCATAATATTAAGTTTACTAAGGCATAAATTAAAAATGAATCCTGTTGTCCAGCTTTGGATAATTGACCAAAATAGGATTAGAACTCAAAACCTTTCCCACTCTTTTGAAAGTTCACTTTTAACTTTAGCCATCATGTAGAGCAACAATAATTAGATTGTTCTGCTAATGACTAATAATCCTGAATTGGGGTTCATTGCTGGTTTGAATCTTTTAAGCCGTCTAGGTTCAGCTTTTTAAAGGTTAACTATAAGAAATGAGAAATGGACCATTTTTAGTATATGTAATTATTTAAAATTATATTTCTAAATTTTTACTCAAAAGAGAGTGCAGCATTTAAAAAAACAACCAGTTCAGCATGTTATCAGAAGCTGGTTACATTTATGCCGAGCTAAGTAGCTAAAAATGAACAATTCTTAATATATAACTTGTACCAGTATTATTCATGCATCTAGTACTTTTGTTTTAAGTCAAATCTCCTGACTTAATACTGATCCTTTATGGTGTGTTAATTGTAAAAATCTGTAAACTTGGTTGTTTTTTCTTTCCATTATGTTAGAAAAAAAGCTAAAATATTCATAAATATTAAAATTTAACAAAAAGTTCTTCAGAGGGATAATTATGGACACATTTTGTCCAAGATATTTAAGGAATCCTTTGTGGATTATGTACTTCACAAGCTGCAATCGACCTTCTCAACGCGCGGGGGCGCTGTGACACAGCCTAATCGATCACGTAGCAACGAAACCTTTGTTGTCACGCGTTGCTAAGGAAGTTGTCGGCCAGTGTTAAAAAAAAAAAAAAAAAAGGTGCCCTGAAGCAAAGTGTTGAGCGGAGGTAAGGAGGCTTCGAGTTATTAACCTTACAAGTAAAACTTAAATAAAATAATAGATACGTGTCTATAACTCTAAAAACAGACGCTGCCATGTTGTTAGCTTAGCTAGCTGTTATTTAGCACTTCTTTAGCTCTGTAAACAACAGCAAAATAATCAATGACTCAGTCGGCGTGGACTATAATACCTAGACACGGAAAATGCAACTTTACTGCAGAAACAGATGTGAAATGACTTAAATTCCCAACAATATTTATAATGAAATATTTTAGGAGATTTTTTTCGGAGACAAAAAAGGAAGGCTAAAGCTAACCTAGCTAACAGCGCGTCATATTTACCGCTTTAAAGTGAACTTTTATTTCGATTTAAACATTTTAATAGATGGGGTACAGTTGATGTTAGCAGTCAGGTTTGGGGTAGAGCTGTTGCTGAAACGTTGGACTCTCGTGTTTGTCTGCAGGCGTTACAGCGATGAGGAACTGCAGCTGATGCTGGACATGAGAATGAGTGAGGATGGAGAGAACGGAGCCCTTCACCTGTCCAGCCTCGCTAAAGGGAACTCCATTTCCCATGAGCGCCAAAGACTCCAGACCCCCTTGACAGCCAGGAGATTGGCCAAGCAGAGTGAGGATGTTGCATGTGTTGCTGGGGGAGATGTCACCACATTTCAGCCCAGACCCCCTTCACTTCCGAAGCTGACACGGTTCGTCAAAAGCGTCTCCCTGGAGGAGACCTTGAGAACCAGGAGGATCCACAACAGCCAGGAGAGTCTGAGTGACCGGGCGGGGACCGGCTCCTCCACCGACTCGCTTAAAGAAGACCCAGCAGCTCCGGCCGTCTTTGCTCTCAGCGGCAGGAATGACCCG
Organism: Oryzias curvinotus; assembly: GCA_023969325.1. Classification (NCBI taxonomy): domain Eukaryota; kingdom Metazoa; phylum Chordata; class Actinopteri; order Beloniformes; family Adrianichthyidae; genus Oryzias; species Oryzias curvinotus. Next base: position 32,034,156 of record CM043714.1, read on the forward strand.
GATTCTCCGGACTTCCGGGGCAGAGGGAGCAGCCTGTCCGGGAGCGACGGGAGGCCGCACAGCCAGCAGAGCAGCAGCGAGGAGAGGCCCGCCAAAGTGCGCCTGTCACCTCTGCAACCACGAGGACCCCTGCCCGCTCTGGAGAGGAGCTTCGTGTCCGCCCCTTTAAGGACCTCTAATAGGATTGACAGAGATTGTTTGGATTATAAAATCCCGGTTAAACAGAAGTTAGGCGAGAGATCTCACAGCCAGCCGGAGGACATGGGGTCGGATGACATCTCTGTGAACACCCTGAAGTCCTTCTACAGCGTTCTGAGTCCCATCAGACCCCAGGACATGAGGAACAGGTACGGTGGGCTCAGCAGGTCATGGTGCACTTGTTTTTGTGGCTGTCGGATGAAGGCAGTCCTTGGACATCATTTGGTTTTCTCTTTAGGAGAACGGCTCAGAGGAGAAGCTCGGTCTTCACAGCTTTTGGACACGAGCAGAGCAACCAATGGGTCACGTCTGTTCTTGCTGTGTCTTCTCTCCAGGAGCTTCTTGGAGGGCAGCGTTCTGGGAAGCAGCGCCCTGCTCGGCGCCGAGGAGCTGGAACGTTACTTCCCTAACAGGACGCTGGGCATCTACATCGTCACATGGAACATGCAGGGGGAGCGGGTTAGATGTGGGACTGGCGGCTGGACGTCACTCCACAGCCTCCAGCCGAGCTTTGACCCACCTCTCTGTCTTTTCCCAGTTTCTTCCAGCCAACCTGAACGACCTCCTCCTTCCAACCGACTCAGAGTTTGCGCAGGATTTCTACGTAGTCGGCGTTCAGGAGGGATGCCAGGACAAGTATGTCGGATGTTAAGGTTGATGTGCGGCGCTTCATGAGCTCCGTGTAAACCGCTGTGTGTCTGCAGGAGGGAGTGGGAGATCTGCATCCAGGAAACACTGGGGCCTCACTATGTGATGCTGTACGCAGCGTCACACGGCGTTTTATACCTGAACGTGTTCACAAGAAGAGACCTTATATGGTTCTGTTCAGGTGTGTTTAGCCGTGTTTCTGTGCGGCTTTTGATCAGATTTATGGCTCAATGTTATAAAGTCTAACTTTCTCTGATAAAATAATTCTGCAGGTTATTTTAAATTGGGAAAAGGCCGACTCCACCTGATGATAATGATGGTAAAGTCGATCAACAAAAACCTAATCTGTCTTTTGTTGCCCCCCCACAGTGCCGGAGCACTCGACAGTCACAACCAGGATCATCTCTCAGATCAAAACCAAAGGGGCTTTAGGAATCGCTTTAACTTTCTTTGGAACGTCGTTTTTGTTCATCACGTCTCACTTCACCTGTGAGTACCAGCCTCTGCGCTCTGGAGACGCCACGGCTGGGATTTCTGACAGGAAGATTCCACCAAAACCGCCTGCAGCTTTTGATCCGTAACTCTGTTCCTCTTCTAGCCGGAGACGCCAAAGTTTACGAAAGAGTTCTGGATTACAACAAGATCGTTGAGGCGTTGACTCTTCCTAAAAGCCTTCCAGACACCAATCCCTACCGTTCTGAATTATGTAAATCCTAAAATCTCACAATTCAAACGAAGCGGTTAGGAACTGAAAGCCTCACGCTGTAAACATGTTCTGTTCCTGCAGCTGATGTCACCACGCGCTTCGATCAGGTCTTCTGGTTTGGAGATTTTAACTTCAGGCTGAATAAAGATCGAGCCGACGTGGAGGCCATCATGGCGCGGACAGTAGGGGGCGATATGAGCCCCCTGCTGGAGCACGACCAGCTCTCCAAGGAACTGAAGGACGGTGAGAACAAATGAGGCTTCGGTCTTTTAGACGTCGTTCTAACAGAAGCAAAGAGTAACATCCTTCCATTCACCTGCAGGCTCCATCTTCAAAGGCTTCAAAGAGGCTCCAATATGCTTTTTCCCCACCTACAAATTTGACATCGGCTGTGATAAATACGACACGACTTCCAAACAGAGGACGCCTTCGTACACAGTAAGACCAAAGCCTGACGGACGCGTGGCGTTCAGGTCAGACTTTAAACAGCAGCTTTGAGATCTTCTGCGTTTCCGTTCGCAGGACAGAATTCTGTTCAAGAGCAGGAACCCCAAAGAAATTACGGTGGTCAAATACAACAGCTGCTCCAGTGTCAGGACGTCCGACCACAGGCCCGTCATCGGGGTCTTTCAGGTCAAAGTCCGGCCAGGAAGAGACAAGTGAGTCCTGCTGACTCCAATCACAATCACTGTCCATTTATCCCCGCCATCTTTCCCCATAACCTTTTTCATTTTGATTTTGCATCAAGTCTTACCAGATTATTTCAAAGTCCAGCTGGAAAATGAGATTTTTCTTTTCCGACTTGCCAAATGTGGTGCTGAAGTCAGACATTTGCTGTTTTTGGTGGAATCTCATCCTATTTTTAGACCTATGAAGGTCAAATTCAAGGCTTCAGATGTTTGGATGACATGATCCCTAAAGGAGGAACCACTTCCTAAGATTGTTTTGTAAAAGAAGAAAAGTGATGAAGAAAAAGTCCAAACCACTTATTTCAATTTAAAGCTACTTAATGTACCTTTAAGAGTAGATGCAGTAAATAAATGGAGTCCAATGGGAATCAGCTTAAAGTGAATAACAAAACAGATTGTAGATTTAAAAAATAGAAATGTTAAGTTTAAATCCCCAAGTGCACACTTTAAACTTGAAAAGAAATATTAAAAATTTAGAAAAAAACATTGTCCTTTTAAAAAGTCTTAAACCTTTTGATGCAAATGTGCATCAAACCACTTCTGTACTAAAATTGCCTTCGTACAAAAAACATAAAACTTAAACTAATATTTAAAAAGCGAATTATAAATCTGAAGTTTTGAGCTCAAAAGTACACATTGTAAACTTAGAAAAGATGAAAATGCAAATATGACAACAGTTCTAAATGTGATAGAAATGTTCAAAAATTAGAACAAAATCTGTTTTTAAATTTCAAGAAATACTGAAAACTTACAACTATAAACCTAAAACAAAAGAAAGAAAAGTGTTTATTTGTTTTTGGCCATCTTTTATATTTTACATTTCTTTCCTTCTTCCTTTTGTTATAATTTTTTTTTTTTTAAGTTTTCAGTATTTCTTTAACTTTAATTTTTCAAATTTACAATGTTTTTTTTTAAGTTTAAAACAGTTTTTGAATGTAGCATCAGTTTTTTTCCTTCGCTTTAAGCGGATCCTGGTTTCATTCCAACGTCTCTGCTGTCTTTCTGTATGGGGGGGGGGCAGTGTTCCCCTGTGTGCGGGGCAGTTTGACAGAGGTTTGTACCTGGAGGGCATTAAGAGGAGGATGGCCGCCCGAGAGCTGAGGAGAGCCAAAGAGGGGATGACGAGCCCCAGCACCATCTGCAGCATCTCCTGACCCGCTGGACCCGACCGGAACCAGCCTGCGCCTCGGGTGGAAGAGGACCAAAAGGAGAACCAAAGCTGTCTTAGCAAAAGCGGGAGTCCCCCGGGGCCTCAACGTGGACCGACTGGACCTCTTTCTGCAAACCGGTCTCCTTCCGTCAGGAGGAACCCGAAGAATCGCCTTGTGGTTTTACACTAACCGTATCTGAAGGGACTTGAACCAGCGCGGCAGAACCTGCGCGTTTACCAGCCCTGCGGGGTCACAGCTGAGAAGAACGAGGACAGATCAGGGAGACTCTCTTTGTTCCACCATTATAAGGTCAGGCGAAGCTCTACAACAAGCCCATAACTCACTGCCTTACTTCTCACCATATCAACCCATAGAATGTGTCAGAGTACTGGATGTAGCACAGCGGTTAACCTGCATTTACACCATGAAAAGCAAAAACACCAAAAAGTGCCTGTGCCTCTACTAACGTCATGTAAGCTGCCCTCATTTACATATCCCCACATGTTTGTCAGACACGAGTATTGAACACTTGACTGTAGACTGAGGGAAAAGATGCCTGTGTTTTCTGAGCAGACGAAGGGAAGCGCTTGGAAGTGGCAAAAGAAAAGTGAATCTGGGAAAGCCTCACCTTCACAGTTTTTGTAGAGAAAAAGACCAAATGTTCTCCTGACTGGAAGAAAAAAGTCAGAGAAAGTCTAAAACACATTACAGCTCTTCTACTTTAAGAACAAAGAGAAACAAATTAGGAAAGAAACGTTTCTGAAGAATTTCTGATCGATTTAAAAAAATATACCGAACTTTTCAAATCAAAGTTTGACATTTTAAAACAGACCAAAAAAATAAGTCTTGTATATATGTAGCTTCCCAGATGCTGAGAGTTTTTTTATTTTTGTAACTTGTACTAAACTGCATTGTTAGCAAGATGAAACGAAAGATGTTTACCAATATTTATTATTCGCTGAAATGTCTCATGTAACTTGTAGGAACATAAACTGACATGAAAAATCTGACATCTTGAGGTCTTTTTTTTTTCCAGAACATTTGACCAACAGCTGAACCTCAGAACTCTCACTAATGGAAACTGTTGGGGAAAAAGTTCAACCTTTGCATAATTCCTGTGATACACTTAAGCCACTGCTTTAAAAAAATCTTTAAAGAATCCTGAGGGTACAGTAAACAATAATTTATCACACACTTCCTGTGTGGATTCACACATTAAAACGTCCGTTCACTTTTACTTTGAAGGGGACAGGAAGCTGTTGTGGGGTCATAGCGTTTTTTTTTTAAACCGACCTGCATCCCAGACACGAGCGCAGATCCGTAAGATGAACGACTGATTACTGTGGAGTGGCTGCTTTAAAACCCACGTTTCTTTTTTCTTTGCCCCCGCCCCTCCCAGATTCACAAGTGGCGAGTTCAGAGTTGGGAGGGGCCGCTAGCGTAAAGGTCCGGTCCAGTCCGCCGTGTGGCAGCTCGGTTTACCGGAAGAGGCGGTACATCCGCGGCAGCCGGCCGTCTTTGCTGGACAGCGCGGCCTGAATGTGCTCGTAGGAGGGCAGCTCGCTCAGGTCGCCCAGCGCCGCCACTGCAGGTTTACCGCGCAGCATCTTGGTGGTCACTCGCTTAATGTCGCCGGCCGTCACTTTACCTGGAAACAACGAAACGTCGGTTTCAGAGGCCGGGGTCCATCTCGAATCAAATACAGCTGCGAGTGGGGTTGCATGCTGCAACATACAACTCGCTTCGCCCCCACACTCCCCCCTTCTCCCCCAGCCACACTGGTCAGAGATGCACCACCTTTTTCAAAATGGCGCCTTTTCTGTTGGTTTTATAGCAACCATTTCATTTTTTTGCTCGCCTGGGGATGACGGACAGGTCTATGTAGTTTTTAGGAGACTTATTACAGATAAAATGTTGGATTCTCCTGGCAACAAAGGTTTTTGTTGACCACGCCCACATTCCTAATATGTTCTGAATGTACGTCATATCGTCTTGTTCAGCTTAAGCCGACGATTCCTGCATTCAATTTTGTTATACCACGGTCCGGGAAAATTCTCGATTCTGATTGGCTGCTGGGTGTGCATTAAAAAGTGACAATGCACACCTAAAAAAGTAGTTCCGGTAACATAGCTTAAATGTTGTGTATCACTGCGCCGGCTTCTTTAAAACAAACTTTAGCTTCAAAAACAAGCAGTAAGAGGTGAACTTTCTCTCTGAACCGATGCTTCATTTAATCAATCATGACGATCAAAGTGGCAGCCAAGTTGTAGGTTATGTGGCCATCCCATAATAACTTTAAAACTTGGCAGCTTTTGAAATATGCATTCTTATAGCCTCTTGAAAGACTTTGGCCCTGTTTATTTATTGACAGTTTCTCCTGCTGTGATGTCATCTCCATTTAGCTTTTTTTTGTTTTTTTGTGGTGGCGGGGGGGGGGTCCGTAGACAGAAGCAGACTCACTTATCAGCTGGCAGAGCTCGTGGGGGAGCTTCCTGTTCCCCGTGGACAGAACCTGCCGACCGACATCCTCGAATATAACCGGCCGGGACTCCAGGTTCATCATCAGCATGGACTTCAGCTGAGTCTTGGCTCTCTCCAGCTCCATCTGGGGGCAGAACGTACAATGATTTCCTATGAACAGAGGTTAAAAAGCCCCCCAACATGAGGGCAAACGGTGGGGTGAATTACCTCTCCTGCACTCCCACCCATCTGGATGAATTCCCTGGTGATTATTTCCACCATTTCACGCACCTGAAAGAAGAAGTTAGAAACACTTCACCACAGCAGCAAGGTTATTAGAATGAAATGGCATCTTATTTTACAGCAGTGGCGGTTTGTCCTGTGGGCAATGTGGGCGGGGTCGCTCAGGGTGCAATCATGTAGGGGGCGGACGAGCGCCCAATACAAAAAAACAAAAAAACATTGCCATTGTTTCCTCCCGCACATTTTTTTTAGACTTAACCCCCCCATTTCCACGTAATGTTAATTCAATTTTTGCAAGGGCGCCGCTACTATCCTGCCAACCTGATGCTGTGATGACAAAATTTCCCACGTGTGGGATCAATAAAGTATTTCTGACTTAGAATATGTCTGTGTAGAATATGCATTGAGGGCGGGGCTGGAAAGGGATGTGAGATTGTGAGATTTCACCCAGGGTGTCAAACTAGGCAGTTCTATGGTCCGGGTGAGTACTGGATTCTGATTGGCTACAGATTGTCCACGGTCACCTACAAAAGAAGTTCTGGTCGCATAGCCTGAATGTGGTTTGGGGCGTGAACCAGAACAGAAACCGGACGCCCTAGAAATTTCCCAGAAGTCTCTGCAAAAAAAACAGTGTGCATCGATGCTCACTAGATCGGCGAATATAGACCACAATGCATTGTGTCGGAACAATTTATGCCAAAAAACTGTATTTAAATGTATTTTTTAAATAAAACATCAATGTTTTTATCTGCAGAAGACAGTGGACTCATAAATAGTTTTCACAAAACGCTCATATCAATCAGATATGAACTTCAAAAATTCGATGACGTCATATCCACCGTAAAAGTAGTCAGCATGGTGTCGGGGTTACTTTTAAAATTCAGGTCACTACATGGTGCTGCGCTACAAGGTTTTTTTAGTACATAGCCCATATTTATTGATCAGAGTTAATGGAGGATATTTCTTCGATCAAAGAGATCTAGAAAACTACTTGTGGACTTTTTCTTCGTCATCTGGACAAAAATATGCGGTGAGAGTTGAACTTTCCCTCTGAAATGATGCTTTGGATCACTGAACATGATGCTTAGCAGTTAGTGTTCCCTCACTCTATCACGGTTCACTTTTCGCTAATTCTCTTCAGCGCAACTTTGCACGCTCTCCTATTCCCACAGTACAGCGTGTTCTGCTTTCTGATTGGCTGTAGATCTTGTCAATCAATCTCCCGGTGTCGTGTCTCCTGTAGAGAAGGCATTAAGTTTGCAGAGTAAATCTGTGATTGGGATCAGATCTTTGTTTTCTTTCTAATAATCCTAGACTTACTTTTGAACTTTGACAGATTAAACACAAGAGAAAAATGTGAAAATGTTCATGTCTAGAGAGGAAGTTTACTGCTCTAAAACTTTCATTTGGTGGCTAGTTGTAGAACTTTTGCAATAAATTAGGCAATTTTAAGTAAGGAAATCCATCGCAGATTAGACCTGAACTGCCCCCATCAGCTGCTAACCGACCTGTCTGGGATCCGAACTAGCATGGATACAGAGCAGGCCGCTGTCTTCGTAGCTGTGATGGTAAGAGGTGGCGTTGTACATCCAGTGATGCCTGCAGACCACAAAAGCCACAAAGATGTCCTTCAATCAGCATTAAACTCAGCATCAGACAAAGAGCAGGTGGTTGAAGACTGACCTGTTGAGGACATTCAGGTACAAACGGGTAAACATGCCTTTTCCGGGTCCTCCGGCAGAGAAGGAGCCCCCTCCTCCCATCATCATGTTCAGCACAGCAAACGGGATGAAGTCGTCCTCCTGTAACAGAAGCATTTTCAGCTCCGTGTGCTCCAGCGGACCGCCGGAAACCGCCCAGCCGAACACCAACCAGGAAGGAGCAGCTCTCCAAGCCGATCATGATGTGGGTGAGTTCTGGGATGGGGGTGGGGCCGAGGCTCACGTCCGACATGTCCTTCTCCGTCTAAATCGGCCGATTCAGGAACAATCACGTCTTCCATTTGGAAGGAGTCTCGTCGGGCAGAGCTGGACTCACCTTGACGACGCCCCCCGTGTACTGAGCCACCGAGAGGTCCACGCCGGCCGCAGAGCCCTCCCCCCACACGGGCTTCACGCCCAGCAGGTACCTCCTGGCGCATTCAACCAGCTGCTCGTGCTCAATGCCCACTCCCGCCAGCACCATGCGCTCAGGACAGTAGTAGCTGCGCATGTATTTGTGCAGAACCTTCCGGTCGATCTTGTCCACATTCTCTGCAGGGCAAAAGCGAGGAAGTCCCACCGTGTTTCCTCGATACGCAGCCTGGAGACGAACGACAACATCCAGGTTTAGTTTTCCTTCAACACAAATCCACAAAGTCAAAAAGCAAATCTACAAGCTGAGATTCTCATCAGGATGATGCGGTTGTCTAAAGTCTGGATTCAGGGTCCTCTTCTCATCTGAGCCACACAGTTTTCATTTCTGTTTTCTGAGGTATTACCTGAATATACAACTGAAAAGAGTGTTTTTAACATGTTCTTGTGGCATTTTCTCATGATTAAGGACATATGCAATAAAAAGTTAAGCTCAAAATAGCATTTTAAGTATTTCTTTATTAAAGTTGTTGTGAATCAGGGGCAGATGAAAGAATCCTGTTTGAAAAGGAATGTTTTTATTTTTATCTTTTTTTTTTTTTTTTTTTTAACAAGGGCCACGAGCTCTGAACTCTCAACAATAGGGGGGTCAACTTTAAGATCAAATCCTTTTCCAGTAATTATTCATACAAGTTAGTACATGTGAGGCACAAATGCTTTACTGTTTGACAAAACTAATTAAAAAAAGTAGCTGCAGGGTCGTAACAAGTATCCGAATACTCAGATATCTGCAATATGATCCAGAAAAAACGAGAATGAATATTTGAGATGTCAAAGATTGCTGATTCACAATCTTTATATATATAGAAGAGTAGAAAATGTAATTGTGGCTCTACAATGCAGAATAATAAACCTTGAGGATGGAAAAACTGTGGAGAACAGTTTCAGGATGTGTTTTTATATGATCCTAAACAACAGAGATGTTGATGTTTTGTTTCCCACTGGAGTTAACCAGGAAGTTGACAGAAAAACTGTAGTGTTAAATATCTTTTACTTCTGTTTACTCTATCTGTTTTGTTGATTCTGAGCTCCTGTTCTAAATAAAAGGTTTAAATGATGCATATTACTTTAATTTGCCTACATCCAGTAAAGAGACAAACATTAACTCGTAAGAATTGTGGTTTGATCTGTGACGGGAATCAGATCAGCGCCTAAGTATCAACCCACAGCCCTATGAACTAAACTCAAAGGGTTAGCTCTCCTAAAAGGATCAGCATCAGAACGGCGAGGAGTCACTCACGGCGTGGATCATTTCAGTGAGTAAGGGCTCCGGGTCCGGTCTCATGTTTAGGTCTTCCAGCTCAAAGCGAACGGCCATCCGGGTCATCTCGATCTCTTCGTCTGCATTGAAACAAAAAGTCGCGTTTTCTCCCAAACAGATCGGAACCAGGAGCAAAGAAAAACCAGACAAAGGGACGAACCGAGCAGGCGTGGCTGAAGGACGGCGTCGGACAGGAGGCTGACCACGGTGTCCAGACCTTTGACTTCAGCAGATACTGCATACATGGTGGTGTCTCTGCACAGCAACGTATTCAGTAGTTCAGCTTAGATCCAGTAAACCTCTCAACGGAAAACGTGCGGCTTACCTCGATGTTTGGCAGTCACAAATCCCCCCGTGTTTCTCCAGCGTGAGAAGGATTTCATCTTTACTTCCATACTGTGCTGTGGACTAACAGTAAAGATGTTATAAGGTCTCAGTTTACCCACATCCTAATACTCTCCACAATAACAAGTGCTGTCTTTAGCTTACAGAAAAGGCCAGCTTTTCTAAGAAGTGAGCTATTCCACTCGGATACTTTGCTTCATGTCTGGATCCAGAATTAACTAAAACTAAAAGAAAGAGAGAAAGAAAGCGTGAAGAAACAACGCAGCTAAAGGTGATCAAATTACTCTCTTTGTTTGAACTTACTTCCAACCGTGCAGAATTGACCAAACTTATTTTGAGAGGCAACTTTAAGGCCATTTTCTAACGTCGTTATCTTGGTCTCGTATTTTTCCTGACCATCCACAGATGCAAACACGGGTTTAGGGATCCCGGTTAGCGGTGTGGAGAGGGATATATTGGGGTATCCACTGCCGCTGCTGTATTTTCTGTAAGCTGCAATCCCAAACCTTTTGAAAAACAGAAGCAGACGGACATTTTAGCAATTATCTAGACATTATTTGCAGTGTTGCATATGGATGTTAGAATCAGTCCATGAGAGCCAATGGGGACTTTAGCACAATCAAGTATCTGATTTTTGTTGAGTAAATCCTGATTCTCTTCAGTTCTGAACAAACAGCTTGTAGCTGTGCATTGTGATGTACATTATAGGGTTTTTTGTTAAACTTTAAATGTCTGCAGATACAACTGCTTTCTTTAAAATGAACAACAAACCAAACATTTGTCAAATGTCGCACTTAAATCCAGACAGTCTCTTCATACAACGTTTATAAAGACAGAGTCAATCAATTCTATTGATGATCCACTTAGTGCAAAGAATGAAGTTAGATGGGATGCTTGTCTCAATCAAAGCAGCATCTTTAGTTTAATTATCCAAAACATTTATTAGGACAGGCTGCTTTAAAGTACAACTTTCAGATTTTTACTGCTAACCTTTAATTGAAACTTAAACTATTCCATGTATACACATATTATGTTTACTAGCTACACAAACACATAACAGAAGTGTGTTATTCTTTATCTAGAAATGACCTGGAATGTGTTTAATGGTAAACACGCTTAAAAAAAAAAAAGCTTTTTAGAAACATTTAATAAGTCCTTTCTTAGAATTATCAAAACTACAAAACAATTTATTTCAAGACTGAAGTTCACAAAAAAAAACCTCTGCTTGTGTTCATATATAACAATTCATCAGTTTGTTGTCATAAAAACAGCAATTCTTTCATAACACTGTTGAAAAACAATTAAGAAAGTGGTCATGGTAATAATCGGACATGAGAAGAAAAACATTACATGCAAGATATCCAATATTTAGGAAAAATGCTTATTTTTAGTCAATTCTGTCTAAATCACTCGACCTTGTACTTGTTTTTTCATATTGGTTCCGAAAAAAATAAAAAACCGTTTGCTGACTGAGCACAAACCCGGGTGAATAAGTCCCGACATACCTGACGTAAAGTCTGCGCATGTGCACTAACGTCTCTAAACGCCGACCTCGTGTGTTAAACACGCAAAAGAATAACAACAAAGAAGCAACTTAATGAAAAACCACAGTAAACCGGTGCAGCAGCTAACACTTAGCATCACTTTTTTTGGCTAGCAGAGCTAACCTTTGAGGACGAACAGCAGTTTGGAGGCTGCTGCCGTCTGTTCCCGCGCTTACAGGGGTCTTCTGGACCCCCCGGATCTACGGTCTTTGTGCACGCTCACCCAGCACGCGCTAGCTTTAGAGAATCACCTTAAAAGTCTTACCTTTGAACTCGACTCCAGCTTCTGCACCTCGACATGCGAGTCGCCATCCTTGCTGTCAATGACCGGAAGTCAACTCGGATGACCCGGATGATGATGATGATGATGAAAGGGTATTTCCGGTATTCCTTTTTTTTAATAACTTTATTTATTTATTCATTTATTTATTTATTTATTTGTTTATTTATTTATTTATTCATTCATTCATTCATTCAAGGTAACTTTAAGTATTGATTGGTGTAAAAAGTATTTTCGGTATTTTATTTATATTTATATATTTTTTCTTTTTTATATAAATGCTCATATACGAACCAAGTTAGGGGGAACGAACGTTATAAATGCGCATATAAAAACAACAAAACAAAACAAAGCAAAACAAAAAAAAAAATAGGCAAAGGCAAGGCACACCGGTTAGTGACACTTAAGCAAAATATGTGCACAAATATTTTAAACCAAGTTTTAGACACAGTGGTGGAGAGTTCAATACCTCCGTTTTTGATGGCCCCTGATAATAGAAGCTTCTTTGAATACTGTTTTACTGAACAAAGTCTCATTAACTCAGACAAAGCTTGTGTCTGTGTCTCTACAATTTGGACTCAATTAGCTAAATTGATTTTTATAAAAGGCCAAAAAGCCTGGAGCAGTTAGTCAATCAATTCCGATACAAAAGCAGGCCAGCTCTGGAATAACTTTAACATTTCCACTTGACTTTGGACCACTGTGGAGCAGATAAGAGACCATACAGGGCTGTAACCGGCTCCAGCTGTTTTGACCACACAGCTGTAATCCTGCTCACAAGCTCCACAATCATGTTCTCCACCTTGCAGGCCACTGTGGTCATGTGCTGGATCTGTCTGCTTTCAAACGGCAGCTCCACCTATGAGCTGCAGGACACCATCCACACCCTGAAAGAAGAAAACCTCCACCTGCAACACCAGCTGGAGAACCTGACTCGAGCTCTTGGAGACCTAAGACACTTGCTGATGGAGCATCCTGGAGGTAGGGGAAGAACTACATTTTTTTAAATGTCCAAGAAAAGCTTTCACATTTTTTTTTTTTTAATGAATGCAGCTTCTGGAGGAGTACATGACCCCGAATATCTACACGCCTGGCGAGAATGGACCCAACATGGTAAGACCTCATAGTAAATTTGCATTAAATTAATCTAGTTTAATACGATCAAATAAAGATTATTAGTCTAAAAGATGCTTTTTTTTTCCCCAGGAATAAGTGTTGAAACTCAGCAAATGTTGGAGCAGGCCCTGTGTTCCAATGACCTCAGTAATGCTGCTCAGTCCACCTTCAAGCCTCCAGGCTTTTTCATCCTTTTTTCTTTTGCTTTCCTGACTTTCACAGTGTTGTCTTGACTTTAGCTTAAAATCTGCTCCAAAACAAACCGAAACACTACAGTAAACCTGGTATTTGTCACTGTTTCAAATGTTTTATCTCAGATTTTTTTCACTGTTTAGCTTGCCTGACGAAAAAAGGATGTATTATTTGTACTATTCTAACAAAAAAACTGTTTTGTTTGAAGATACATTAGAACACAATTTTTGGACAACAATTATGTCATGTTCTTCCTTGAAATTACATCAAGTGGATGAATATCTCTTCCTCTGCAGCCATGTTTACAAATAAAGAAACAAGAACCTCTCTGCTATCCATGACGTGTTTTAGCTTGAATCCAACAAGATTTACCATCATAGAGCAATTTTATTGCTTTAAAATAACTTTAACAATCTCAAATAATAAGAATAATATTAATATTGATCATTTCTTATTGTTTTGGATGAGTATATGCAAAATGTATGTTTTTAAAAACGTGATTTCAAAATGTGCTAAAGCGTTTGGTTTAGCAGATAGTTAAAGGGTTAAAGACATTTCAAGGATTACAGTAAAAAATCCACAAAGACATTTCAGAAACTGCAAGCCTTTTTGTGACGATTTTAGATATGTTGTATTTTAATCAGCTGCTTTACATGACCAAACATTTTACACCATCTGAAACAAGTCTATTTAGTTTATACAGATTGTACATTTTTTTATTTATTTTAATTTGTTAAATCTTCATTGTTCAAAAAGGTTGTGCACTTAATTTGGGGGCTCAGTGGGTAAATTATTGACTTTGTGCAAACATGATCCTATTTCATCAAAGGTTAACCATTTTCCTAATTTAAAAAGAAGTAGTTAGGTCTCGTAAACATATAAAATTGTAAAGCTGCACTTTAAATACTTAAATCGTTTTCCCATGATGTGGGAGATGATTTTCGGTTCTTTTAAAGACTTTTTCTTTTCATGCTGAATAGTGAATATCAACCATGTAGCATTCTCTGTTAGGAAGAAGTTCCTCTTCCAGCAATACCGAAATTACTTGTTGCTGTCCTTATCCCATGATGCATTTCACCTGCTTTGTCTGCGTAATTAAACTCACCCTTCCTGAATCAATTATAAATCGGTGCATTTGTACTTTAATTTTCATTTGATTATGCTGCATGGACAGTCTATTTACATTTGCAAGGATCTTGCCACAGTGGAGGGCAGACTGGCTGCTGCCATGCTGTGTGAATAAGTGTCATCGCACGCCAACAAATAAACAGCTGCCGTTGAATTTTCTTTCTGCTCATTTTCATAACAAAACGTGGCTCTTTACAGCTGATAGAAAATGAAGAGCGGAGAAAGTAAAGTGAGCGTCTCTGCCAGGCAGGAACAATGCTAACGTGCTGACCTCGCCAATCTTACACCTTAGCTTTGCCTGTTAGAATGCTAATTAGCACCAAGCCCTCAAAAGGAGCCGAGATTCAATGTATGTTAATGGCTTTAGTACATAATAAAGAAATACGGAAAAATGAATGATCTTGCTGTAAAAACAAGAAAATGAATGAAATAAACTTTTTTCAAACAAGAAAAAGGAGTGACATGAATATGGGATGTGTAAAAAATCTCTAATAATTAGTGACATCCTTCCATCCATCCATCTCTCCATCCATCCATCCTTCCATCCATCCTTCCATCCATCCATCCATCCATCCATCCATCCATCCATCTATCCATCCATCTTTCCATCCATCCATCCATCCATCTTTCCATCCATCCATCCTTCCATCCATCCATCCATCTCTCCATCCATCCATTCATCCATCCATCCATCCATCCATCCATCCATCCATCCATCCATCCATCCTCCCATCCATCCATTCATCCATCCATCCATCCATCCATCTCCATCCATCCATCCATCCTCCCATCCATTACATAAACTGGATATAGAGAACTGGACAGCGCCTCCAACGAAATGAAGCCAATTCAGTCGATATTTTTCCACAATACGGACGTCGCCATGTTGGAGCCAGATGACGTTGATTGGTCTGAGTCAACATTTCTATGCAAACTACTGTCACCAATCATAAGTAAGCTTGTTCAAAGTCCGCACCCCTTTCACTGAAAGCGGCTCAGGAGAATCTGTCAATCAGCGGGCACCACGTGCTCTGACTGAGACACCAGTTTTCTGAGTAACTGAACAACCATATTCTTTGGCACAAAGGAGTTTATAAATCTTCTTTTCTGGGTGGTAAGTTTGTATTTTTAAATACGTTTCCAGAATATTATGTTGCTTTAAAAAATATGAATATACACTTCAATTGCGGAACACATAAATACGTGTACTTTTTTAGAAGAAAAAGTTTTCATGAAGATGAAGCAGTCTGGTCTAGTCTGCAGCTTTAGCACGGCTTTCATTAAGAGCTAGTTCATGGGACCAACTGCTACTACTACCCCCATTAACCCACATCAGGGTGAACACATCCCTATAGATCCCTGGTCCTTCAGCACTGATCATTATGTTGTGTCACAGCGACAAACATCCCTGCGACGTCTTCATGACAACATGGACACCGTGACGTTTACTACACATTTATTTAGCAACCCATAGTGTGAAAGTTTAACGTCACTCAGGTTGTAGCGTCTATCTCTACAGCACAGCAAATATCACATAGGAGAGTATCACACATCTCCTTATACGTCTATGCATATTTAGGAAAAATGTTAGTACAAATTTAAATTAAAAAGTTTGATTTTGACTCTATTGAATCTATTTATAGTTTGACATCCTTTTATCTCCTGTTTCAGGTCACAGATGATCAGTAAACATTTTTGTGCATCACTGAATAAAAGGAGGCAGATTTGATAATTTTATACTTTTGTAGGTGAAATGAACTAATATAAATTAAAGGGAATCTTGTTTGTATGTTATTTTTTGGCCTCATATGTTTTCTGAACCAGTATATTTCAACACTCTTAACCAACATGCACAGTTTTTATTTCTTCCATCCTTTGTGCTTCACTTTGATATTTGTATTTACCCTGTAAAACAAGTGGGTCTGACTCAAAGACACTTTTCTGTTTCAATAAAACATAAACCTGCTGTTTAACTAGAAATGATGGCATTTTTTCACGTTGGTTCAATATTATCGAACATGCAATTGGTCCAGACGTGGGCTAAGGAGTATTAATTGGGGCTTCAATTGGGGTTAATTAATTTAATTGATTAGATTAAAAAAAAAAGCAATAATAACCTTAGTTGCATTGAAAATATATTCCTATTTATGGTAATATGTATTCACAGTTCTGAATTAAGCCATTTGGCCGTTTGTTATATTACTTACTTTGCTGAGTAAAAAGGTTAGTTTTATACTATAATGCTAGACTCTATTCTATTCTATTCTATTCTATTCTATTCTATTCTATTCTATTCTATTCTATTCTATTCTATTCTATTCTACTTCCAGGCAGGTGCACTGACTTTCCAAAAAACCTTAAAATACAAAACACTTGACGAATATGGATGGTTTCAAAGCATCAAGTTTTCTCCCACAGAACCAGAAGCTGACCATTTTTTTTATTTGAAACTCTTCTGATTCTAATGTTTTAGATTTAAAAGCAAAAAAAAAACATTAATTGGATAATTTATGCAAACATGAGATTTTGTTTTTCCATAAAAAGAAACGCAGAGACTAGTTGAGCTGTTTTTATCGTCCAAATCAGTCCAGATTAGCGATTCATGAGGCCAGTTCTGAGTGGATTCACAGTGAACAGTGTGGGTGTGTGCCGTGGAGCTGTTGGAGGTGTGTGTGTGTGGGGGTGTGAAGCGTCTCAGCTCCCCCGGCTGGAGGCTAAGGAGATGCATCGGGGCAGGAGATGCATCCACACGGAGAGGGGCGAATGGACTGATCCAGAACACAGAGGCAGGGTGAGTAAATCCTCGGTCACTGTCGTGGAAATGGATCATTCTGGGATGTCTGTCCGTCTCCTGTGGGTGCGTTGAACTCCTCAGATCATGCAGCTACATCCAAGCATAGTTAGATGTTCTGCACGGCATTGAGAATGGATTCTTAGAGAAAAATGCATGCATTCTGAATGTATGATACAGGTTTTCTCCAGCCTTTACATTATTATATTTCTTTCTCTGTCTTCGTGTTTTTTTTGTTGTTGCTTTGTTTCAAATGCATTTTCAGTCAAATGTGGCACTAAAATGGACCACATAGAAATTCTAATCACATTTAAAACTTCTCAAAGGACGAACATTTCAGGCTGCATTGGTTGGTGGTTTGAATGCAGAATTTGCAGGTTAGTGGGGTAATTGCATAAACTTTGAAGGCGATGCTGAAAGCCAGAACGAGTGACTGTGTGGGCTAACAACATCCTAATGATATGCTAAACAGTGTAAATGGTCGCATGTGAATCTTTGGCAGTCAAACAGGTGAACACCCACAGCCTATCAGCATCATGTTTGTGTCATTATAGGTGGAGGTGATTCACTTTTCAGGTATTTCATTTAAGAATTAATTCAACTTGACAAACACCTCGGTGTATTAGGAAATGACTGCTGTAGTTTGTGTCCAAGTCCAGACGAACTTCTTACCGACTACTTTGATTGCTGCATTGTGTTAAAACAAAAACACAACAGCCTACAAACACACAGGTCTGGTAAAAGTTTAGAAGCTGCTTGTTGCCTTAAGAGTTTTTTGTGTGTCTTTTACATAAGAGAGAGGAGATCCTAACTGCAGCTGGAAGCAGAGTAATTTTGTCCTGCAGTCATCTTGGACTGAAAAACCAGATTCTTTCTGACAATTCGTCTTTCTTTCTGCATCCATGAGGGAAAACTTGACCCTCGCCACAAACTCAAAAACTCAGCAGAATTAGCAAGCAGCTAGTTCCCTGTGACAACGAGTTTTAAACATAGTAAAAGACTAGAAGAGATGACAAAAAAAATCTCCTCTGAGGTTAAAAAACAAAATCCTCTAACGAAACCAAAACGCATGTTTCGGGGATATCCAAAGGAAGTTTTTATATTATTATGGGATGGTCGTAGGACCTATGGCTGGGCAGCTATTTTGTGTCAAAGTGTGAAATTTGGCAATTTTCACATTTACGCACAATATGGGAAAAGAAAACGTTTGTTTAAACAATATTTCTCACACACGCCGCCAGCGGTGTGAGGAGTCGAGTTGGACTCACCGAACTCCTACATAGTGCAGAACTATCTAGTGAACACCATGCTGACTACTTTTTTTTTTAAACATCCAATATGACATCACCAAACATATAATACAAACATTTTCAAAGACTTTAAGACTTTATGAACTGTGTTCTGATGATAAAAATGTGGATGTTTATAATTATTAATTAACATAAATTATTTTCACAAAAACAGTTTAAGCGCAATGCATTGTGGTCTATATTCGGAAGTTTAGTGAGCACCGAGGCACGCCGGTTTTTTGCAAAGACTCCTGGGAAATTTCTATGGCAGTGGATTTTGGATTTTTAGATTCAGACAGCCCTACAAAGTATAGTGCACTGTGTTGTGAGTTGGAAGGAATTCAGACACAAAAGTCTACAACCACAGCGTTTCATTGACCTTTGACCTCAAGCATAGTCCGCCAACGCAAATTTAAAAAAAAAATCCCCTTTGTTACCTTTTACAAATTTAAACCACTCTATCATCTCCTATCTCCTCAAGCATCATTGGAAAGCTACTTGGGAAAATTTGTTGGATTTAGAGGCTGGCGGGTTTTAACAGCGTTTGCGTAGCGAGCTGGCAAAAGTGGCGTTCCCCTGTTGGGCGCACATTTTCACAAGAATATTGTAAATACCCAATACATTAATTTAGACTCAAGCTGAAGGAAAGAATATAAAATACAATATGAACGCCTTAGGAATGTAGTTGTGTTTAACAAAAGTCCCAGTTGCCAAGGTGATTTCAAAATTTACTTAAGCAGATTCTTATAGAAATTACACAGACCTGTTCATCACCCCCAGACGACCAAAAAATGAAATGGTTGCTATGGAGATGAACCAACAAAAAAGCATCCATATGGAAATAAAGTGTATTTTTTATGAATTAGTCAAGTCTAACTGGGGTGGGAGGGGCTGAAGGGGAGGGGGAGGGGCTTGTAGCAGCCGCTCAGCTAGTGAGGGCAGGTCAATGGGGGACGGCGACGGTGGGTAGACGCCTGCAGGTCATACGTTGTTGCACATGACATAAATTTTTTTATTTTAGGTTTTCAGTCCTTGCGTCAGCCTTATGTTCTGCCTCAGGAGATGTTCAGAGCTCCACCAAAGAAAGGGGGAAATGGAAAGTGAAAAACACAAACGTGTCATCATATGATGACACGCTTATATATTTTATAACTACAAATTAAAATTAATTTATAGTTATTAAAAAAAAAAGAACATTATTGTTGCAGAAACACAAAGTATTAAATTGGACATGCAGGTGTCTGAAACAATGCGCTTCATGTCCAACATTTACATAACATTCAGCGCTTTCATTTGCAGGTTTCTTTTTACTTGTCTCTGCAGCTATCAAGAAAGATATTTCAAATATTATTCAGATCATTTTGTTCCTGAGCCATTTGCAAACACATGCATTTATTTTTTCACATTTTTATTTAAGCAAAAAGTAAATGTTCCTTATGCTTCAGCGACAAAGGAAGAGCCCGCAAATGGCCGTGCTGAGGCTCATGAAAGCCCATAGGATCAGACAGGTGGTTGTCCTTGAAGGGACCAATAACTGATCTTCACAGTACAAAGCTCCGCAGCCTCTTTTCATGTCACTTTCATTGAGTGGGGGGGGGCTAAAGCGCGAGCTCTATAAAGTGGCTGTGTCCATTGAAGGTACTAAAGAGGACAAAGCTGGACTCGTGCTGCAGATTCACATCCAGAACAGGAGGAATAAAAGGAGGGCAGGGGCGCCATGAGGGAGGGATGAATACATTTGGGAGGGGGGGGGGGTGTATTCATAGTGGGTCTGAGCACGTGGCCGGTTGTAGAGGAGGAGATGAGGAATATTCTTCACGAATTTGTGAAAAAGTTAGGGGTTTGGTTCAGTCACGACCTGCAGAGTCTCATCTAGGCCTGCACGATAAATCGCAAATTGATCGTTATCGCGATATCAAGCTGTGCAATACGCATATCTCAGAAGTCGGCGAAAATTGCAACAAACGGTAACCTTCAATTTGCTAAAACAATCTTATGGCAGCTTGATGTATTCAACGAAACAAATAAATCCCTCTATGCATTTGACCAATCAGTTGAACACCTTTTATGTTAGATGCTCGCTTCCTATGTAGACGAGGGCCATTTGGAGTTTTAATTTAAGTTAAATTGACTCCTATTTAAAACAAACGTTTGCAGAAAATAGGAAACATTGTACTTTTTTGCAATATTAATCAATAGTAATCGCAAATTGCGTGTTTTGCTCATGTCGTGCAGTCCTAGTCTCATCCTTATGGTTTCACATCTGTCTGTGTCGTGAAAAAAAAACCAAAAAAAAAAAACAAAGTTAACATTTATAATCTCTCATGGGGAAATTTTTTTTACAAAATATCACCTAAAATTGATCTGAAAGTACAAATATCTGCAGGTGTCCTTCCAACTGTCTTCCAAACGCAGTGAATCCCTTCGGGCCTGACGGGGTTGCTGGAGCCAACCCCACTGTTGGGTGAAGGCGTGGTTCACCCTGAACAGGTCACCGGCCTGTTGCAAGGCTGCACACTCACACCTAGGAACCAGTCAGAGCCACCAATGAACCTTTGAAGCTTGAGGGTTTTCTCTGATTTCCTCCCACGCTCCAAAAGCATTGGTGCCTCTGAACTGCCCCTATACATGTGAGATCGTGGACCTGCAACAGACCGGTGACCTGTTCAGGGTCGCCCAACAGTCGGGTTTGCTCCAGCAGCCCAGTGACTCTGAAAGGGATTCAGCAGGCTCTGAGGACAGAAGGATGGATGCCTTGTGTGGTATTTCAGAGCGAAGGCCATCAGCATGGACTGCATGGATGAAGCTGGATGCCGTTTCCTTCTTTCCTCTCTGGGAGCTCCACAGTAGAATGCGCGTCCGTGTCCTCTGATTGCTTCTACAAATGGTTGTCCCCCACTGTGTCTTCATCCTGTCCAGCTTGACAGTCGTCTCGCTTCTGGGTGAGTCTGTGAACGGGCCCTTATTTTCTCCTGCAAGGAGCTTTTATGATTCCTTTGGTTTGACTGTTTGAGGACAAATGTGAAAAAAAAACACAGAGTATTTTGGTTCCAAGTGAATTTCCTCTCATTAAACAGATTAAAGGAATTCAACAATAATCCAGATAATTAATCGTCTGTCCTCCATTCCCCAAATCCACTAACAGACCTAAATGGTTGATTTACTGATCTAGACGTAGTGATGACACAAATACAGCCGCTTGCAGCAGGTGTGAGATGTTTAATAACTGGGGTTCCAGGTTTGGAGGATGTTTTCTTCAGTCCTCAGAGCCAGACGGTCAGAGAAGGAGGTTCGGTTTTCCTGCAGTGTGTGTCAGGAGAGAGCTCTTCTCCTGCAGAAATCTTCTGGCTCAAAGATGGAACCACGGTCACCAGGGGAAGACACTTCCAGGTGAGAAAGAAAACAGCCGGGAATTCAGGTTAGGATCTCAGAAGAAAAAAAAAAGGTTTTCTTCATTCAGTTTGTGCAGAAAAAACAAGGACTGGTAGCTTATTCCCTCGACAAAACTCTCTTTAGTTAGTTCACTAAAATAGCATGACTACTTTATTTGTACGTGAATGACTATGTCTGCAAAGCCATAGTTGAACAGCAGAACTTGCTATATAAATAGATATAAATATAGATATAAATGTATACATTAAATAGTACTTCTGTTGACATTTCAATCTTTTCCAAAAGCAAAACCTTCACAGTGCTTTAGCTCCACATGGAGCACTTTAATACACAGTGGAAAATCTAACTTTTTAACCTGAATTCAAGTAGTTTTTGTCTCTAAATAATGTTGAGGACAACAATCTACATCCCTTCAGGAAGTTTTCTTTTACAAGGTCTTTAGCTTTCAGACAGAAGATAATCAGAACAACAATGAACAAGAAAAAGGCCTTAAATCAGTGAGATCAGTTTAGATCATCACCGAAGAGAAAGTCGGAAACCTACCGGATCCTTCAAGGCCACACAAAATAGATTCCACAAAATACTGTAATTGTTTCTCTTTCTCAGCATTTTTACAGTTTTTCAGGTTTTGAATCTTTTGAATCTTGTGTTTTTAATGCTTAAGTGTTATAAACTTTTATTATTTTAATATTTTAAACTGACTGTGGCTGCTTCTTGGCCACAACTTTATTTTAAAGTGGAGTTTTATGCTCTGTGGGAATTTCCTGGTTAAATAAAGGTCAATAATAACAATAAATACCAAACCCTAGATTTTCCATTTTTATGTTCTTAAATTAGTTGCATTCTTTGATATTTTCTTGTGTTAGTTTTTAAATTGCTCAGCTACATTTGTGGTTAGATAGTGGAAGTATTTGCTCTTAACTCTGAGGTTTTTGCAAATGTTTAAAAACAGTATTTATGGTACAAAATTGCCCACTATAATCAGCTTTTTTTCTGTTTTAGGGGGAGTACGGTGGCGGGCAGCAAAACAAAACCTCAGGCACGCTTCACCTCTCCAACGTGACATTACACGATGACGGAGTTTATGTTTGCGTCACAAGAAATCCGTCACTGAACATCAGCAGGAAGAGCAAACCAGCGAAGCTGACCGTGCAAGGCGAGTTGACTTCTGCTCAGGATCCGTTTGTTTCTCGCGTGAACATGCAGTTTCCTTTTAAAAACGGGGTCTTATGAAGGCCATTTACCTTGCAGGGGTTCAGAGGAAGCTGCAGATCTCCCAGGGCCCTGACAACACAACTGTTGCTATGGGAACCAATGTCTCCATGCAATGCACTGTTTCTGGCTTCCCTGTTCCCATGGTGCGCTGGTTCAAAGACGGGTTCCTCCTGCCCAACGGCTCGGCTTCATTCAGCCTCCAGAACAATGGGCAGCTGCTCACATTCAGGTCTGACACCGAACACCACAATCACTTTCTTTTTTTTTTCTGCTTTGTCAACCATTGTTAAAGTTATCAGTCCAGTTTAGATCTGAAAATACTGACATTAAAAGGTGTTTTGGGATAAAAATAATCAGAAGAACCACAAGTCAATTTGAATTTGGGACATAAACCCGACTGCTGTCAAAGATG
Organism: Oryzias curvinotus; assembly: GCA_023969325.1. Taxonomy (NCBI): domain Eukaryota; kingdom Metazoa; phylum Chordata; class Actinopteri; order Beloniformes; family Adrianichthyidae; genus Oryzias; species Oryzias curvinotus. The sequence continues at coordinate 32,057,349 of CM043714.1, forward strand.
CTCATTTACAAAAACAACGCCGCCTCAACACTCCAAAGGATCCCACATAGTGGTTGGTAGCAGACGTCACTGACGTGCCAGACGGGAAAGGGTTAAAAACAAATCTTTGTCTGCTGCTTCTTCCCGCAAATAAAAAAAAAGCTGTAACAGTTGGATATCTTCTGATACCAATGACTCCAGGAACTCAAAATGATCCAGGCTAATAAAATAATCAGAACGATGTGGAAAAACCTGCAGGCCCCACCCGAGTCAGATCAGGTCAGAGGTCATAATTCCACAGATAGAAAGAGACTTTTGGACAACAATGGACGATGCGGAGGCTTGAAACGCGTCAACACACTATCCCGCTCATACCATGGTCAATTATGGAAAAAATAAATATTAAATCAATGATTTGTACTTTAATCTCATGATTTTTAACGTTCTTCACCTGAAGGAAACTATTTGATGCTCCGAGTGACGTCATGGTAACGGCTACAGAACCTTGTCGTTCTGCTGCAGATGCTGTATGAGGACTAACAGTGGCAGGAAAGGGTTTACACGCTAAACGTCCGTTTAAATGATCCAAATCGTCATTTCAGAGGGAGAGTTCAGGAATCAGGATCAGGAATCAGGAAACTTTATTGTCATTTTATCATGATAAAACGAAATTAGGCTCTCTGGTCCCGGGCCAGCCGTTCTTATCGCTTGCTTTTGTCCGGATAGACTAGTTATTTCATTAAATATTAATACAATTAATTACAAATACATTCCCACTTGGTGTCAACTGATGTTCTGAGTTTCTGTTGCTCCAATTACCAACTGCAGTTTAGGCCAATAATACGGTAAATTCAGGCTATATGACCGGAACCTTTATTTTAGGTGTCCATTCTCACCTTTTAATGGACATCCTGCAGCCTATCAGAATCGAGTATTCACCTGAACCATAAAAGTTGGTCCAAGGGAGTGTCTAAGGGGGTGAAAAAAGCGCTTGAAGTCTCTCATTTGAGAGAAACATTTGGATTATTCCCAGAACCTTTGGACGGATGAGTAGAAAAAAGAAGAACTTTGTGGAAGATGTGTCAAATCGGCACTTGGCATTAATAAAAGACACAAACAATGAATCAACTTGAGGGTCTCAATGACTCGGCGGCCCTCCTCCCACACCTCAAAAAAATAAAATGAAGGTTTAAAGAGGGCAGGTCATTCACAAACCTTTGAATTCAGCTGCTGCCATGAAATGTTTGATTTTGGAAAATCAACCTATAATGCTTTTAAAAGTTGTTTTTGTGTGACAATTCTGCACAAACACCTTGATGGAGGTTTGGTCTGACAGCTGTTCATTTCTGACTTTTGTTTCATTAGAAATGTGACAAGGAAGGATGAGGGCTTTTATCACTGTGAAGCATCCAACCAGAACCAGACTGTGCAGTCAGAGCCGGCCTTCCTCCTCCCAGCTGGTACCGTATTTACCGATGCTCCGCCCAAATGAATCAAAGTTCCTCTGTAAGTCCCTTCACACATGATCTGCTGTGTTTGCAGAGATGGGCTGGACTTTTGTGCAGGAACCCACAAACATGACGGTTAAGAGAGGAGAAAACCTGACTCTTCCCTGCAGTCCTCCTCACAGCAGGCCACAAGCTCGGGTCACCTGGTTCCGAAACGACCAGCCGCTGTTCCCCACCGGTCACATCACTGCGCTGCCCAATGGGGACCTTTTCTTTCTGCGGTAACAAAAGACAACATTACGTCAATAGTTTTTGGTAACTGAAGTCAAAAATCATGTTTTGGGAGTTTTTGACACATTCCTGTGCCATTTTTCTTCTGAAATAGAGAAAATGTAATAAAAAAAAATCCTTTCATTTTTGCATTTCTGAATACTTCTCTTTTTAAATCCCTGTCAATCAAACTGTTGCAAAATCGCTCCGTTTGAACTAATGAGCTGTTGTGATGTCACAACGGCCCTTAGCGCATGCGCACTGCCAAACTCCCTGATCCGCCCCATCCAGAGTGCACAAGTTCAGGAGTTTGAAGGCTCGAAAAAATAGAATATGGGGATTTTTTTTAATTATTCCCTCGGTGAAAATAAGAAAAATATCATAAAGTTCTGGAGGCCCGAGCAGGCTGGCTCCCCATCCTGCAGCAGGTCTCTGTCTGGAAGCCAGCGCGGTGATCGGTATCGCTCCAGCTCCATGGGCCCTGCGTCAGACAGTCCAGGGTGTAACCGCCTTCCCCCAACAGTGGAACTGGTTTGGTCAAATCGATTTTGCTCAAATCGCACCACAGGACCTCAGATCGCGTCTGTAACCTCATGTTAAGATTGAAACTGGTCGCCTCTGCCGCAGCAATCGCGTTCGGTGTGAACGCAGCTTAACCATAACCCCGAATCCTAAACCTGTCCCTTCCTCTGGGTCCGTGCGGCCAAGAAAAAAGCTCAGCACATATTTGGAAAAAGACATGTGAATAGTCTCTTTCTTTTTATCTGCTGTGCAAGTGAATCTAACAATTGTCTCAGTTTCTGAAACTGTCAGTCGTTGTTGTTTGTGTCGCGCTCTTCAGTCGTACAAGAATGCAGCTTGCTTGCAGAAGGGGGGGGGGGGGGGGTCAAGGGCAGAGCTACTCTGCTCAGCACCATTTGCCACGCCCATGTAGAGGAGATTTTGGCAACAGAGGATTTAAGTTGCTGGATTTTGGTTATAAAATCATCAAGGTGGGACTTTAAATCAAACCATTAAAATATGAGTCTTGTAAATTAGTGAGAATCACCCAAAAAATGGAGGCTGAAGAATCCTGAGGAGCGTTTTGTCTTGTTCTTTTAGTGTCCAGGAGAGCGACAGCGGCAGCTACTTCTGCAGAGCCTCCAACATCCACCTCCAAAGATTCATCACGTCCACCAGAGCGGCAGTGACTGTGCTGTGTAAGACCCATCCTCTGGAATCTGGGGGTCTCACGCTATCACAAACAGCCTGGAGCAATTCTGTGTCCTTCCCTCCCTCCCTTGCAGCCCCTCCAACGGTGAAACTGCGCCCCCAGGTGTTGACGGTGGCTGCGGGGGCTCAGGCTGTGCTGGAGTGTGAGGTGTCAGGTCGGCCTTCACCTTCCATCAGCTGGGTGAAGAGAGGTCACTCCAAGCAGACCGGGGGCAGGCTGGTGTTGGGGTGCGTAAAAACAGCCCCCAAAGACATGGAGTGATATTTATGCCGCCACGTTGCACACAAAATCTTCAAAGTTGCAAATGAAAATATGAAATATTTGTGTTCAGATGTTTCAGTTTAAACTCAAACTTTTGAAAATAAAACTTTTGACCTAATTTTGCTAGATTTGTTGATTAATGTCAGCAGATAAACTTTACAGTTTCAGGAGATCCTCAGCTATAAATTCTGAATCTGACTGAACGAAAAACAATCAATGCTAAAAAATAAGGAAAGAAAGTATGAAATATTTTTGAAAGGATCAAAAATGAAATTTTCTTCAGCCAAAGAGATAAAATTGAGGGTAAAATGAGCTGGTTTGGCTTTGTTAGCAGACACCATGTTTGATAAATAAAGCGATTTGATTGGTTAGGATTCAGACCAATCAGCAGCTGTTTGATAGCAGCTTTGTCACACGAACCTGAAACTTATAAGCAAAATCAGAGATGAGAAAAAAGCGAGATGAGACACAACGCATGTGAAAACATTAGTGTTGCAAGCGCAAAAATATTTTTTGAAAGCAAAAAAGGTTCAAAAGCAAAAACAAAAACTGAAGGCAAACAAACATTTTTGAAAGCAAGGCTGGGTGGCTCAGTTGGTAAGGAGTGGCTGCCACGCAGGGATCCAGGGTTCGATTCCCGGAGGGGAATAAACAATGGTACTGAGGCAATTACCATGTCAACTGAGCAATCACCCAGTGAGGGTCCTTAGGCAAGGCCCCTAGCGCTACCGCCTCCCGAGCGCAGTCAGGCTGCAGCTCACCGCTCCCCCAGGGGATGGGTCAAATGCGGAGAAGAATTTCCCCATTGAGGGATCAATAAAGTACCAATTATTATTATTATTAAATATGTAATAATTTCATTTGCAACTTCAAAAGTTTTGCTTCACAGAATCCAAAAAACTGAGCTGCGACGGTTTGTTTCCCTCCCATTTAGACGCAGAACTGCAAGTCTGCACATCCAGTCCGCCAGGCGCTACGATGAGGCAGAGTATCGGTGCGAAGCATCCAACATGCTGGGAAAAAGTCACAGCGCCGCCCTGCTGAGAGTTGCTGGTAATGCTCGCGCAGAAAATTAAAAGATAAAATAAATCAAGTTAAAAATAGTATTTTTAAATCTTTTTCGTGTTTTGGTGTTTTCTAGAGCCTTTAAAGCCAGTGAGATTATTTTTTTTCTACTCTTTTAAATTCTAGGACATAAACTTTTGTCACCAGGTAAATAATGTGTACATAAAAACATAAATACTTGTCAGTTATTTGAAGAGCCTGTTATTAACTGCAGCAAATACAGGGAAAAAACTTAAAATAATGTTAAAAAAGTGCAAAATTTCAGGTGGAGCAACAGAAATAGTGTATTTATTGAGTTTAGTGATAAATAAAACTTTATTTATATTTTCTTACAACAGTAATGTAAAGTGCTTTTCAGGCTGAAAACAAATAAATTTACAATTAAAAAAACCCCTCCTGACCCCCCCACCACCACCACACATGTGACACATAAAGTGACATATAAAGAAAACGTATTAGAATTTATTTGCCCTCAAATAAAGCTGTGCAACCCCCCCCCCCCCCCAACCCTAACCCTAACCGTGACTCTAACCCTAACCCCCCCTAGTGAGCCCCATCATTGTGACCCACGTGGATCAGGTGGTGTGCAGGACGGGGACTGTGGCAATCCTGCCCTGCAGAGCTGTGGGGGTTCAGCCCATCGCGTACCGGTGGACCAAAGACAGAGCCGGGGTCCGGTCCTCCATCCCCATCACCGAAGACAAATACATCAGTGGTACGAAACGAAAACTCGTTATTCCTGATCCACGTTTGGGAACCTGCAGGTTCCGAGTGACTCGTGACTCTGTTGGCTTTGGCTTCTTCAGCGCATGGAGACCTGCACATTTCCGGGGTTCAGTACTCAGATGCAGGACACTATTACTGTGTGGCTGAAAACACAGCCGGGCGACATCAGAGGCGCACGGTGCTCGCTGTCACAGGTGTGTCACATGGTCCACTGGGATGCAAACAAAAATCTGCAGTGTTGATTTCACTTTCGCTTTAATTGATCAGTTTGAGATTTGTGTTGGTTTAGAGCCACAACAAAATCCAAACGTGACCACGACATCAAATCATTCTTTGGCTGAAGTTAGACAAAGAATTTGTCCCTTCAATGCCTTATTGAATTGTGTTGGATTTACCTTTTTTTTCATGTTATTTTCAGGTTCTGACTCCAACAACATGACTACCTCCCTCATATCTCCAAGGAAAGCTGCGGCTGAACTGATAATGCCTCCTGAGCCGCATGAGGTTTTACAGCAGCACCTAAATCAACAATCAACCAATCCAACACAAGTGTTGGTGACGCAGATTCAGCCTCCCATGTTACCGCCTCCGCCCCATCCATACTTTCAGTCAGCTGAACTCCACACCCCACAGACAAGAGGAATGGTTTCTGCTTCAGTGACCTCTGAAGTTGTGGATTTGACTGTGTTTGGTGAAAGTCAGAAGCGTCATAAAGTCCCCCAAGAATTGTTTTTACGCTCTTATCCTGATAGTTCCATCATGAGCGAACCCACCTCAGCTCAGAGTTCTGTTGCCCAGACCTGGATAGGACCCTCAGGACCAGACACTGAACCCTCCTCAAAGCCAGCGGCCCCCCAGCTGGTGACCAACTGGTCTTTTTCCCATTTCCTCCAAACAACAGAGGCTCCTCTTCCATCTTCCTCATCTCAAACCCTTCCTCAACAATCTTTCACGATTAATGTTTTACCAAAGTTCCATCTTGAGCTTTCAACACTCACCTCTTTTATCCGACCTGCAGTTTCAACTGCAGAACATGTATCATCTCCACAGCCACGTCCTCAACGTCCGTCCTCAGCTCCCCAGGATCAGGTCTCCACGCTACGAGATGACAAAGTCTTGTACCAAACGAACAGATCTTTTCCTCTAAATGAGACAGAAAAACCACTGAGCGACAAAGATTCAAGGTCAAGGAGGAACACCTCCCAGTCTTCTGTGACCATCAATGATCCAAAGTACGTGAGGGAAAACCCGGAGATGCTCTCAAAGCTGCTATGTTCACTGACTCGCGTTTATTTGTTTGTTTGTTTGGTCCAGAGGGACTCAGCAGTCGCCATCATGGCTGCCTGTGCTGGAAAAGCACGACATCCCCGTCGTGGTGGGAGTGGGCGTGTCTCTGGCCTTCATCTTCATCACTGTAACCTTCTATTCAGTGGTGCAAAAGAACGAACCTGCACAAATGTGCAGAGCAGGTCAGAACTTCCCCAGCACACACCTGTAACCTATAACCTGTTAACTGGTTTGGTAAAAAATGTCAATTTAATTCTCAATGAAGGCCAATCTGTTTGTTTAATTTCCTTCCTGCTAAGCTTTCTGTGAACCATACAGTAACTCTGAACGTCCTTGACAGCTCAGAGGAACCTTGGGATCCCAATTCGCCATGCAGACTGCCGCGCTGCAGGACGTACCTATGAGAACAGGTGAGTACCCTCACTGAAAGAAATAAAAACACCAGTTCCTAAAGCCTTAGTCACATACACCCTGTTTGGGGCCAACGGTGGGTCAAAGAGAGGGCAGGTTTGTCCTGCAGGTGTGTTTTTCGAGTTCCTTTGAGGCATGATCACCTCAAGGGAGGGCCTCAAATTGGAACACACCATTGTCGCATAGGTGGTAAGTATTTGTCAGGTTGCATACTCTAATGACATACAGGTAACGCTGTACGCACGGCGCCCCTCGGCACGCTGGTCGATTTGAGTACTGTCTGCTTAGTGCGTATGCACACTGAGATGTAAGCGCTCGTAGGACGCCCGTACAATGTCCACACAAACTTCACTTGAATTGTCTACGTCTCTCATTTCTAACAATCAGGCTGCAGCAAGGAGCGCGCACGTATGACGTGAGCAGCACTAACGGCCTCCTTGTACAGTCTGAGGAGTTGAAAAAGCACCTCACCTGCTTCCCGCTAACTAACTCTTGTGTTCGCCATGACCTGTCGCCCAACTGCATGCCCGTAGAAAAACACGAGCACGAACGTTTTCGCAGATTTACCGAGTGGTCTACACTTTGATACTCCGTGCGGTCCACCTGCAAACAGGTTTGACCGTTTTGTTTACCTGCAGACAGCCCGTATCCATTCATAAGGGGGGTTGGGACTCAGCCATAAAGCAGAAATTTCAGTAGTAAGACCGCATGTTGTCCTCACACAGGGCTTTTGAGGACGACGACTGTGTGGCAGTGATTGAACAGAGCCCGAATACATCAGACACCAGAACTCGACCTCCAGGACCTTGTCTGGTCACCGTGCAGATGGAGCCCACTTTTCAGGAGCTTTCAGAGAACGCGCTGCCTGCTCTGGAGGACACCTCTGTCACCGTGGAGACCCATCCTGAGCCCGCCACTGTCACAAAGGTCTGAACTAAGAACAAAAACACAAAAAAGTCAGCATCATTTGCATTAACATTCGTGACTTTGTTCCAGGTGGACTCATCTATGGAGGAGGAGAAAGGCTGCAGTCTGTCTCAGCCCAGCATCCAGCTTCAGTTGTCTGAAGAGTGGACCAGCAGCAGAGGAGACACCCCCAGCCTATGCCAGGAAACCTTGCCCCCGCCGTCATCTTTACCCTCCCACTCTGCCTCCCCTCCTCCACAACCCAGACGTCAGGAGGCTCTTCACTCCTCTCTAACTCTGCAAAGTGCAGAGTTGAGCGTGGCACCGATCCAGCACAGCCTCAGCGTCTCCCACGGCTCGCCTCCCCTGCTGCTCTCCCATCACGTCTCTCTGGGCCTCACAACGGTGGCTGTCGACGTGCAGTTTTACCCAGCAGCCACTGCTCCCGTCGCAGTGGGTGCCAGCACTCAGATAAATTCAGCGTCAAACTCAACCGCAGCGACTGTGCCTCTGTTCAGCCCCTCGTTAGTCAGCAGCCATGAGGAGGACCTCCCATCAACCGCCAAGTTTCCTGCCAGGAAGTAGATTCAACCGTTGACTGTAGAACTGGAGTGAGTGAGCGTGACGTCATCCACAGAAAAGATGCCAAATTTTCATGACACGGACATCGCCATATTGGAGCCAGACATCGTCAGTGAGCAGCGATTGGTCCAAGTCGGTCTAAGTCAATGTTTCTATGGCCACCACTCTCACCAATCAGGAGTGAGCTTGTTGGACGGCCACACCCCTTCCAATTGAAATCTGGCTTCACAAAATCCGTCCAATCTTTTGAACGTTATACCTGGGGGGGGGCAGCAGGCTCCACCTACTTTTATTCAGACATCTGATTGGTCAATTTATGACTTGAACTACAGGAAAAATATCATGAAAAAAGAGCATGTTTAAAAAAAAGGTATCAAAACAAGAATGCTTATTCTGACCAACAGAATGACTGAGTGACAGATGCTTCTTTCTCTATAGAAGTCCATGAGACTTCTTGGAATCACTTCCTGTTTGGAACGCCAGGGGGGCGGGGTCACCCAGTGAAGTTAGCATCATGTGTTTAGAATTTATTTATATTTTTAGAAAAGTAAATTGGAAAGTTTAACTGTGTGAATGATGTTTCAATAAAAAAATGTTTCATATATAAATACAGATAATCTATACATAATCCATATGATAATATACATAAATCTATGTGTAAAGTAGTCAAAAAATAAAATGTGCCTTTTAGACACGGGCAGCATTTGTGCAATTGTGTTATTGTGGTAATAAATAACATTTTAGCACATGACATTCAGGTCTTTTCTCATCTTAAAGGTCAAATGAATTTATTTTGTTAGATGGAATCGATCATCAACTTTTGCTAAAAGTTTTTAAAGTTATCCATTTTTATTTTTTTTTCTTGGAAGGATAGTTTTAGCGGCTCTTCTGTCAAATATTTGTTTTACAATTTTCTTCAAGATCAGAAAAAATGACAAAAAACATAAAAGATTCTTAAAATAGAGCAGTGGGATAATTCAAACACAAAAACTTCAATAAAAGTTTTTTAATTGATATTTTCTTTGAAGGGGATTTCATTGTGTTTTTGCTTTTAGCCTGTGTGCTTTTGGAAAACGGTTTTCCTGCAGTTTCAAAGGGATAAATATCATGTTGCTTCTCCAAAGTTTGACTTAAATTCATCAAGTGTAACAAACAGCATCTCAGATTATTGTGATCTCCCAGCTTTTTGGTTAAAAAGGTACCAAAAGTAAGATTCTCAACTCTTATTTTGATAAATACGAGATTCGTTTCATCACAAATTTGACTTAAAACACCTGAAAAACCCAGAAGCATGATGTGTCACATCTTCCGTTATAGATAGAAGTTGTCAGTCGTGTTGGTGTTTGCTTTCAGAGAACATTTCCATTAAAACCCCAGTTATTCTGTGTAACCTGTAAACCTGCTAGGTTACATTTCTTATTCTAATTATTTTCTGTTGTATAAGTTTTAATGTATTTTTCCATATTTTCACGTTAAGCTCTGTGTTTTCTGGACACTGTTGTGCTTTGTGTGATATAGTACTACTGCGATCCACTGCTGTAGATGTTTTCACTTAGATTTTGCCAAATAAAAATGCCAAAAAATACTTCCCAAAGTACAAGATTTCCTCCTTTGTACTATGTGCTTTTACACTTAAGGTTGAATTTGTTCGTTTTCTTCTTTTTGAAGGCAATTTATTGTTTCCGGTCTTCTTTGAATTCAACGTTTTATTGTTGCAACACAGAAAAAACAATGTATATGTGTTTTTATTTTTAATGTGCATTTTGTTTTGATTCATATTTCCGTTTGTACAATTAAGCAAAAATGTTTGTATGTTTTAGTCAAACAGCCAAGGATCCGTTGTGGTTTTATGTTTTTTTTTTTATTATTTTGTTTATAACATGTCTATGTAAAGAGACTTGACTGTTAGACATTTTTCAAACCAAAGGAGGGTCATTGAAATGTTAATAAAGTGTATTTAATTCACCTGAATTCTCGACGCAAAACATCTTTTGTGTTTGTAGTTTTTAAAACTTTTGAAGCCCTTTTTCAAAATGGAGGGATAAATTCAGAAAGAAAAAGTTTAGAGCAAGATTCCCAAGATGTGCACCGCTTCGACATTTCACACCAAGCCTTTTCCAAATGCAGGCGGCAGATATTTGCTGGTAAAAAGTTGAAAAAAAAAAAAAGAAATTTATGTTTCACTGTATTTGTTTAAAAATGTTACAAAAAAAAGTTTCCTTTTGAAAAATTGTACTTTCTTTGAAGCCTAAAGTTGTAGAAGTTATTGATTGAAAAAGATCTGCAGGAATGTCACTGATTAACACTCATAAGTGACATTTTTGAATCAAGATTATTTATGAATGCACAAAATCTGCCTGTATGTTTATTTAAAGATGTTGCTTGATTACACGTATGGCTTGTCACGTCAAAATTGTTTTAAATTTCCTCCTTATCCACCATGTCATCCCTATCTTGAGTTGTTGAAAAGGAAGTTGAACCACAGAGACCAGAAAAGAGCTCGTCCGGAAACCACAGGCAGTTATAGACTTTAACTGCTTTATCAGATGCTTTGCTCATTACATTTCTTGCACAAAGTATTTGAAAAATATACATGTCTGAGCTGCTTTGGAAATGGTATACTTTAAAAAAGTTTTAAAATGTACCATATTTTCCAGACTATAAGTCACTGCGGAGTATAAGTCGCACCAGCCCAAAAATGCATTATAAAGTAGAAAAAACCACACATAAGTCGCACTGGACTATAAGTCGCATTTTGACGGGAAATTTATTTGACAAAATCTGAGACCAAGAACTAAGAACTTGCACAACCTCATATGACACAATCCTAGCAGACTGTTTATCTCATAATCTCACAGTAATTCTTTCTCAGACTTATTTATATTCCTTTCATGAAGCATCATTGGCCAACTAATACTCCGTTTTCATCCTGTTTTTGTAGAAACAGTTGCCATTTTTATTTCCTTTCTGAATCTATGAAATCATTGGAAAATAGTAAATGATGTTGTTAGCCTTCAAGATCTTACTGTAAAAAAAAGTTTGCTGATTCTCTGAGTCACTAAACATACTCAACACTTAACATTCCTCATACATCAAATTGACCCAACATCATCTCTGTTCCTCACAAATGAACAGAACAGGAGGGTTAACAATGGATTTATTTCAATTTATTTCTAATATAAGTCGCACCCCTTGCCAAACTATGAAAAAAAGGGCGACTTATAGTCCGGAAAATACGGTATTAAATAAAGTAATAATTTCTCACTTAATGCGAATAATCTAAAACCACACAATACACGACTCCAAATCGCCTAAATAAAAGAGTACAAACATGTAAACGTTTAAAATAGAATAAAATGTAAGAGTTTGAAGATATTTTTGGTCAAACACCATATGTTTATCCTTTATCTCTTCAAGCAAAACATGGTCAGATGTGGCATCTCCTCAAAGTTCGGTGCTAGCTTTTCTTCCTTCTGCCTCTTCCTGGTTTGGTGGGACATGGAAGGCCACGTACGGACACCACTTGGTGTTGAGACAAACCAGTTTCTTCAGAGTGGACGTTTTGACGATATTGAAGCCCGTCTCTCCTCCGAAGGTGCTGGGCTTCCAGTACTCTGGAGAGCAGATGGGATTTCCCATCAGCCCCTTCAGGGAGAAGGGGGCGCCCATCTCCACCATGCTCTCACCGAAGATGCTGTTGGCTCGGGCTTTCTCCAGCAAGGACACCGGGGTAAAACTCCAGAGCGTCGATGTCCCCGTACAGTTCTTCCAAGCCTTCAGCCATTTCTTTGTCGTCTGATCACAAAAGATAAGCCGCAGTTTTTCAATTCAGATCATTCAATATTTTCAGAAGCATTTTCTCAGTTGCAGCTCTGAGAATCTGACTCATACAGTCTGTGTGACGGAGATAAATTGTAAATAATGCATTTAGCAGATCTCTCATCCTCACCTTGTAAAGACTCTTTATAAAGATTTGAACCTGAGATTAAGTTTGGTTTCATTTCACGTCTGTTTTCCTGTTTTTTTTGGTCATGTTTTGTCTTCCCAAAGTCAGTCACACGTGTTGATAGTAATCCACACACACTGTCAGTGTCTGCCTTTCAGTTCAGCCTTGTCAGGTCATCTGCATTGACACCTTCTGGTTTCTGCCTTGTTTCTGAGTTAATATACACAACTTTTAATTCCTGCCACAATCCCGGCCTCCTGCAATTCTGGGTTCTACTCTACAGGTTCCTGGCCAAATGACCTGACCACCCTGCACCCAGCAGGAGCATCTTTGTTGCAGTGGCAGTTCTCTTGCCTCTGCAGCCCACGGCACGCCAGAAGATGGTTTTCCTCCAGCTCTGTTGAAGTCGTGTCATACTACAATAAACCAACTTGAGGGGGATTGCCTGGGCCACAACTCATTGAATTTTCTGCCGCTGAGGAGGATTCCTGGGGCCGCTCCTCCTCATGCTCCCTGTCCCAGAGCAGCATCACCAGCCTGAATATTCTTGTTCTCCGTCCTTGAGAATGGGTCACCAGGATTGCTCCCCTTCATGTTTCTTTTCTCTAGGTAGAGTCATCAGAACCACTCCCCTTCATGTTTCCTGTCACTGGAGAAGGCCGCCAGGACTGCTCCTTCACAAATCTCCTTTCCTATCCCATTCTTCAAAACTGTAAGCCAAAACCAAGTCTTACTCATAGCATCCTATACATCAAATCGTTCAACACTGAGCAGACTTCTTTTTGGCCCTTAAATCTTTGGTGTGTTAAGGTCACTTTATCAGTGCCATGACTGATGATGTTATGACTCCTAAAAAGAACAGTTTCTCTGTTGCTGCACTCAACCCTTTCTGAGTAAAGAGATTAGACACTAAAAAAGATCTAAATCTATGCACCAATGGTTAAACTCTCAAGCAGATTGAGAACTGCTGTCAGGAACAGGTAGAGTAGGACCAAGGAGACTCGGCTTAGACTAGGGAAAGAGAAAAATATGACAGAAACCAAGGAAACACAACTGAAATGAAACCAAAAGGGTCAAATTGTTTGAAGCCCTTCCTCTGAAGAAGTCAGACACCAGAGTGGATCGTCTGTCTTCGTCTGCTTACCAGTGAACTCCTGAAAGGACGCGTATGGCTTCAAGTTGAACCGTTTCCTGTATTCATTGAAAGGCTGCATTCGTGTGCTCCTGGACTCTTTGATCACCACCTGGGCCACCTTAAGAACCGCTTCATGAGAGTTGCGGCCTCCTCCGATCTGAAGGACAGAAAAAAGGTCGGACGGTGTCTTTTTATCTTTTTGTGAGCAGAAAATGCAGCAACACCCCGGTGTGTTCTGAAGTAAACTGTCCTTTAGGGCAGCAGGGAGGATGCTTTAGGTAAAGCCTTAGTCACATGTACCTGGACAGGGGGTTGACCCGCGTGGGTCCTGCAGATTTTTGGTACAAATCTGACTCCTCACCTGCTTCACTTTACTTACATTGTGTATCAACTATGTTTGTGTGTAAGCTATGTTCACTACAACCCGTCACCTGCAGCATGCCCGTAGTAGAAACATGGAGATTTTGGCTCTACGGCTCACTGAGAGGTTGAGGGTTTTGTCCGGGCCGCCTGTGTGCCACATGCAAGTTTGACCATTTTTCACCTGCATGCAACACATAAAGTATGGAGTGATATTTATGCCACCACGTTGCACACTAAGCTTTCTAAGTTGCAAAAGAAAATGTCACTCCGTAAAACACCTGTAAAAGCTGTTGGGACTAAGGCTTAGTTAGAGGAAATGCAAGCATGATTTTTTTTGTTCAGAACTGCCTTAATCCTTGGTAAATCAATTCAACAAGGATACTGGAAACAAAGACTTTGGTTCGTATTAACATGACAGCATCCCATAGTTGCTGCACTTGCCACATCCCAGAGGTTCTCTATTGGATTGAGATCTGGTAACTGTGGAGTCCGTTTGAGTCCAGAGAACTCATTGTCATGTTCTAGAAACCAGTCTGAGATGATTCCAGAAAACATCCTCCACACCATGAAACCACCGCCACCAATCTGAACCTGAACCGTTGATACAAGCCAGGATGGATCCATGCTTTCATGCTGTTGAGGCCAAATTCTGACCCTACCATCTGAATGTGGCAGCAGAAATGGAGACTCATCAGACCAGATAACGTTTGTCCATCTTCTAGGGTCCAGTTTCGGTGAGTCTGTGTGAATTGTAGCCTCAGTTTCCTGTTTTTAGCTGACAGCAGTGGTACCCACTGTGGTCTTCTGCTGCTGTGGTCCATCTGCCTCCAGGTTGGACGTGTTTTTGCATTCAGAGATGCTCTTCTGCAGACCTCGGTTGGAACCAGTGGTTCTTTGAGTTCCTGTTGTCTTTCTATCAGCTGGAACCAGTCTGACCTCTGACCTCTGACCTCTGACATCAACACCACATTTCTACCCATAGAATTGTCACTCACTGGATATTTTCTCTTTTAGAGACCTTTCTCTGTAAACCCTAGAGATGGTTGTGGGTGAAAATCCAAGTATATCAGCAGTTTCTCAAATCCTCACACCAGCTCTAAGTCACTTCAATCACCAGCAGATCGTCTGGACCATGTCTTCGTGTTTAAATGCATTCAGTTGCTGCCATGTGATTGGCTGATTAGAAATTTGCAATAATGAGCAGTTGGTCAGGTATGCCCAAGATAGTGACCAGTAAGCGTAACAGTGCTTCATTTTCAAATGGTTGCATGAGGCTGTTATCCTACCTGTCCTGCTGCCTGTCGAGAGAAAGCATCCACCAGTTTCTCCACACCGTAGTGCATGAGGATGGAGGTGTTGTATATGAAGCTGGTTAGCGGGATTTCATCGCCATCGATGACAAAGCTGTCTGGCATCAGAGGGTGCCAGTGGTAGAGGTGACAGAACTCCAGGGCGATGCGGTTACTGTACTGGAAACGCACGTTGAAAAGCAGTGAGGGCTCAAACTTCAGCTTCAGATGGTAGCCGCTCAGCTGCTGCACATACTCTTCTGTGATTATGTTGATGATCTGACCTGAGAGGGACACTGGCACAGAGTGATAAACTGACCCAAGAACCATGTGGAGGAGGTCCTCATAAAGACATTAAAAGGAAGTGAATGAGTTGATTTAGAAAGATGTATTACACCCAAAATAGAGCAACAATCATAGTCAGCACCTCAAGGTCAGACACTTCCTGTTAGCTTTGCATTGTCATTTAGTTTACTGTTTATGGATGAGATGGTCCATCATGATAAAAGATGTAATTTGATAAAAACTCCAATTCAATATTTCTGAATTACACTTGGTCACATTGACTGTGTGTGAGAACTGGACTGAGAGACTCCTCCCCTCTGCCCTTCCAAACAGGAAGTTCCTGATGGCTCCAAGAAGCCAAAATTCCACAGACTTCTATAGAGAAATAAACATTTCTTCATTTTTCAGTAAAAAAAAACTTGCTCTGATACCTTTTTTGAACCTTTTCCTGATAATCCTAATTTTTTTCATCATATTTTTTTCTGTAGTTCAAATTATTCATGTTATAAACTGACCAATCGCAGGCCTCAAAAAAGTAGGTGGAGCTTGCTGGGCCTCACATCCAACGTTCAAAACCTCGTTTAACATACATTTCAACTGGTAGGGGGTGTGGCCTTCCAACAGGTTGATGAGAGTGGTTGCCATAGAAACGTTGACTCAGACCAACTAGGACCAATCACTGCTTACTGATGATGTCTGGTTCCAACTTGCAGGCATTCATTCGTGCCGCAAAAAATAAAAAAAATAAAAAAGGCGACTGAAATGACTTTGTTTTGCTGGAAGTTAATCATTTTCTATGTTGGCGTCGCTAGATCCAGCTCTCACATGCAATCAATGGTTGGTCTTTAAAATAGATTCATTAGGATGAGAACGATCATGTCTGCCACAAAAAACAAACAAACACAGAAGTTATCAACAGTCTGCAGAAAAACACAGAGCAAAGATTGACAGAAACTTGTGATATAGATTTGATTCTGCCGTCATGACCACGCAGAATTCAAGTCAAACTGTAGTGTACTGTTCCACGATTTTACATTTAATTTAGTGGAGCTGTACTATCCGGATGTGGACAGAAAAGGGAGCTAATCTACGAAGCTCTACAAAAGGGTTCAATCACTGCCTGCCTGCACTCCATAGGGAGGTTTGTGAACAGTGATTTGAGTTCCCTTGCCCAAGTTATTTTGTTAAGTTGACCTCCTTTTTAGGCCCTTTAACCAGTGATATTTGTTTAGTTTGGACACTGAATTTTATTTTGGGTGAAGAGGATTTTTTTCTGGGGACCAAAGGTCCGTGGTCTTGGCTTTTGACTGCCTGGTCCACCACAATAAGACAAGAATGAATGAACTAAAGCAAATACAATAACATAATCACCCTCTGAGGCAGAGTATGAGCCAACTTAGCCTAACCAACTATCAATTAGCCAAAAAATTAAAAATAAAAAATGGATTTCAGAAGGAATCCAAATTGAACCAAACCAGATGGTTTTAGGGTTAAACTGAAAGAAAAAAGGAAACCCTGAGAAGCTGCCGTTTATGAATTTGAATCGAATATTTTATTCATTCTTAAAACAAGAAGGGTTTTCAGGACATTTCACGTCTGTCAAACCCATCTCCTCTTCTGATGCTTTGGCATAAGCAAAAATTTCTGCAACAAACTCATTTTCTTTGTTGCTACAATTCCAACAAAACAAAACAAAATACGTAAGACAGAAGATTTTAGGCAGAGATTCTCCAAATTAAAAATGTAACTGAGGGACAGTAGAGAAATAACTATGACTCACTAAAACTAAGCGCCTTCACTTGTTTGACCGTTTATTGAAAAGTCTGCGCATAATTTGCATTTTTCTCACCAATGATGATGAGTCTGGTGGTCTGGAAAAGCTGCTCATCATCCCAGGTTGGATGCTCGGCCTTCAGGATGTCGCAGATTCTGTTGTGCTCCCTCAGCCAGATGGTGGCGTACATGGTGAGGCCGGGCAGGAGGCCGAACACCTCCTGCCCGATGGCCAGGCGCTGCTCGGGGGGTAAACTGTCGGGGTACACCATGTGCACGGGGACCTCAGAAACGGTGGGGGGGTACATCTCCCCGTTCAGCAGCTGTGGATGGAGATGAACCAGAACTTTTATTGTGAAACTTCCGTTCTCGACAGCTTGTATTTCACCAGACAAACTGATTGGATCTAAGATCACATGACGTCTCTCAAGAACTCTTAGAGGTCGAAAGGAAAAAAATGTACGTTATCGAAGCATCATCTTTTTTTATCTTCAAAACCAATTTGTCCTCGGGAGAACAAACCACATCTTTCGCAGAAGACAGGAACTGAAACTAATGCTAGTGACTGCTGAGGGTGTTTTTTTATTTTGCTGTAATTGGATGTTTGAGGAGATAAAAAAAAAGGACAGATTAATCAATTACCAAGTACTGCACATCCCTAACGTTAGCATACAATCTGATGTCAAAGTCGTACACAAACATTTAGTTTTCACTGTTTAAGTTTCTGGATTATTCTTTTTTTAAATTCTTTTAAAATGCACTTTTTTTTACTGGGAATCCTGTATTTTCTGCTTTAGTATAATGCTAAATGGGTTTTGTTCAAATTCATTCCAAAAAATTGGCAGTTTCAACACCTTATTAATCATGCATGAGGCGCTCTGGATGATAAAGCAAACTGTTGTGTTTTTGGAGAGTAAAAATGATTTTGAGTGCGTCTTAGGACACCCGTCTAATTTCCTCATTTCTAAGAGTCAGGCTGCAGCGAGGAGTGCGCACGTATCACGTGAACAGCACTAAGGGGGTTTGAAAATCTGACAAATCAGTGTGACGCGCCTGCGCCTCACCTACTTTCCTTTACGCGTTGTAGATGTAGACAGCCTGTTCTCCATTCATTAAAGAAGCTCTGACAAAGGGTTTAATCTGACTTTTATGGGTACATTTGACTTTATTTTAAATGCTGAGTTGAAACAATCTCTAAAAATATCCATAAAGAAAGTGCAGGATGCATGTTTAATGTTGAACACCTGGTATTTTAGTTTTCCATCTTTATGAAGCCGGAGTTCATGCTGTCTTGCGAGCTCTTCTCCATAAATATTGCTTGCATCTACCTGGGAAATAAACCAAAAGGATGTGGTTTTAAATTCGTCCCAAACTGATGGGTTCATGTTTCTGCCTGCATGTCCCTCACCCCGTGTCCCAGAGCATTGGTGAAGCCGCCTTCAGCTTTGCGGTCGGTCTTGAAGAACTGGTGGGTGAAGTGCTGAGCCATGAAAGCAAACATCAGATTGGTTCCTTGAGGATCGGGACGAAACTTTTGCCTCCTGAAAAACCTTTCGGTCAACACTTTCACATCTGGCAGGACTGGTTTCCCTGCAGAAGGACAAAAAAATGAAGGACGGCTGTCGTCCAGGTGGACACGTGCGAATCTCACCTTTAGTCCCCATGGGCAAAGGACAGTCAGCAGGAACAGGAGGGAGGAGCCGGGTGTAGTAGGAGGTGTTGTGGTACGCCTCCCAGCTCAGGTATCCGTACTTGGTGTTGTAGGTCGGGGGGCTTGGAATGAGATCACTTCTGACTGAAACAGAAAAGAGTCAGATCCTAAAGAGATGTCTGATTCTGAGCTGGTCAGCATCTTAACAAAAAATAGTCAAACAGATTTATTTGAAAATTTGCAGTTATTGGAGCCAAACAGTACTTCTTGCTTGAGGACAGAATGAAGCCAGGCAAATGTATCTAAAAATCACTGCGTGACAAGGCAGTCCCCATTTACCCCAATGTAAAACCACATCACCTTACACTCAAATGAACGTGTGCTTTTGAGATTAAAAAATAAATTCCTAGTCCATTTTACGAAGAAATTCAATTAAAACAAATTAGTAAATTAACCTGAAATTCTATTTTATTTCAAAGTAAAGTTAAAAACCAGATACTTTTTGTTTTACGTTCAGTCCGGAAGTCATCAAGTTACTGCTGCATCCAAAATCAATGATGAGAATGTTTGATTGAGTAAAACCTCTTGGAGATGCTGTCAGTTTAGACCAGTGGTTCCCAAACTTTTTCTGCAGGGCCCCCCTTTCTGAAAATTACAATATTTTCGAGCCCCCCCACACTGACACAAAGATACAATTCTTTGTTTCTAAACTCCACCGCGCCTTATAACATGCGGTTAATGAGAAATCTTTCTCTGAACGGTAGAATTATGTTATCTAAAGCTGAAGGAATCTCTAGATCTGTCTGTGTGTCTCTATCTTTAGAAATTCCAAATCACATCTGTAACCTATTAAACAAAACATTATTTGATTTTATTTGGAGGAAAAAATGTCATTACTTAAGCAAAATTTGTTTTGTGTAACACCAGAAAACATGGGGGCATGGATGTATTAACCTTTAAAACTTTAAACAACTCTTTTAAAATAAAGTGGTTAAGTAATTTTTTGAAAGGGGAAGACAATATCTGGAATGTTTTTCCCAAATATATATTTGACACTATGGGAGGCATTAAATTCTTGCTAAAATGTAATTATAAAATTGAAAAATTACCCACAAAACTTTCAAACTTTTACAAACAAGCCCTGCTGGCCTGGAAACTCGTTTATAAACATAATTTTTCTCCAACAACTTGTTGTATTTGGAATAACAGTAATGTACAATACAAAAATAAATCACTTTTTTTCCTAGGTGGTATGATAATGATATTGTTTTAATCAGACAACTTTTCAATTCTCATGGACATCTTTTGGTGTATGAAGAATTTATTTTAAAATTCGGTATTCCTGCTCCACCCAGAGAATATGCAATAGTGTTAGACGCCATTTCAACCAGTCTACTACAACTGTTTAAAGTGTTTTATAACACAAGTCAATTAAGAACCCAGACAATTTTTTGGGACAATGTGGATATTTGTGTTCATTCAGTTTCCAATAAACAAATAAGAAATCTTTTACATACCACAACCTTACCTGCTGGGAGGTTTTACTGGGAATCCACATTTGTGGACATTTAATGGACTTATGCTTGGACTATTAGCAATAAATACTGTCTAAATAACAAAATAAAAGAGGTGTCCTTCAAAATATTGCATTGTATATATCCTACCAAAATTTGAGTAGATTTGTTGGACATGGACCTGTTTTGTTCATTCTGTGGAACTCAGGAGGAAACTATTTATCATCTGTTTGTGGACTGCAGACATACAAATAAGGTTTGGATTGAAGTGGGAAACTATATTGGAAATATAACTAAACAAACTGTTACATTTTTAGAAAAATACATTATTCTGGGTTACCTTAATGTCAAAGTAGACAAAGATTGTATCTTCATTACACAATTGTTTTTATTATTGGCAAAATTCCATTATCATAAAGCCAAATGGTCAAACTCCAAAACTAAATTCCAGCAGTTTTTGAGTGAAATCAATCAGTAATGTACCATTATCAAACATCTGCAAAACCAAAAAGCTATTCGAACTAATTTAATTTTTGAAAGTTTTAAAATTTATTAAACCCCAAAGATTTTTGAAGTAAAAATTCTTTTTCTCTTATGTTGTATATGTATGTGTATATATTTATATACTTTGTCTTTTATTTCTTATATTTTTCTGCAATATGTACACATTTCAATTCCCCCTGAGACATTCACATTGTTATTGTATTATGTTGTTTGTCAATAAAGTATGAAAAAAAAAAAAAAACTCCACCGCGCCCCCCCTGCAATACCTCCGCGCCCCCCCTAGGGGGCGCGCCCCCCAGTTTGGGAACCACTGGTTTAGACGAACTTTGAAAAAATGCAGCATGAGTTTAAATACCTTAGTGATATCAGACTAAATTAGTTTACTTGTAACTTTTCCGTTAAATTTAACAACTTGTTTTAAGATAATAAATATTGAAAACCTTAAGTTATTCTATCTCGAAAACCTTTATTTTAATTTTTTTTTATTTACATAGTGTATTTAATTATTTTCATAGTATTTTTAATTTTGTTGCACTTTTTATGGTATTTTCAAGCTTTTTTTTAACCATATAGTATTTTGAAATTTTTTTGTAATCTTTAGATAGTATTTTAAGTAATTTTTCTACTTCAGATAGTATGTTTTTAGTGTTTTATTTATCTTTACATGGTATTTTTTATTTTTTTTCAGCTTTTCATATTATTTTTAAGTCATTATTATCATTAAATAGTGTTTTTTTGTTATTTTTAATTTACATAATATTTTTAGTTATTTTTGTATTTACATAGTAGTGTAAAGTTTTTTATTACTTTGCATTGTATTTTTTATATTTTTATATTAACATATTTTATATTTATGTTTTTTGAAATTCATATGTTATTTTCAAGCTTTACAACTTTACATAGTAATTTTTATCTTTACATAGTATTTTAGGCTTTTTAAACTTTACATAATATTTTGAGGTATTTATATATTTAGTATTTTAAAGTTGTTTTCAACTTTACATGGTATTTAAACTTTTTTCATAATTTGTTTATTATTTCTTTTCTTAAAATTTTATTTTTTTTATTTTACAGTGTTTTTTAGTATTTATAGTTTTTTTTCTTTTTTTAAGGTGTTTAGTGAACAGTGAGCGGTCTAGTTTAAAAAAAAAACTGTTTAACTTGGGTTAAGCAGTCTGGAAAGTTTGATTTTACTTAACTGACTAATTTATACAGAATCTTAAAGACAAATTGATCTTAAATTATAATTCTAGTCTTACTCTGAGATGATTATGGACTAGAAATAAGGATAGTTAGACTGTTGATTTTAAGAAATCTTACCAAGACAAATTCTACTAATTCTATTGGCATTTTTAAAAATTAAAACAAGGAAAAATCTTACATTCTATATTATTAACTTGTTTTTGAAAAGCACATTCTTTCAGTGGAGACTTAAACTATGGTTCAATTCATTTTACTCACCTGCACTCAGGTGAGTTCAAATGTCAGCACACTATATACGGAGTAGGTTTATTCACAGATTAGCATTTCTCCAAAAGATCGTATTTAACAGTGGATGTAAATGTTTTAGGAAGCGCAGTTCCTCCTGTGGGGCTCTTTCAGAATTATGACAGGAATTAGTAATTCCTCATCCGGTTGCTGTGCTGACGTCTGTGACAACATCTCCACACACAAAGGAGCTGAGCAGAACTGATGCCAGAGTGTCATTCACAAACCTGTCAGCACCATTTTCATGATGGTGTCTCTGAGGGAGGAGCTGTTGATGAGCTCCCAGAACCACCGGAAGTGAGTCAGCAGGAAGTGGACTGTGGAGGGGCGGGGCTTCAACGCCAGCCGAATCCTGGTCCACAACTCAGCTGCACAACACAAGCCCCCGCGTTAGTGCTACATGTACAGAGATTATTGGGGGGGGGGGGGGGGGGGGGTACGCTTACGGGTGGTGCAGTTGTCTCCATAGAAACCTGTGCGGGTGCAGTCACACCTGTAATCCTCCAGGCCGAACCGCACGCACACGCCAGTGTTCTGGCAGGGGAAGTAACAACATGGGTTCACTGCAAAAGTAAACACAACAACGGCGTGATGCAGACACACAACATCACGGCTTCAACACAGAAGATGCAACATTCATCAGACTTTAGTCTGTCCAAAAGATGTCCTGGACGGAAGGACCAGAACCCCCCCATATGAAGTTATATTTATGCCACAACATTACAAACAAAACTTTACAAGTTGGAAATAAAAATATTTTATATATCTATATTTGCTTTCAAATACTTTTTCTTTGCTTTCACAATGTTTTTCTTTCACATTTTTTGTTTTGTCTTCATATTTTTGAAAGCAAAAGAAAATATGAATGCAAATATTTAATATTTTTAGTATCATTTTTTCAACTTTTCAAGTTTTGTTTGCAATGTGGTGGCATGGATATCACTTCACACCCTACCACATTCTCATAACCCTGTATCGTGGACGATACCCGCGTGGACATGTGATTTTTAAGACAAAAAACATGTGACTGCAGCCTAGTGAGGAAAAGACATACATTTTTTTCTCTCACTATATGTGTAGAGGAGGGAAATGGAATAGAGGACAGTGTCATCAGCATAGAGGTGGATGGATGAGATGTTGTTCATGTAGATATAGAAAAGGGTTGGTCCATACAAAAAGACAACTTTCTGATCATTTTAATAGCTAAATATTTGTGACAATGCAGAAATTAAACAAAAGAGAAGAAAACAAACTCTTATAGGACATTACAAACACACAGATGCAACATTAAAACCACAAGGATGATGACACAAACACACACAGGGTTCCAGTTGGGCTGTGATGGTTAGTTTTTAGGCATTTAGATGCATTTCTACGGCATAGCTTTGAAGTTTTTGACTTATTATAGAACAAAATCAAACAAACAGTTTGCTTCAAGCCTAAAAATGTGTTATTTTTTTAGGTGGAGCAACTGTCTTGTGGCTACAAAATGTCTGGTTACATAAATTTGATGCATTTCACAAGTTGAAGCATAAAAACTCCCACTATAACCACATGAAACAGAAGCAGAAGTGAAACATTCAAATATACTGCAATTACTCCACATTATGCTGCTAGTTTGAACATATTTGGGTGTATTTTTCACCTTCTCTTGAGGTGCTAATGACACCCTAACTGCATATATGTATCTGTGCAGGGCTGGCTGTATTACTACTTCCTCTTTTCCCGCTTATGTTTGCAGAAGTTCTGTGAGATAACATGACACAGCTCAAAGTCAGACACTCTACATGACAATCAACCCATAAATGTGCGATTTTAAGTAACAGACTCTACTAACAAACTTTACTATGAACAAGGAACGGAGAATTTCTCTTAAAACAAAATATTTGGAAGTTTCTGTTAATAATGTGAGCCTTTCTGGATTTTATTGATAATTTGAGCATAGAAAAATCATTTTACGCTGTTATCAATTTTTCTTGTTTTGAGGTACTTTGAGGTCCATCCATCCGTGGAAGGTCAGTTTTAATGGTCAGCAAATGTCCCGTTTCAACCAAAACTCATTCATTCATGTTTGCGTAACGGACCTGAAAGGAGAAGCTGTAACTTAATCTGGAAGCCGTAAAAACGGGTGTTTCAAAGAGATGATCAAGATGGAGACTCAGCCACACAAACCAAGCAAAAGCTGGGTTTCTCTTTAAATAAAAAAAAAAAAAAGCTTTTAAAGGAACTTAAAGCAAGAGATCAAGTTTTAGATTTGGACACAACTTAGGCCATAAGAGGACAAATCAAGCTAAGCTTTAACACAGAAATACCAAGAAACTGTCTTTTTCTTAACAGAGAATGCAGTAAATAGAAGTAAAGGTTGTATTTATTTAGGAGGAAAGTCCTGCTCACCCTTAGTAGAAGATATTTTCTTCATTAGAAGCATGAACACACAGATGAAGAGTAAATGGACAGCTGTAAATAAAAACAAATTGTTCATAAATACATATTTTAAACTCTGACGCAAACATCTTCAGGACTCACCTTTCATGGTCAGGCCGTCAGAAAGGCTTGTCCCTCAGTTCTGCTCCTCTTCTTCAGCAGCACTATTGCTGTTCTGTGAGGTAACATCGCCTGTTGAAAGGGGAGGGAACTCACATTTCTTTACTTCCTGAAGTGCATTTGAACGCAACAGCCTTGAGGAATTCTAGATGCTAGAGTCAAAATAAAACAATAAAGTTATTTACTGCATTTCACAAAGGATGACAAGTATTTCTAACAAATTCGCTGAGTTTTGGACCATCACTGCTACAGTGAATGAAATAAAGGATGCTTTTGTGCAAAGAAAAAGAATTTGTCGCCTCCTGCTGGAAGATTTGAGCCTTACTCACAAAATTCTTTTACATTCTGAATCCTCCTAACACACTTCAGAAAATTAACTTCAATTATCTTGGGATGGTTTATTCTTATTAAAGGTGATTTTTATTTTTATTTTTCAGCTGAAATATTTTGTTGCTGCAAACAAACAATCCCAAGACATCTGACTTCTTTCTGCTCACAGCAAGACTTCTTTAATGTGTGAATTTGACCCCCACCCTCATCTCCATCTTGTTGAGGTGAGGTCAGGTCCAAATAAAACATGTTTGCTTTGTTCTTTGCACTTTTGTAAACCTCTGGATAATGCAGAATCTCCCAGAGGCTCCTGTGTGAACCACCTGCAGTGAAAAATCCTGCACAATCCGAAACCGTTTCAAATGTTTCAAACCTCTTTTTAGACAGTCAAGATGTTTTAGTGAGTTTAAAGTTGTTTTATTGTCTCTTTGCTACCCAACTTTTCAAGTTTTCACAAAATGTTGGCCTCTCAGAATCTAGAAATAGGAACACATTTTTGCAAATGACTCCTAATCATTTTGCTCCAAACTCTTGACAAAAGGAAAATTTGATTTTACTGTAATTTTTGCTTCAATGTAAAGGAAGTTAATTTAAGGTTCAGGCTGGAATTCATTGTAATAACAAAAATTACGTTTTTTGTTTAGTGCTAGTTTTAGATTTATGAGAATTTATTAAGATGAGCCAACGTGTCAGATTTTGTTTACATTTCTTTCTAAAAAGAGGTCATTTCCGCTTATTACACTATTTTTGTCACAGTAATCCAAATGAACTACAATTAGGTTCATAAAAACTCAGATAATAAAAATCACACTTATTACTGGGCTGCAGAACACTCTGTTTATTCAGTTACTCCTTTAAACCGTTTACTTTTTTAGCTAATTTTGACCTTTTTTGAATGCTTGTGAGGAGCTCCATGCGTTTTATATTTAAGATTTCTTGTTCTGTAAAACAGACTTGCTGCGCAGACATCAGTTTTTAGTGATTTTCTTCAAAGGATTACTATTTTACTGTTTTCAAGCTCTGCCTTCTTGAGCGCAAAGAAATATTTTTGTCCATTTTTATTCAAAGACAAAAAAGTGGCCTGTGACTAACTTTTCAGTAAGATGTCACAACCTGTTTTAAGACGATAAATCTTGAATATCTAATCTTGAAAACATCTTTTTTTAACTAATATCTGTTTTTTTACTGTGTTATGCCCCTTTTTTTGGTCTAGGGGTACCTAGAGGGGTGTAACATAAAAGTAAATGTTTTTACCCGTTTTAAATGAATCACAAAAACACCAAACTATCGTCTCCATACAAAATAACAAATTGATTTACAAATGAATAAATAACAACCAACAACCAAGGCCAAAATAACAGACAAAACTCCAACCAGAAAACAACATCTTACCTGAACAAACAAAAAAGGGAAAACAAAGACAAACACTAACCTCCATGGACTAACAAACTACACAAAGTGGGCAACAACACAAAACCACAACAAACTACAAAGTGCAACACAAACTAATACATGTGGAGAACTACAAAACAAATGGAGGAGAGCGCTAAGCTGCAGTGGAGACGTGCTGCTACCTTCTGGCAGACTGGAGGTCCAAATGGAAGCCACGCCCTTTCCAGCACAACACCTGAAAAAATTCACACACACACACACAGATCCACAAAACAGCAAAGTCCCACTCTGATACAAACAAGATACACAACACACTGAGCAAAAAGAAAGTACAAAAGCAAATACGGGAACAGCCGTAGCACTTAATGGAATATTTTTGAGCAGAAGTCTAGATTTGTGAATGGTTAGTGGTCTAGAAGCACATTTCCTGGAACATTTGATTTGTTCCATAAAGTACAAACGCATCTAACAAAAAGCAAGACCGCCGTTTGAAGGTGAACGTACATTTACATATAATGTTTAAGACAAATTGGTCTTAAAATGATTATGGTTTAGAAACAAGGACAGTTGGACTGTTGTGGTGCATTCAATAGGATTTATTTGGTGGGAAAGTGAATAAGTATAGCCTTTAAAAGACTGTAAATATATAAAATTCTTTTTTTAAGACACAACACTTCCAACAAAAACAGAAGTATACCTAAATATGAGTGTTTAGAGCTAATTTCAAGAAATTATTTTGTCTTTAAAGGGCAGGAAATCATACCAAGACAAATTCTACTCGTTCCAAGTAGATTTTTTTCAGTGAAAACAAGTGAAAAACAAAAAATAAAACATTTTATTTTTTTTTACTTGTTTTAAGAAGAACAACTTTTTCACAGGATGTAGTCCATGAATGAGCACATTAGATCAAGTGATGATCAAGCTTTGCTCTCTGCGTCGCCCTGGAACAGGCTGGTGGCCTGTCTCGCCCAATGACTGCTGGCCCCGCCCCCTTTAGTGACCCAGACCGATTGGCCATTATTTTTTATTAAAAGCAACAAAAAATTAAAAACTGCTCCGCTTTTATCGCTTTTACAACCAGATTTCACATTTTGGACGCATAAAAGTGAATCCATTCCTACAAATATTTTCAAAATAAAATCTCTCAGATGAACAAAACCATTAAAGATTAAAACAAAATAAAAGAAAGAAACACCTAACCCCCTTTTTTCCTCAGACCTCAGCATGTTGACTGTGTCAAAAACATCAAACATTTGGAAAGGCTGGTAAAGTTTTGGCCTCGTCCTTCCAGTCGCTTCCCTTTCAGACTTCAATAGCGGCTCGTATTTATGTTACTTTCTGCTTCCTTTGCATGATTAATACAAAAAAGAATGAGATGCATCAGGAACTAATTATCAAATCGCCATTTCCCGCTTCACGAGTGCCTGCAGGACTTCTTTTGGTTGCCATGGTTCCTCTGCAGGCCGAGCCTTGCTGCTTCCTGCAGCATGCCTGCTAATTGGGATCAGATGGTCGGCTGAGCGGGACCTGGACTGGGACTAACCTGGAAGCATTTATTTTATGGAGAAGATGTTTAGGTAAGCCGTGCTCCCAATCCAAAGGAGCCCGGGTCCTGCTGCAGTGATGAATACGATTGGTGAAAGCGCTGAAGGCTGGTTCCTGACTCCTTCCTTCCCTCGGTTCAGGTTACAGATTAGCAGACTTCCCTTTCAGTCCTAAAGCGAGCCGACCCGAGCGACAAAGCAGGCCTCCCGGGTCACGCAGGACTGGGTTTCTGACAGCGGTGGGTCCTTAAAGCATCATTTGTTAAACCTGTTAGGAGCAGCAGGTGATTGAGAAGAAGGACAGACCCCCCGTGGAGAACGGAGAGCTGACTGTGCTCAGAGCAGCAGGACGAATGTTTTCCCAAAAACAACGGACCGAATGACCATTTGTATAGAAAACGTGCATCTGCAGGTACATGTGCATTTGATCGGATCAAAGATCGGATTAGAACTGAACTGTATATATGGACCCAGAAAAACTTTCCTGGCAGAACAGAGGGGTAGGGTTAGGCCAACACGTGCCAACAACAACGTTTAGCCGTGGATCCAGTTCAAATCCGTGCGGTCAAAGCCGTCAAAGCAATCTGCGTCTTGACTGAACGTAAATATGTGGAAATAACATCAGCCTTTATTTTGTCAGGACACGACTGGAAACATGAATTCCTGTGATTGTTTACATGGTTTCTCAGGACTGTGCAGCATTTCTGCATTCAAAGGCCGCCTCCGTTAGGTCACACACTGTCCCAAAGCCGCTCCTCTGCTTGGAGACCCGGTTCTCCTGAGTCCAGCCGCTCGCTCCCCCAGACCAGCCGGACGGACTGCGGTCCAAAGCCTCTTCTGGGGCGCCACACCGTCTATGCTTGACCTAAACCAGAGCGGCAGGGACCCACAATGGGAATAAACTGTTCACATGCACCACGATGGGATCAACCATCAGCATAACCCGCCTATCTCCACCGGAAAGAAATGCTGATCAGGCGTTCATTACGATCACGTTTGTCCATGGAACCGCAGCTGTGACAATCTGAAGTGATCTCTGCACTAAAAAGTCTCTGATGTGTTAAACTTTACTCTAAACTTCTACATTTCAAGGAGAAGTAGCCTAAAAGCAGGAATTGAACATTAGTCTTTCTGGCCGTGTCACACAGCCGCTACGTAGGCTTTGCGTGTTTTCCACGTAAGGAATTTAGGTGTTTGTGATACATGTACAGTGGGGCAAAAAGTATTCAGTCAGCCACCAATTGAGCAAGTTCTCCCTCTTAAAAAGATGAGAGAGGCCTGTAATTTTCATCAAAGGTAAACCTCAACTATGAGAGACAAAATGAGGCAACAAACCCAGAAAATCACATTTTCTGATTTTTAAAGAATTTGTTTGTCAATTATGGTGAAAAATAAATATTGGGAAGAATGTCCTGTGAACAGATGAAACCAAAATAAAACTTTTTGGAGGAGAAAGAATAAAGAAAAAGGATAAAAGTATAGTAAAATGCGTAAAATCATGCTACTCCCATTGAATAATTACACTAATACCACATGAATTAAGAGATTTTCTTTTTGCTAATATGTTTTTTAAAGCTTTATATGTATTTTTCTGTGTTTCAGGTGCACTATTGACTAAACACATTTCTGTACAGAGTCTTACTCTTTTTATTGTTTGACCAAGATTGTGACAAATACAGAAATGAAAAGATGCTGAAGTTTATCTGCCACTTGTCACCACTAGAGGGAGCCATAGTGTCCATGAGATCAACATTTTAGGTAATTTAAGCAACAACAACAAATAACACAAAGGAAAAAGACACTGCCAAAGGCACATAGACATATCACAACTATAAAATACTAATGAATAAACACATTAGAAAAAAAGACAAAATGATGGTCAAGTCTTGACCTTTTTATTGCTCCTAATCACAAATGAACATATGAGCGTATAAATAAGTACATGAGAACCATGAACCTCTTAAATTATAACCATTTTAAATCAGAATATTTGGGGTAAAAATCACCACTTAAAGATCCTTTTTTTTTTAAAAACATATTAAATCCACAAATTGATATTTATTCTTTTACGGCTTGTTTATGAAAAGGTTTTCACAGAGTTTCAGCAGATATTTCAGCAGGTTTGAAGCTCCATCATTTTAACTGACTATTTTTTATATTTATCCAAATGGATAAATAAAACCTCACTTTGAATAAAAAACATTCTTTTCAAAATGGACTGTAAATAGGTGGAAATGGAAAATAATGTCAGAAATCTTTGAGCTGAAACTGGACTTTTTGCCCCTGAGCTGGTGTCTTTGTGGACAAACTTCCTGTCTGCAGCTTCTGGTTGGGCCGCTGTTTGGGCTGCTCAGACTTTCACGCCTTTTGCTGCAAACGTGTTGCAGGAGTGAAAGCTGGAGTCATTTCTCAGCTGTCAGGCAGCTGGCACAGATCCGTGTGTAAAAACAGAACCCTCTCATTGTGCAGTGCACGTTCTGCACACACACTCCGGCTTAAGTGTTAACAGTTTCAGGCCGTGGTGCACAACCTTCTACTGTGTGTGTGTGGGGGGAGGCCACTTGCCAGACTTATTTCCAACCACGTGCGTCCTTCTTGTCCTGCAGGTTGGGGGTCCCTGCCCCAACCGCCCTCCGCTTCCTGTCCCACCTTTCCCCTGGTGGGAGCGTGCCAGAACCTGTCGCTTACACTCAACTGAACGCCCGTGTGGATCACCGCAGATGCAGGATATTGCAGGCGGCATCCAGCTAAACACGCCATGAGTCCCGCACATGTGATCTTCACGTGGAGCCTATTTGATGTGACAGTTTAAATGCTCCACTCCCCGAGGTGGGGCAGGGCTGTTGGTGGGCTGACCAGAACCCCAACCAGAGAGGGGTTTTGATGATCGAGCTGCTCGTCCGCCCACGATTACCGCAGGTCGCTGCAGGTGGGTGAAGCGGTCGGAAGGAAGCCATTTTCCTTCTGGAGCTGGTTAGCTGGTCTTTGAGTCCGACCTGGTCCTCGAACACAGTTGGATCTGCATCAGAAGGATCGGGTTTGTTCTGTTGCACTGTCAAAACACAAAATCCCACTCACAGAACTGGGGTCTACAGTAGCTTTGACACAATTATACGACAAACCTTTCAGTCAGATGTAAACACGTGTTATGAGGGAAATAAAACCTGAAACATCCTGTTGATTCGTTTGTTCTCTTCAAAGTTTTTTTTTACTTTACATACTGTTTTTAAGTAACTTTACAAAGTATTTTTAGGGTTTCGATGTTTTACTTTACACCATTTTTCTTTTATTTTACATATAATAAGACTATTTAGGTATTTTTGTAACTTTACATATCATTTTCAAGTTTTATTAGATATTACATCGTATTTTAGTACTTTTTTTTAACTTTATATTATGTTTTATAGTTATTTTTACCTTAAAAACTTGGTTATGGTCTTTTTTCTCACATTACACATATTTTAAATGTTTTTTTTACTTTACATGTTTTAAAGTTAGTTTTACCTCACAAACTTTGTTAAGGTTTTTTTTCACTTTACACAGTATTTTAAAGTTTTTTTTTTAACTTTATGCACCATTTGTAAGGTTATGTTTTTACGTTGTATATTGGATGTTTATTTTGAATTTAAATAATAATAATAATGATACATTTTATTTGTATAGCGCTTTAAAAGGCACACAGACTTTTTACAACACATGAGTAAAAAAAGTCAATATTAACAGCTAATTCAATAAAAATGACAGATTAAAATTAAAATCAATTTCAAAAAGATGAGTTTACATATTATTTTATTTTTACTTTAGATTTACTTTTTCTTTAAACTTTAAATAGTATTTTTGAGTTTTGTTTTTTTACTTTACAGTGTATTCTTAAGAGTGCTTTTCATACAATCTTATGCTTTTATACTTGAAGTATGATAGTACTAAGATTTCTGTCATTTACAAAGTATTTTTAACATTTATTTTTTACATTGTATTTTTAGGGTTTCTTTACTTACAGAGTATTTCAAAGTTCTTTTTTGTGAACAGGGAGCGGTTTTGTTTCAAGAAAAAGACTTAATTGATTTAAGAAAACTGAAGATTTGTAGAATCTTAAGACAAACTCTAACTCTGAAATGATTATCGTCTAGAAATAAGTAGGACTGGTAAAGTAGGATATCTTTGGGGGCAAAAAATATTTAACGATAACTTTTTGGGGGGTTGGGTTGTTTCTACATATCAAATTCATTGGGCAAAACTCTGTTTTTTCAGCTATATTATTCCTGATTACCAGAATAATTGACCTAAATATGAGAATTTATGTTTTCAAGACTTGTTTTAAAAGAGCTGACATCACAACTTCCTTTCAGGAAACTTACCAAGACAAATTCTGCTAATTCTCTCTCTTTTATTCGCTTATAACCAGGAAAAAAAAAAAACTTGTATTCCAGATTTTTTTTTATTGTTTTTTAGACCAATATTTTTCCAGTGTGGACACTTGTCATTCCCACGTCTTCTTCTCTTTTCTGATTTTATGAAACAAACTTTTTGTGATCTTGTCAACAACGACCTTCTCAACTTTCCTCCTGGAGAATCAGTGTCAGGTTCTGTGAAGAAGATCTTCTAACATCACAGCACTTTGTCACAAACGAAAGGAAGCTGCGACCCGAACAACAGCTCTAGATTATTTCTGGACGACTTTTTTACTCAGATGAGCTTTTAATTCATTTGTCCAACTTCCTGCTTTGTATTCGTTAAGGGTGTTTGACTTATTTATTCCGTTTTACAGCATTTTACTTGTATGTTGTGAAGCATTGTGTGATTTTATCTGAAGTAAGTGCTAAATAAATCAATTTTTGCTCTAAATGTGTTTTTTTTAAAGTGGAAACAGGAGAAAAAAACCACAAAATTTGAAGTAACAGATTTTATTCAATTAAAAGTTTAGGAAAAAACAACCCAACAAACTTAATAAAACAAAACAAAAACACCCATGATGTTAAAAACCAAAGCAAAAACCTTTTATTTGCTTATTTTGTGACCAATTGGATGTTTTGCTGAAGTAATTGTTTTCAGTGCCACTTGTTGCTGTTAAAAGTTATTTTTTTATGATTTTGTTTAGTTCTTGTAAAGAAAGTTCGGCACAAATTCCGTAAATAAACACCTTTTAAGCTAAGGTTTTCCTCTGTGGTTTTGCAGCTGGTTGCTCCAGCGGAGCTAAAAGCATCGGCGCAGCCGGCTGTTGGAGGAAACGTTAGGGTTCCACATTCCTGCAGACCCAAGCGACGTTCACTAAAAGCTGGCTTTGAGCCTCTGCAAAGCTGAAAGAAAATACTTCCCAGGTCAAACTCCAGGACGACGGAGGTGGACATGGCTGGAGCTAAGCTGCACCCGGTTAAACTACAAGTTTCTGTTCTTATCGGGTTCATATTTTGGGATTATTCAATTATGGGAACTACAGTGAAACTTAAAACAGCACTCGTCATGTTTAAAGCCAGAAATAACTCACTTTCAGTGAACATATAACAAATGTTCAAGGACAGAGACGGGAGTTACAATTTAAGAATGAAGCTGAACTTCAAAAAACGGTGCGTTCCTACTACAAAAAAGAAAACGTGCTCATTGATTTGTGGTGTGGATGTACGGAACGGATTGGATGAAGGTTTGAAACAAACCAAAAGCTTACGTGGATTCAAAAAAACATACAAGATTTCACTGATGGAACAGAAGAAAAACAAAACTGTCGCCCCTGCATAGGTGCTAGGGTGCAATGTGAATGCATGACATGCACAAAACTGTGCATAGAAATATGCAGATGATCAGGTGTTGTGAATAAGGGGTGGGATCAGACAACCCACTCCTTTTCAAGTACACTGTCTTGTTTCATCCGTCTATTTTGAAGTCTTGTGTTTATTTTCATTTGTGTTTGAAATAAAGAAAATGTAGCTGAAATGAATCGGATCTTAATCCTGGGTTTATTTGTGAGTTTAGAAGTGATTCTTCTGGATCTTTGCAGACAAACAAAACAACAGAGTCTCCATTCAAACCCCAGACATGAAACTTTACAAAACCACACCCAACGAGGCGGATTATCTAACCTAACGTTTAATCTTCCATCCCTCATTTTGAATTTCTCTTAAAGTCTAGATCCTTCAGGCATTCGGTTCTGATGAAGCCTCTGTTTTACATGTGAGAACACACAAAGAGGATTTCCATGTGAGCATCTCTACATTTCCTCTGGCGCTGAAAGAACAGCCGTGCTGCAGCTTCACCTGGAGAGCCGGCGTCAGACCCTCCCTCCTCCACCCATCAGAGGAGCCGATCAGCTAATTCTGCCTGTGAAGAATGAGGCAAAACCGTAATCCACTTGATGAATCTGGAGCAGAATGCGGCAATCAGCTGAAAGCAATTTGCATGTCTCTGCTGCAGCCAGCGGCTCTCAGTTTTCCCTGCTGTCATCCATCATGGACCACACGCCCAGGCCAAGATACACAATGCTCCCAAATTACTGTCATATGGAGCGCAGGCCCTAAAAAAAATGATCATTTTCCTTGTCTCTACTTCAAATAAACTTGTATTTGTTAGGAGGTTTTCTTCTCTCCCTGCAGTGCAACTTTTCAGTGAGTGGAGTTGTGTAATGTGCAATTTTGTGTGCCGCTGAAAGCTCATCTAGTTGGGTTTGATCTCAGAATGTCTTCAGATGGCAAAAATGTCTTTTTCGCCAGCTGGAGCTTAGGGTCCAACTCCTGAAAGGTTTACATCTCATAAACAGGACTGAACCCTGGATCACCGGCCACAAAAACAGGCCTAACTGCAGCAAAAGGGTTTTTTTTTCTGAAAATCTCCCATTCAACTGCATCGGTTTTCACACAGACTGCAGCAGCTGAAGCTCCACAGAGAGCAGAGCCGGCCTTTCGGGCTGCCTCCACCCAGTCAGCACGCCGAGGAGGCCATCGCTCATCCCCGGTCTGTAACCTTTAGCCGGGTAATGCAGAGTGACGGCACTGCGGCTGCAGAAGAATGAGAGAAAAGCCAACAGTCGGACAGAACTGTTTGGCTTTCACAAACTAGAAAATGTTGTTTGTTTTCCTTCGAGTAATGCAGCCAAAACAGATGAAAACAACACCGAAACGAAGGCAAAGTGGGATTTACGCAATCCTGCGCTCTGATTTCCTCTGTTTAGCTTTTCAATTGGGCTGAAATCATAAAGCAAGAGGCAGAACATGACAGCGATGCGCGTCAGCGTGCTCCGCAGACGTGCATCGGCTTCAGGTTGCTTCCCATTTGGATCCATCAGACCACAGTTGGTCCACAAACGCTCACAGGTTTCAAGTTCTCATCCAGAACTAAAAAAATAAAATTCGCTTTGTGGCTTTCCAGCTTTTCTTCTGTTTATTTTAGCTTCATGAAAAAGGCCAAAACTACAGAAAACTTCTGCAGAATTTTTACTTCACCTGTTTGAAGCAAAAATACACATATCACGTTCAAATTCTATAATTGACGCACGCATCGCTAATGAATTGCGTACAAACAACACAATAATCACACGGTTCGTGTTCTTTGCGTGGTTTTTTCGTACATCTTCCATGGTTTTAACGCAGTTCTTTAGCGATACAGCTGTGGAAATTTCACGTAAAGACCACAACCTTTCTCATTTTTTCCATGTAGAATCACGTATGACCAGTTTTCCTAATGTACGTAGTGGCTGTGTGACACGACAGAAACAAAACGATTGAGAAAATCTAATCATTCCCTGGCTCAAGGTGAACTAAAAGATATGACACATGATACGGACATATGAGGAATGTGGGCGTGGTTAACAAAGACCTCCGTTGCCGAGGAAATCCAACAAATGTACTTGTGCAGATTCTTCTAAAAATGACATCGACCTGTTCGTCCCTCCCAGGCGACCAAAAATTAAAATGGTTGCTATGGAGATAAAACCAACAGAAAAGCCGCCATTTTGAAAATTTCACACATTCAATACTGTTGCTAGACCTCTAATAGACTAACAAATTTGAGTTTTATGTCCAGTAAACATCTACAGTATAGATGTATAATCAGTTACCTATAATAGGCATCATGTGCCCCCCCCCCAGCTTCAATAAATCTGATATGAAAGAATAAAGAAGAAAAAAACCCTGAAACAGAGGAACTGTGTCACCAAAGAGACGCCGTAGAAAGACGATACAGAGATCAGAGAAAAGGACGGTGTCCGTCCGTCCGTCCGTCTGTTTTCATAAACCCGCGAGTCAACAATACTGCCAGATTCCTGAACAGACTGCTGGGAAAATTAGAAACCACAAGATCGGCTGTGATGGAGCGTTTCAGATCTTTCTGGTTGGAGGAGGACAAACATCTCAGACGTAGAAACCTTGGAAAATAGATTCACAGACTGATATGATTTAGACCTGCTGGACATGTTCTCCTTAACGGACACGACTAAATGTAGTACATATTATGGAATACTGTCATATATTAACTACACCATGCTTTGGTTAATTACAATTTATTAGTTGGCAGAAATATCAGATGACCAGCTCAGGAATAAATTGAGGGTTTTTGTTGTAAAAAAAAGAATCATCAGTTTCAGGACCAAGTTTACTTTGAAAGTCTGGAAAGTCATCAAAATGCACTAAATACAAATGTCCCGTCATTGATCTTAAACCTTAGGTTTCTATTTCTACATGGATGAAATCTGAAAGCTCTTCTGCGGGGGTAAAAAGGGTCAAACCTGTACGGGGGACACAGGAGACCCAGACCAATTATCAAGCTGGTAGAGTTCAGTGAAGCCGTAAAGAGAAAATGTTCGTGCATATTATGCTGCAGGCAAAAGGGTCGTGGTGAACACTTTTGCAACACGTGGGTTAGTGCACTTACGCATCACGTGCACACCCTGTTTGGGCAGCATTTGTGCCCGGCCATTAAAGAGCCACAACTCACACCACTAACGACAAGAGTGTGGCGTCAGGACGCCGTACGACAGCATCACCTGTACGCCGTAAGTGTGTGAAACTGCCATGATCCTTACAAAAACTTCACGATACACTTACCACGCGCACGACAATGGTACGTTCCATTTTCATGGCATTCCTTTGTGTGGCCGCTGAGCTTCCGGGGAACTGCAAGACACACCTGAGCTTCCCTGAAGATGCAGCCGCTCCTCTCTAGGACCCTCAATGGACGACCCAAAAACCCGCAGAACCTGGAGGTGTAAAACCCAACATGGGCCTCGGAAGAGAAACTTCAACATTCAACTAATCAATAATTGTTTAGCCCAAAATCACAACAACAGTCGTCTCGATGGGCTTTGAAGTAAAACATGAACTCAAAAGGATCATGAATACAAAGAGTCAACAGGAAAATACTAAAATGAACTAACAAACTGACTAAGCTATACTGGCATCCCTGCCCTTAGACCCCCCTTTAACTAGCAAGAAACGAAAGGTCTAAGAAGTGAAGATCTGCAAAACTAGACACTAAGGATGATGGACACAAACCCCAACAGCTGTGGATTGTGATTGACAACCCAAACCTGCTGTGACTGACTCAACCAAAACCAAAAAACAGAACCAGAACCACAGAGATGTCTCAGAAAGTTCAAACTTGAGCACAATTCTCTGATTTTTTCCCCCTGAAAATGTACGTAAAGAAAGAGGAATGATTCCCTTTTCTGCAGGAAGAACATCTGAATTTCACAGGTGAAAGTCTTTTTTTAGCTCTTTAAAATTGTGTTGAAAAAACTGAGCTTCAAACTTTGTTTCCTCTCCTAAATCTCCTGTTGTGAGAGAGGAGTGCAATAATTCTGAGAATCTCCAGCCGGGTGGGGTTTCTGCAGCTCTGAGGTGAAGTAAATCGGATCCCTAATGGGCCCTTCCACACTGCAGCCGGTAATTAGAGTTAATACTCAAAGCTGCCAAAACCCATTAGAGTGAGAGACGGAGACGATTACCAATGCTTTTTGCTCGGTCAATGACAATTACAGCTTTATTGATTTTGTTATAACCTTTACTTTTAGCCATTTTACTCCGACTATTGAAGTTTACTGTAAAAGAAAAAAAATCCCTTAAATGTTAAAAACTTTTTTATGTTAATGAAAACACTGAAACATTGAAAATAAAAAAAGCGGATTTTTGTAAACAAATATATTTAAAAATAAGTTAAATTGCTTTTGGATAGGTTTTCGTTGTTAATGTTCATTATCTGTTAATTGCAAATATTTATAACATTTTCATTGATTTTAAAATCTGTTTTTAATGAAATAAAATGCAAGTTTTGTAAAATAGTGATGACAATACAACTTATTATTAGGACTTTAACTGTATCAATAAAAAGTTTCATTTAATTAGACGACTTCTTTCCTCAGATGTGAGCCCTTTTCTCAAGGACTTGCAGGAAAAAAGAGTTGTTTTTTTTTTATCACAATTTATTTTCTTATTCCTCGTAAAGCTGCTTGTTCTTTTTGTTGTGAGAACTGATGAACTTCCCCTGCTGTGAATGGGTCTGAAAAAAATGACTTTTCTTTTAACTGCAAATGTTGAGATTTAGTTCAGTTACATTTATTTACTTCATTCCCACAAAACAATCACAAAAACTAACGCAATATTAGAGAAAAAGAAAGAAGAAAACTAATCATTTCTGCCCTTTTTAATGGATTAATTAATTGATTCATATTTGTTTCGGTGTTTTCATGCATTTTGTAAAGCATTATTTCACACATTGTTCCTAGACTAAAGTTTCAAATTCAAAAACCATAATTTTGCTCATGCTTATTAAAAAGCTATAAAATAGAATGGATTTAGAGAGACGATATTGAGGTGTTGAAACTAATGATGTAGACAAACTTCTTGGTTTTTGATTTATTTTCTGCACATAAAGAGGAAAAGTGCAAACTGGATAAGAAGTGACACCGAAACTCCTTTTGACAATTAACACCACATGTTAAAATGAATCCTTCTAATGCTATTGTTGTGTTGGTTTTGTTTTATCGATGTGTTTTCATGTTTATTTTAACCCGAGGAGCCAAAAACTAAACGTTGCTGCTTGATTCTGACCTCAAACCCACTAATCCGACGATGACTGAAGAAAAGCAGTTTCAATTTCAATTTCTATGTATGTGTCAACATTGTAGATTTTGACAATAAAGTTACTTTGACTTGACTTGGAGTCGTTTCCACAAAATAAGGATGAATTCATCGTCAGCTGCAGGGTTTTGTTGTGTTTTTTGTGATCATGGATGTTAAAGTTGTTCTTCTTGCAGACAAATCAGAGCTTCCATCATCTCGATGGGATCAGTCTACAGAAATCCAGACTTTTCACTTCTGCTCAGCATCAGATTGTGGCTTTAGAGGCGGCCTCAGGCAGACTGCGGTGAACTCACGCCCTCAGTCTGCATGGGGGGGGGGTTGGGGGGGGGGGGTTGAACCCGGGGCTGCAGGTCCACCGGCATCACATCCCGCCTCACAGAGAGAGCAGAGTCAGAGTCGAGGCGTGGAGACGCCACAGCCAAATGGGAGCGAGACGCAGGAGCTGCTGCCGTGACGCGCCGCGCAGCTCGTGGATTCTTTTCCTCCGGAACCGGAGAAAAGTGGAGCAGAGCCGTTCGGAGCCTCGCAGCCCCCCGGAATGATCTCGCTCCGTCTCTATGATGCTCAGGATTGTAAACCGCGCTGGTCGGTGCTTGCTCTGCTTTGGGAGGATTTTTCCCGGCTCAAGCTCGCTTTGACGTCCACGCGGGCCATCTCATCCATTTAAACGGCCTCCAATATTTATGCCGTAGCCGGTAATTAACATAATGCTGCATTCCTGGTGATTTCGAGGCGTGAAGGACAACACGGAGTCCAAGAT
Organism: Oryzias curvinotus; assembly: GCA_023969325.1. Lineage (NCBI taxonomy): Eukaryota > Metazoa > Chordata > Actinopteri > Beloniformes > Adrianichthyidae > Oryzias > Oryzias curvinotus. The sequence continues at coordinate 32,097,078 of CM043714.1, forward strand.
TGCCCCCCAAACGCAGATTTCTGGCAGTCCCTGAATGCAGCTGTAATCACGCGCGGCAGCTTCAAGTGCTTAAATGGGTCCATCACGAGAAAGAGACAATCAAGCTCCTTTATGTCTGAAGATCAGCTGCAGTTTCTGCGCATTGTCTGTTATGAATAGACCGATCTCCAGTGGAAGCTCTTCACTTTATAAAGATTTTTCGATTTTCGATTATGCGGCTATTGAAATTGGGGCGCGCCGCCTGTTTTTTGCCCTCTTAGCTTGGTAGTTGTTGTTGCCCCCTTTTTGATTGGCAGTTGAAATTGACACTCGGGTTGCCTCTTATCAGGCGAAGCGTCTCAATCCTCCACTAATTGCAGATTTCGCGCCATCCTTTCCTTTTACTAGCGTTTGATTGCGCCGCAGCCTCCCATTGCGCGCAAGAAGGATCGATCACACGTAGTTTTTTTTCCCCCTTCTGTTAATTGCATCAAAATTTTCTTTTGTTGCTAGGGTTTAAATGCAAGAGAAACCGTAAGTCGTTGTTTTGGACCGGATATAGTGCGGGTTGGGGTAGAGATGCGTAATGCGCAGAGCAAGCTCCGTTTCTTCTCCAAATAGGCGGCATTCAAGGAGGGAAAATGGTGAGTCAGACATCTGGACGGGTTGCGTTTGCGGGCTTTGTATTGCTTTGTATTTCTGGTGCTTTTCCTGAACTTTACGCACGATAGAATGGCGCTGTTAGTTGATCAGGAGGAGGAGGATCGGCTGCTCCAGCGGGGATGTTCATGATCAGCGATCCAACTAAACTTATTTACAAGAAGAAAAAATAGAAGTTTAAATTAAACCACAACTGCGCGCAAACATGTAAAACATTTGTTTTAATTTTTGGCGAAAAAATGTTTAATGAGAACAAAAATGTTCCCTTAACCAAAATACTAGTGAATTATTTAAGAGTGGATTTGCTTTACGCAGTCGAAGTCGGAGATAAAGAAGGAGTCCGGAGAATCCAGCCCGTCGGAGGCCGCCTGCCTCTGCTCCCCAGCGGCCAAAAACCAGTGCGCCAACTGCGGGATGGAGATCCACGACCGGTACTTGCTCAAGGTAAGGAATCACACCTGCAACCGCACGAGGATGTGAACCCCGCTCACCTGTCAGATGTCAGACAGGAATCCGATCCAACCGGTGTTCATTGAACCCCGTTTTCATGTCACAATCAAAGCCCCAGGCCTGAATTTCCGGTCGTTAACGGCGCTGTTCGCGTTCCGGTTCGCAGGTGAATAATCTGAACTGGCATTTGGGTTGTCTGGAGTGCTCCGTGTGCAGAGCGTCTCTGCACCAACACAGCAGCTGCTACGTCAAAAACAAGGAAATCTACTGCAAACTGGATTATTTCAGGTAAGAGCCACGCACGCACGCACGCACGCACACATTTGCAAACGTTCATTTGTCTACATTAAAAATATTCTGACAGGAAATTGTGTCAATAAATGATCCAAGACTATCCCGTAATTTCCAATTACAGAAATCTTTTAAAAAGCTTTAGATTATATAAAATAAAAATATTTGTTAGCAACTAAACGAATTGATGAAAATTATTAACAGAGTTTAAATGTTTGCTTTTAATTCTATAAGGCCTAAATTTAGAAAACACCAGAGACTTATCAAGAATTCTGCTGAAAACATGTCAAATAAATATTTTCTTCGGTGTGGAAACAGTTTACTGATTTGGCCCTTTGACAAAACAAAAGAAAAATAGGATTTATTCTACATTATCTCGCTTATCCATAGTCAATCTTTTTTTTAATATATTTTTTTAATTTTTTTCTATTTTTGCTTTAGTTTAAAAACAATAGAATTTGTAGTAAATATAAAAAAAATCCCATAAATAATATAATAATCTAAACTATTTGGAAATTAGGAAAAAAAACGTTTAAGCAAATATAAAAGATCTGTTTTGTTGTTAAGCCTAAAAATGTTTCAGTCTTAATTTTTGTTTATTTCAATAAATAAAAAAATAAAAAATAAAAAACAGAATTTATTGAATTTCTGACAGTTTTTCTAAAATGTGTTCAATGATTTTATTGATCCTGTTTCGGTCTTCAGGAGATTTAGCATCTTTATCAGCAATATTTTTTTCTAAATATCCATTTTTTAGAAGTAGATTTTTCTTAGAATCTAAACACGTGACTTGTAGCCTCGGACCTCACGCTGCGCCCAGCAGGCTGCCCCTGAGTGCGCATGTCCTCCCCCTCCCCACAGTAGGTTCGGCACCAAGTGCGCGCAGTGCGGCCGCCAGGTGTACGCCAGCGACTGGGTGCGGCGCGCGCGCGGCAGCGTGTACCACCTGGCCTGCTTCGCCTGCTTCTCCTGCAAACGGCAGCTGTCCACCGGGGAGGAGTTCGGCCTGGTGGAGGGCAGGGTGCTGTGCCGCAGCCACTACGACATCATGCTGGACAACCTGCGCAGGGCGGCCGAGAGCGGTAACGAGAATCCCGTTACTCCACCGGATTGAGGATTACAAACCTTCATTTAGGAAAATTCACATCTTAAAAATAAAGTCATGTTTGTCATTCCAAACCACCAGACTTTCTTGATTTCAATTTACATTTTCCACACAATTCTGCGAAGAATCTTTAAAAAGTGATCTTTAAAAAATTCAGAATGAATCGTCTTGATCTGGAAATTTCGGATTAAAAGTGTTCCCCAAACAGAAATCGGAGAAAATCATTCAAATGATCTCATCTTTTGGTGTTTTCAGAACTGTAACAGTCTGTTGTAAAATCCAGAAACATTTGAAAGGAAAAAATGTTCCTCCAAATGTTTGAGTTTAATACCTTAAGTGGACCGTTCAGATCTTATTATGAAAGCAGAAGAAAAACCAGATTTATGACTGAACTTTAATAATCAACAAAGAACCAAAACCTCAACTAAAAATGATTCTAAGAGTCCTTTTTAATGCTTAAATGTCTAAATGAGGAGCACCGTCTCCAGATGTGACTCTCTTCATCAAAGAGGAGCAAATTAATTTTCCTTAACTGGAGCAGATCTTATCATAAATCCGGATGTTTGTTCTTTTTTTTGGTGGGGGGGGGGGGGGGGTATTTTAGAACGTTTTTTCTGCAATTAGTGAAAACAAAAGAAATGCTTCAGTTATCTCAAATCAGAGGTTCCTAGATTCATAGTTGCTATCTTTTTTAATATTATAAATGTGGTTTTTTTCCTCGTTGGAGCAAACAAAAAAGGTCAGAACGGCATCAATCCTAAAATACATTTTAAATATCTTGAATTGAGACAGAATTGACATTTTCACTAGAAATAAAGAGACTCCTTCATTTCAGAACGAGGAAAAACTGTTTGTTTCTTTGGTTCCGTTTTGCTCTGGAGAGATGAAACGTTTCCCAGCTCATGGTGGAGCTTGGTGGAGCTCATGGTGAATGTTTTTTGGTTTCCTCTCCAGGCACGGGGCTGACTCTGGAGGGGGCGCTGCCCTCCGATCAGGACTGCCAGCCCAAACCAGCCAAGAGGGCGCGGACGTCGTTCACCTCTGAGCAGCTGCAGGTAAAGCCTCCTCTCTGGAGCGAGCAGCGGCACACTGGCGCAGCTTTCCACGTCCGTGGCTCTGTCTTCCTGCAGGTGATGCAGACGCAGTTCGCCCAGGACAACAACCCCGATGCGCAGACGCTGCAGAAACTGGCAGAGATGACGGGTCTGAGCAGACGAGTCATACAGGTCGGTGATGACCAGGGTCACATTAACACACTAGAAGATGGTTTGTAAAAGAAAAGGCTAAAGAATCTATAAAACGACAGTATTTTGATTGATTACTCTTTGAAACTTTTTGGTTTGTGTTTGAAATTAACCCAGAAAAGTTCACTTATTCAAGTAGATCCCACGTTTGTTCCATGTAAGCTATCAAATTAAAGCGCTTCCTGCCTTCTGCTGTCTGATTTTCAGGATAATTTGGAAGTTTGTGTCACAAAAGAGGCAACGTTTTTGGGAGATTTAGAATTTTATTGACGCTTTGTACTTGAAGTAGAAGAAGAAAGAAAAGAAAAGCGTAGCAGATTGACTGTGTTTTACACATTAACACCCTTAAAACTGACGGGATCAAACCCTCTGGAACCCGTGTCAAAATAAACGGGGCGACCGCAGTGGCAGCCTGACACCTCGCCTGCATGATGGCAGACGCTCCTCCCTGCAGCTGCACGCTCACGCTCTGAAATCCTCTGAAGGTCTGGTTTCAGAACTGCCGGGCTCGGCACAAAAAGCAGCCGCCGCAGAGCAGCTTCTCCCAGAGCGCCCCCCTGTCCAGGATGCCCCCGTCTCTGCCAGAAGACATCCACTATTCGCCCTTCAGCAGCCCGGACAGGCCCCACCTCCTGACGCTGCACAGTTACCTGGATAGTGAGTCTGGAGCTTTGGGTTTTAGCTCTTTTATTTGGTTTCTCACGTTGTTTTTTATTTAAACAAAAATCTTGCTCATCTTTTGGCTCTACATCCCTTTTCATCTGCTCCTGCATCCGGCTGGTAGTTAAAAATGTCCTCCAGGTGCTGCAGCTCTGAGATGTTCTACGTTCTTTTGAAATTTGAAATTCGGCCAAAATGATTCGACTTTTCCGCTGAATGAGGCTTAGCTGCTTTTGTTTTCCACAATATAATAATAATAACCATTTGCATATTTTACACGTCGTTCATTTTACCCCCAAATAACACAGGAAAGAAAGATTCAGTTTACAGATATTTCAGTTTCAATGTAAAACGTCCAATAATATGTAGAAAATGTGTCTAAAATAGATCCGATTAGATTCTTAATTGATCAATTATGTCGCTGTCACAGCTCATACTCGATATGTTCTTTGATGGGAAAGCTGTTTGATCGGATGGAAGCAGGTTTCTAGACGGGCGACTGCGGGAAAAGGAGGTTGTGTTCTCCTCTTTAGTGTGGTTTTTGCTGCTCTTTTCCTCCTCAACCGACGACGCAGCTGGATGCTGACTCCATCAGTCAAGCCTCTGATCGGCATGCAGGTCGTGGCTTTTTGCCTTGAGGTTCTGAAAAATAGAAACATATGTTGTTTCAAGGCAAAAATGTGCTTGGAAAATAATTGTATTCATTCAAATTGTTGTAAAGTAAAGAGATCTCTGTGTTTCACGACTAAGTTACTGTATTAAAAGATTTTAAACATTTGTGTTTTAGCTCTGAAATGGAAAAAGTAGCTCATATTTATCAGAATAACAGAAAAAACAATGCAAAAATAGCATGTTATTGTGTTAACGTAGAAGTCTTTTTCTTTTTTTAAAAAAGAGTGAAATCCTTTCTAGTTGATTCTCTTCTATAAAATCAATCTTTTTTTTTAGACCCTCTCTAATGAAAATTCTGCTTTTGGTGTTTTTAACATCTTTTTGTTGCATTTTTCTGACGATGGAGGAAACTAAAATTGCATTTCTAAATATTTCTTTAGTCAAATTGCTGTGAATCAGGAGCAGATGAAAAAAATGCGGTTTGAAAAAGAAAATAAGCTGGGCGGGGCCACAAGCTTCCAGCTCCGCCCCTTTCTGATCATCCACCTGCAGACAAATAGATCCATGAATGTCTCTGTTTTCCTCATCTGAGCTGGAATCTGGATCTAAAATGTACGGCTGGACAGCTCTAAATTTGCTCGCCATCTGTGTTTTTTCTGCATCAGCAGGTATCTGTCAGAATTCTGCTGTGATGTTTGGTTTCATCACATCAAAAGTTCTGACCTCATTTCCTGGATTGGGACTGAGCTGAAACTTCCAGCCGTTTTCTTGCGATGCTCTTCCAGTGACGCTCATCCTGCTCTCTGTGTTCTGTCCTTGCCGGTACAGCTCATCCTTTCTCCGTCCTGGCTGCCCCGGGTCACCTGACCCACCCGTCCATCTCCTTACCACAGCTCCCCATCAGCCGCTGACCTGCTGCCTCTGAGGAAGTTCTGTTGGCGTCCCGTCGGCGTCCGGCTCCGTGCTGCAGGATCTCTGTTGTTCAATCTGTGGCGACGGCCTCAAGCTGAGACGGGAATTGATTTCAATATTTTTTATGTAAAGAGGAAGAGTTCTCCTTTATTCCCTTTTCCCACCATCAGGTCAGGACTTTTCATTTCGTGCACCGTGAGCTTTCTGAAAGCAAAAAGGAGTCAGTGTGACAGAAAACCTCAGCCTTTTTTGTCTGTTTGTCATGAGCACATCTGCAGCTTTGTCGTCCTTGTCCCGTCCTCAGAGGCGTATTTATTCAGAGCAAACCTTTTTTTAAAAGCACTTTTAAATGTGTCTCCACGTGAACAAGTTAGTGACTGTATTTCTAACAGAAAAAACTGCTATGGTTTAATAAAATGTATGGGATCTGTTATGACATTTATTTAAAAGGAAGATTCATGTGTGTGTGTGTGTGCGTGTGCATCTGAGATTATGAAGATGCAGTCAAAGGGAAACTGGAAAAGAAACAAACTGATGAGACCGCAGCTCAAAGCCAGAATCCTGGAGACGCACAGCAGCAAGAGGTCACCGAAAAACACCAAAGCAAGAAGAAAAAGACTAAAAAGCAACAGAATGATCATTCTGCACAGCGAGTCATGAAACCTGCCAATAAAATCTACAAACAAGGAGTTCTTCACAAGCATAAAATAAATAAAAACATGCTAACTGCTGAATAGAATTACTTTAAAATGAATAAACAGTCCAATAAGAAGTATTTTTATAGAAAATTGTAGTTTTAAGTTGTTTTTTTTTAACCTAATTGTAGTTTGTTTTGATTACAGTGACAAAAACTAGAGTAAAAAGTACGAGTCGGCCCATCTTAATAAATCCTCATAAAATCTAAAACTTATTCTTAGAACATCAAACTACATTTTTGTTTCCAAAATGAGCGGCAGCCTAACCCTCAATTTGAAATTCAAGGTTTTCTGAGTCTTTAATCAAGTTTTTCAATCGTCAAGAGTTGGGAGTTTAAGGATTTTGGCTCATTTTAATCATCTTTTCCTCATTTCTAGATCCCAGCTCGGGGGTGGGCAAACTACGGCCTGGGGGCCACATGGGGCCCGTCAAACTATTCAGTCTGGCCCTAAAAACTGGAATAAATTATCTTGAAATCCTTAATAATGTTTTATTTGCTGATGTGTCCCCACAGATGAATAAATGGACCTTTAGGTGCAGTGTAGTGTCATGTGGTGTGTTGTCATGAAGGTGTGTTGTTTTTTTTAAGGTTCGACTCGGTGTGTTTTCCGAGTTGGACGGTCATCTTTCTGATCATTCCAACGGCACACGAACGCAACATTTCTCAAATTTGCATTTTTCCCTGAAGGACGTTCATTTATTGGTGCAATTAAAATGAGAACAAAAGTTTTGAATTAACAAAAAAATAAAACCACCAAACTGTCCTGTTTTAAAATATATACATTTACCGGTATTTTCGTTCATTCATCATCTAAACCCGTTTTTCCCCTTCGGGGGTCAACAGAGCTGCTGGGGCCTAAATCCTTGTGCAGCCCCGAAATTTATTTTCAAGCAACATGTTTTTGTTCAGATTCCACAGTATTTCTACACCACTTGGAGGCTTGGAAAGGTTAAAACCACTGCTTGAATGTCTTGAACGTCTAAAAACAAGGAGAAATCTTTGCAAAGATCCAAGAGTTTGCACTGTTCTTGTCACTTAGACCAATGCTCCTCCTCCAGCCTGCTCATCATCATCATCATCATCTTCAGCTGCTGTAACCCTCTGGGAGGACAGTAGGATTAATCTGCTGGGACTTCACAGACAGATCAAGTCCATCGATCAGGCAGATTGCGGAGCTTTTTCAGGGTATTTACAGGCCGACTGCAGCACTTAAGCTGCTGTGGAACAAATGAAACATGATGAGTTCAAAGACTCTGACTCTTTAGGTGAATCAATACCATCCTCTGAACAAAAAACACATTTTTATCCGGTGACCAAAAAGTGTAGCTCAACTGCAGATCTCTGCAGCTCCGAACTATTTACTGTTGGCTTCTGTTCTCAGTGCATTTACAGTGGTGCTTTAGCGGCGAACACATCACCGCTTCACACACAGAAAGAGCACCTCAGGAAGGAAAACACACAAGTTTGTCTTCATGTTTTGGTGGAAAGAAGACCCAAATAAACCTCACTGGAGTGTGATGGACGAAAGACAGGCACTTCTGATGAAAACGTGCCGGAAATAAAGCTCATAAGGGGCTTCAAATAACAATAAAGAAAAAAAACAGGTTTGTTTGAATCCTCCTCTGATTCAGACATTTATTTTGTTTTTAGGGTTTTACAGACTTTAATATTGCTGGATGTATCAGGACTGAATGTATTAGTTTAAATCATTTTCTCATGTCTCCTTTTTTAATTTAAAACATTAAAAGGTTTGGATCAAAAAACGCGATGAAAAGAAGATTAAAAACTAAACTAAACTTTTTTAATATTTTGTGTCAGAAAATAAAATCAGAGGGAGGAAAAAGGCTTAAAATAATTGAATAAAAAGTAATTAAATAATTTTTTTAGTAGCAATTCTTTGGATTTTAAACAAACTCAAGACAGTCAACTTCGACACACGAAGGATAGCCATATATATATATAGATATTTATATAGAGTTTAAACAAAAGTAGAATATGCTTTTAAACATTGAGCCAAAAGGTTCATGAAGAAGTTCTTACCATAGGCTGTAAAAGCAAAACGTAAAAACATTTTTACAGTCTGATGTGGATGAAACTGAATCTGGATGCTGACGTGTCATTGTCCAGGTGTGCCGCGTCAGCATCCATACCTGAACGCGTATGCATTGAAGCTGGATGCTGACGTGTCATTGTCCAGGTGTGACGCGTCAGCATCCATACCTGAACGCGTATGCATTGAAGCTGGATGCTGACGTGTCATTGTCCAGGTGTGATGAGTCAGCATCCATACCTAGACACATATGCGTTTAAGCTGGATGCAGACGTGTCATTGTCCAGGTGTGACGCGTAAGCATCCATACCTGGATGCGTATGCGTTGAAGCTGGATGCTGACGTGTCATTGTCCAGGTGTGACGCGTCAGCATCCATACCTAGACACATATGCGTTGAAGCTGGATGCTGATGTGTCATTGTCCAGGTGTGACGCGTCAGCATCCATACCTGGACGCGTATGCGTTGAAGCTGGATGCTGACATGTCATTGTCCAGGTGTGACACATCAGCATCCATTCCTAGACACGTATGCATTGAAGCTGGATGCTGACGTGTCATTGTCCAGGTGTGACGCGTCAGCATCCATACCTAGACACGTATGCGTTGAAGCTGGATGCTGACGTGTCATTGTCCAGGTGTGATGAGTCAGCATCCATACCTAGACACGTATGCGTTGAAGCTGGATGCTGACGTGTCATTGTCCAGGTGTGATGCGTCAGCATCCATACCTGAACGCGTATGCGTTGAAGCTGGATGCTGACATGTCATTGTCCAGGTGTGACACATCAGCATCCATTCCTAGACACGTATGCGTTGAAGCTGGATGCTGACGTGTCATTGTCCAGGTGTGACGCGTCAGCATCCATACCTAGACACGTATGCGTTGAAGCTGGATGCTGACGTGTCATTGTCCAGGTGTGACGCGTCAGCATCCATACCTGAACGCGTATGCGTTGAAGCTGGATGCTGACGTGTCATTGTCCAGGTGTGACGCGTCAGCATCTATACCTGAACGCGTATGCGTTGAAGCTGGATGCTGACGTGTCATTGTCCAGGTGTGACGCGTCAGCATCCATACCTAGACACGTATGCGTTGAAGTTGGATGCTGACGTGTCATTGTCCAGGTGTGACGCGTCAGCATCCATACCTGGACGCGTATGCGTTGAAGCTGGATGCTGACGTGTCATTGTCCAGGTGTGACGCATCAGCATCCATACCTGAACGCGTATGCGTTGAAACTGGATGCTTACGTGTCATTGTCCAGGTGTGACGCGTCAGCATCCATACCTGGACGCGTATGCGTTGAAGCTGGATGCTGACATGTCATTGTCCAGGTGTGACACATCAGCATCCATTCCTAGACACGTATGCGTTGAAGCTGGATGCTGACGTGTCATTGTCCAGGTGTGACGCGTCAGCATCCATACCTAGACACGTATGCGTTGAAGCTGGATGCTGACGTGTCATTGTCCAGGTGTGATGAGTCAGCATCCATACCTAGACACGTATGCGTTGAAGCTGGATGCTGACGTGTCATTGTCCAGGTGTGATGCGTCAGCATCCATACCAGAACGCGTATGCGTTGAAGCTGGATGCTGACATGTCATTGTCCAGGTGTGACGCGTCAGCATCCATACCTGAACGCGTATGCATTGAAGCTGGATGCTGACGTGTCATTGTCCAGGTGTGACGCGTCAGCATCCATACCTGAACGCGTATGCATTGAAGCTGGATGCTGACGTGTCATTGTCCAGGTGTGATGAGTCAGCATCCATACCTAGACACATATGCGTTTAAGCTGGATGCAGACGTGTCATTGTCCAGGTGTGACGCGTAAGCATCCATACCTGGATGCGTATGCGTTGAAGCTGGATGCTGACGTGTCATTGTCCAGGTGTGACGCGTCAGCATCCATACCTAGACACATATGCGTTGAAGCTGGATGCTGATGTGTCATTGTCCAGGTGTGACGCGTCAGCATCCATACCTGGACGCGTATGCGTTGAAGCTGGATGCTGACATGTCATTGTCCAGGTGTGACACATCAGCATCCATTCCTAGACACGTATGCGTTGAAGCTGGATGCTGACGTGTCATTGTCCAGGTGTGACGCGTCAGCATCCATACCTAGACACGTATGCGTTGAAGCTGGATGCTGACGTGTCATTGTCCAGGTGTGATGAGTCAGCATCCATACCTAGACACGTATGCGTTGAAGCTGGATGCTGACGTGTCATTGTCCAGGTGTGATGCGTCAGCATCCATACCTGAACGCGTATGCGTTGAAGCTGGATGCTGACATGTCATTGTCCAGGTGTGACACATCAGCATCCATTCCTAGACACGTATGCGTTGAAGCTGGATGCTGACGTGTCATTGTCCAGGTGTGACGCGTCAGCATCCATACCTAGACACGTATGCGTTGAAGCTGGATGCTGACGTGTCATTGTCCAGGTGTGACGCGTCAGCATCCATACCTGAACGCGTATGCGTTGAAGCTGGATGCTGACGTGTCATTGTCCAGGTGTGACGCGTCAGCATCTATACCTGAACGCGTATGCGTTGAAGCTGGATGCTGACGTGTCATTGTCCAGGTGTGACGCGTCAGCATCCATACCTAGACACGTATGCGTTGAATTTGGATGCTGACGTGTCATTGTCCAGGTGTGACGCGTCAGCATCCATACCTGGACGCGTATGCGTTGAAGCTGGATGCTGACGTGTCATTGTCCAGGTGTGACGCATCAGCATCCATACCTGAACGCGTATGCGTTGAAACTGGATGCTTACGTGTCATTGTCCAGGTGTGACGCGTCAGCATCCATACCTGGACGCGTATGCGTTGAAGCTGGATGCTGACATGTCATTGTCCAGGTGTGACGCGTCAGCATCCATACCTGGACGCGTATGCGTTGAAGCTGGATGCTGACGTGTCATTGTCCAGGTGTGACGCATCAGCATCCATACCTGGACGCGTATGCGTTGAAGCTGGATGCTGACGTGTCATTGTCCAGGTGTGACGCGTCAGCATCCATACCTGGACGCGTATGCATTGAAGCTGGATGCTGACGTGTCATTGTCCAGGTGTGACGCGTCAGCATCCATACCTGGACGCGTATGCGTTGAAGCTGGATGCTGACGTGTCATTGTCCAGGTGTGACGCATCAGCATCCATACCTGAACGCGTATGCGTTGAAGCTGGATGCTGACATGTCATTGTCCAGGTGTGACGCGTCAGCATCCATACCTGGACGCGTATGCGTTGAAGCTGGATGCTGACGTGTCATTGTCCAGGTGTGACGCGTCAGCATCCATACCTAGACACGTATGCGTTGAAGCTGGATGCTGACGTGTCATTGTCCAGGTGTGACGCGTCAGCATCCATACCTAGACACGTATGCGTTGAAGCTGGATGCTGACGTGTCATTGTCCAGGTGTGACGCGTCAGCATCCATACCTAGACACGTATGCGTTGAAGCTGGATGCTGACGTGTCATTGTCCAGGTGTGACGCGTCAGCATCCATACCTGGACGCGTATGCGTTGAAGCTGGATGCTGACGTGTCATTGTCCAGGTGTGACGCGTCAGTATCCATACCTGGACGCGTATGTGTTGAAGCTGGATGCTGACGTGTCATTGTCCAGGTGTGACGCATCAGCATCCATACCTGAACGCGTATGTGTTGAAGCTGGATGCTGACGTGTCATTGTCCAGGTGTGACGCATCAGCATCCATACCTGAACGCGTATGCGTTGACGCTGGATGCTGACGTGTCATTGTCCAGGTGTGACGCGTCAGCATCCATACCTGGACGCGTATGCGTTGAAGCTGGATGCTGACGTGTCATTGTCCAGGTGTGACGCGTCAGCATCCATAACTGGACGCGTATGCGTTGTAGCTGGATGCTGACGTGTCATTGTCCAGGTGTGACACGTCAGCATCCATACCTAGACACGTATGCGTTGAAGCTGGATGCTGATGTGTCATTGTCCAGGTGTGACGCGTCAGCATCCAGGTTTGACGCTTTGAAGCTGGTGCGTCAAAGCTGGCCGTTGAGACCTTGAAGCTGAATGGCGACGCGTCAAAGCTCGACTAATGCATTAAATTTGGGTGTAAATTGTCGTCTGTCAATGCACTGTTATGGGATTTATTATGATCTTTAAATAAAAATCGAAATGATTGTAATTAAAATCACATTGGTGAAAATAAATAAAAATAATGGGAAGTTGTGACTTTGTTGTGTCTTTATTAGTTCGTCTGACATAATCAGTTTTCATTTTGTGAAAATAAAACATTTAAAAAATAATCAGATAAAATTGAGGAAAGAAACAAATTCTCACAACCTTCTGTTTTTATTTCTTTGTGTTTGACGGACGAACCACGAGGAAGACGTCGTGTCTTTAACTCACACCTTCATCATCTTTGGATCCGTGAGCATCAGTTGATTGAATCCCGTCAGGGAAGCTGCGGCGGCTCCTCAGAACAAAAAGCCGCCTTCCTGCCGAGCGCAGATGATAATCAGGCTGACACGGTTGGGGCCACCTGCCAGCACTACACGGCACAAAAACAAACTTTTTCTGCCTCCATCTCACTCCAGCCTGAAGGCACGTCTCCCTCCCTGCATCCCCAGAGCCTTTGAGCCACCCCGATTTGTCATCCTGCCATGCGTCTGCCTCCGTGATTGGCAGCTTCAAGTGGTTGCAGATGAAAATGGGCCCCCCATGCTAATGAATAGGCCTCTGATTGCAGAGCCGCTCGCTCGCAGAATTACAGCGTCGGCAGCCTAATGAGCAGATACACTGCAGTGCCCCTCGTCTCCAAGTATTCACGTTCCCATCCTTCATGCTGATGAGCTCTCCGCTGCACAACAGTCAACAAAACCTCTGTGGTAGATTTCAACACCAGCCATCTTCATCAGTCTTCTCCTCCTCCTCCTCCTCCCACCCAGGTTTGCTTCAAAGGCTGTGCAAAGCTGACAGGGCCTTCTCTTTTTTAAGGCAGGACATAATCTGAGACGATCAGCAAAGTGTCTGAATATCAGAGGAGACGGTTTTATAGACGCCAGGAATTGAAAAAAAGAAAAAAAAAAGCCTTTAAATGAAACAAATGATCATTTTAGAGTAAAAGTGAAGGATGTTTACATTCAGAAGAGCAACATGACCGTTTTTTGTTGAACCCAGGAAAAAAAAAACCTGATAATTTGCTCCGTTTCTTGACCTTTATTGAAAAAGGATCAAAAACCACAACCCAAAAACAATGGATCAATAACTGAGGTGATTGGAAAAGTTTCATTTTTAATCCCATTTTTCATAGAAGGAAAACAGTTTGCAGACGCAGCAGGAACGTATTCATCTTCAGAACAGGGGGAATCCACTGTGACCATCGGGGTTCACCCTGAGCAGGTCGCCAGCCTGTTGCAGGACCGCAGGCTCACACCTAGAGGACACCTGGGACTCACCAGCTGACCTACGGAGCAGATTTCTGCACTGTGGGAGGAACCCTGAATGCGTTTGAACGTGGCGTTTGCATTTGAAGCAGCTCCTCCTCCTCCTCCTCCTCCTCTTTCTGGAGGCCTCTTGAATCCTTATGAAGATCCGCTGACGTTCGTCTCTTTAGCTTTTTGCCACATTTTTCTCCTTCCATCAGACTTTCCGTCGATCTGCTCGGACAGCGCTCTGTGAACTTTACCCAGACTACGGAGAGGATCAGGGATTTAATGACGTCAGGGGAATCTGTGCAGGTCAACAAACAGACATTCAAGAGGATTTTCTTTCAAACAGAAGCTGCTCTTCAGAAAAACAGAAAAGAAAACAAAACTAAAAAGAGTTCTTCGAGCTCCATCCATCACCTGATCTGAGACACGAGCTGCTGTCTCCAAAAGCGAGACGACACTTCACACAGTTCCTTTGGGCCAAGACTTCCCAGACTTTGTGGCTTTGTGTGTTTGCTTTTCAGCGTGGAAGTTGCGCAGGCCTCCATTTAACTGTGACTAAAATAAACGCGGTGCTGAACTGTGTTCAGTGTCAAGTTTCCAAACAAATCTAAATGTATTCACTTTGATTGTCTTTGCTATAGGCCAGCGTGGTGCAGACTAAAGAAATTCAGAAAAATAAACACAGCCGCTCATGTGTGAAGCACCACTCTTACAGTAGCAGAGCAGACCACAACGACCATTCTCTTCACACACTAAAGAAAAGTCAACATTGGAAGATTTTAGAAATTTGATGCCCGTTTCTGAAAACTCACAGCTTTATTCATTGGAAACTTTAAATCTGAAAGACTTTTTTAAAAAAAAAGACATACTGAAGAAAAAGCTCATTTTGGAGAAGTACGATCTCTGAAATGAGCTTTTTCGGTAATAAAAAAAATATAAGATTAAGAAAAAGCAAATTACACCCAACTGCAGCCTCTGTGTTCCCAAATGTTCCAATCAACTTTAGTGTCACCAATGGACCGAACACATGCAGGTTTGCAATGAGGGGATTTTGGAAAACATCTTAAAAGAACAAACTTACTTTAAATAAAACAATTCGATTGCAGAGGAAGAAGACTCAGGAAGGACTCATTTTCATTTTCAGTGTGTGCAGAGGCTTGATTGAGACCTGGACAGACTCCAACCCTAAATGAGATCATTGCAGGCAGCTGTGACCGTCTCCAGGTGAGGCCAGGGGGCGGGGCATCCAAACCTGCACAGAAGCAAAAGTCAAACCAGAAACGCAACATCCAAACCACAACATTTTGTTCATGTGGACTTTTCACATTATTATGTAAAAACACACACACACACACACACACACAATAGCTTTGCAAATGCTGAACTGAAGCCTTAGTCACATGCACCTGTACAGGTGATGTGGGTTTTTGGGTTGGCCAGACCGTGGAGAGCCGCAGCAGAGTCCCACTCAGTCTGCAGTGGTCTTTTATTTATGAATATGTCGTATTTAGCCAAAATAAAAAAAACCTTACAGGACACGGTTTCTGCAGAGCAGCAGAATTTCACCTTGGAGTTGTGGGCGGGACTGTTGGCACGGCGTAATTTCCCATCATCCTGATACATCACAATTGGAATAAAGAATAACTTAGAAACAGAGTTTTGATCTCAGTTTTCGCTCTCACTGCCCTCCATCATGAGAAAAACACCGTTTTCATCGGAGTGGGTGTTCATGGCGGCAGCTGGCAGCAGTTCCCTGGAGCCTGGTACAGTCACCTCAAAGGATGTCAAACAAATGCAACGTACCATCGTCGCATGTGTGGACAATGAAAGCTCCATCCACCTCTGACTACGGGGGATGCTGTCGTACGGCGTCCTTACGCCACACTAAGTAGGTGTGAGTACCGGCCTCTTTTAATGCTGGGTGCACGGGGTGTGCACGTGATGCATAAGTGCCCGTAGGATGTCCACACAGACTACACTCTGATTGTCTAATTCCCTTCTTTCTAGATAAAACAAAAGAAAATGTGTATTATTACTGTAAAGTTTTTAAATCTTTTTCATGCAATCTTAAGCGTAAAAACTCACATTAGTTTACAGACTTTTGACTAAAAAGGCTGAAAATGTACTTTGATTTTTGTTTTGTTTGGGTCCAAAACCATCAGATTTATTTTTACATTTGTGTTATTCTCAGACTGTCAACTCACCTCTAGCTTTCTGTCTTAATGATAAGAATCTCTGCCAGCCCAAACCATGATACAACCATAATTCATGTTCTTACTACAGACTCAAAGATGTGTTTCACACCAAGTTTTTCTTCTGCTAAAAATGTTTTCATAAACAGATTGAAAAGATCCCTCCACAGATCTCCATTTCGTTTTTTTGTTCTTTCAACAACAAACTGCTGATTTCTTTGAGTGAACTTTAAATTCCCACTTTGTTAAATCGTCGTTACAATTTTAAAAAGATGGAACATTGTCACATCTTTAAGGATTTGAACATTTTTTGCCTCTGCTTGTCTTGTGTACATGTGAAAAGAAAAAAAATGAAACCATAACCTTTTTTTTTTTAGTAAAATCACTGGAATTTAAGCACAAACAGGTTTTTTATTTGCATGTTAAAATTGTACCTTGTAAAAAACTGTTTATTGAACATATTTATTATCTTTACTCAATATTTTATCCCAAATGTCTTAACAAAAGCTTTTGAATTTCTAAATTCTGCTCATCGTCTCAGATTATCATAACAATTTGAATATTTATCATTTATCAAAATATAGACACACAACTTTCACTTGTTGTTCAGAGTAAAAATAAAAGTATTACTATATAATAATAGACGAATTTAAGTCTGCATTTTTACTGTACACACAACTGCAATACTTCTTCATACCACAGGGTGGCAGTGCAGTCTTTCAAAACCCCAAATCAATTGGAAAATGTGCTGCAAACTTCCTGTTTGGCTTTAATTTGAGTCCTAAAAACAGCAGAAACAAACAAAGACTTCACCTACAGAGTCTCATATTTGATCTCCTTTAACAAAAGCTTTTTCAGGTAAATAATGAATTTACAGGTTGCCTTTCCACCGTTACCTGTTGCTTCAGCCTCATTGTGGTCACACCTGAACAGCTGATGTCCCAGCTGACTCCTGCTGAATCCAAATGCAGCTTTTATTTTGTCAACAAAAAGAACAAAGGCAGCTTTTGCACACAATGCAACTTTGATTTGATGAAAACCAGGCCGTGCCGATACAAAGTAAGGAACCAAAACACGGTCAGAGTGGCTGATCTTCCCAACAGAACGCTTCACGGAACAAAGGACTGGGAGAACAGGGGACTGCAGGGACTGGATTACATGAGTGAGAACATGAACCAGCTCAGCCAGAAGCTGCTACACCCTGCAATACTCGGAACATTTCTCAGGGGTCTTCTCTTTCTTTTCACTCCGTCTTTCCATTGTTTCCTGTTTCCTGCCGTTCCTCTGGCCCCTGGGGGCCATCCTCGGGCGAAGCTGCCTTCTCACATAGCTGTGATTGCATTGTGTGTGTCTGCTATCGATGCTCTGTGGAGACAGCCAGATCCAGGTCTGCAGCCTGCAAGCCACAAAATATTCAGGTCAGGCCAAAACCTGAGGAGCAGGCTGTCACTGTGCGACTGGTGACGGCGGCCCTGGAGACGTTTTAGTGCGCTAAGAACGGAAAAGAGGATAAAAATATGTGTGACTACGTGTTTAAAGCTCAACACTACATTGAATTGAAATCATTTTGATGTCCTGCAACCGTCCTGGACTGAAGGACTAGATGCTTTTCCACAATACTTCTTTGGGCAAAGATTTCACCTAAACACACGTAATTCTAGCTGAAAATTAATTTAGGAAAAGGTGAACAACACCCCACCCATCCGGCCCCCCCACCAACACACAAAAGCAAAAAAAAAAAACAGATGACATCACAACCGGAGAAACCATTAAAAAAAATGAATGATGCCAAAATCTCTAAAGGGGCCCTAAAAATAAAAAATAACTCCAAATCAGCTAACGAAACCCAAACAAACAAGTCAGGGGTTTCCAGGAAGTTTTGAAATTATTATGGGATGGCCACAGGATTTACAGCTGGGTGACATTTGGCGATTTCTAAAATTTTGCCCAGTGTGAGGTAAAGAAAAAAGCTTTAGATTGAGCGATCTTCACAAACTTTAGCACAAAACATCACCAAGTTTGTACAACCACAACTGTAGTTTTTGTTGACCTTTGACCTCAGGAAGAGGCTGCCATCCTGAATTTAAAAAAAAAAATCCCCTTTGGCATCTTATACAAAGTCAAAGTTCAACTAGACTTTGATTTAATGCCTCCAGAAACCAACAGAAAAGCTGCCATTTAAAAGAAAAAAAATAAATAAAAGAATTTTTTACATGCAGCTCTTACCATTTGTTGATATTTGCTCAAATTTGAACTCTAATTTGAAAAGGTCAATAAAGATAGTGTGTTTTTTGTGGATCAATAAAGTTTTATTCAATTCTGAATGTGAAACAACACAAACTTTATAGTTTTCATAAATTACATTTAAACTATACACATTTCAATCAGTAACAACAGGAAATCGCTGCTCCTCATCAGTTTTTTTTAACTCATCTGTACACAGTATCCTGTTGCATCTGGAGAGACCGGACCGCCCTTGGCTCCGCCCCCTCTCCAGGACTCACCTGTGAAAGCTGTTGCTGCTGCAAACACAGTCGCTCCCATCCCTGACAGAGCAGGACGGACTCACAGAAACTTGGACCCGCCTGTAAGTCCTCTTTTGACTTTTTCTCACGCGTCAAAGTGTTTTTCAGAGAGTGACTCTGTGTTTAAGCTGAAAAAGGGTGGAGGAAAGCCTTAAATAGTTTAGTAACGATGACAAAGAAAGTTGCATTTTTAGACTTCAATAGATTCACCAGCTTTGGAAAAGTCTCTGTGTGATTTCAGGCTTTTTAGAAAATAAAGATTTTTTTAAGAAGTGATGCAAAAAAGAAGGAGTGATAAGAAAGACAAGTCGCCGTCGCTAAAGAGCCTTAAATAAAAACTAAAAAAAGACAAATATAGAGAGGACTCTGTTTCTATGTTTTTGTCTTTCCTATCCTGCCTCTCTGCAGTGGACACCATGGCCTCCACGCTCTCCGTGCGCAGCTACTCCTTGCGCCAACCTGGCTTGTCCAGCGTTTCCATAAGGGACGGGGGGCGAAGCCTCCGCGCCAAGACCCCCATGTCCCAGCTGTCCACCGCCAGCCCCCTGTCCCGCTCGCTCTCAGTGGGCAACGGCCTCAACGTCCTGGGCTCCCCCACCTTCTCCAGAAACGGTCTGGGCGCCAGCGAGAAGGAGACCATGCAGGTCCTGAACGACCGCCTGGCCAACTACCTGCACAAGGTGCGTTCGCTGGAGAGGTCCAACGCCGAGCTGGAGATGAAGATCAACCAGCTCATGCTGGAGAGGACCCCGAAGGGCCATGACATCGAGAGCATGATGGCGCAGACGCACGCCATCGGGCAAGAGGTCAGGCCGCACACGACAGACTGACCTTAATGGAGTTTCCCCCAAAACAGAACGAATGTCACTGAGATGTTCCCGCACAGGTGAGGAAGAAGTCTCTGGAGAACGCCCGGATCATGCTGGAGATCGATAACGCCAGGCTGGCCGCCGATGATTTCAGGGTCAAGTGAGTGTCACAGACTTTTTTTTTTTTTTTTACCTGCCTGCGACTGTTCACACAGGAGCGCCAGACTGCTGAGCCGTGTGGATAAATGACCTTTCTGTCGGCTGGTGAAACCCGAGACGGAGTCCCACGCTGCTCAGGGGCGGAATAGCGGCAAAGCGCTGAGCGGGAAGTGATGGATCGTCCGGGTCAGGAAGACATCGTCCATCTCTGATACTGAGAGGAGAATGTCAGATGAAACGTCAGAAACTGCTGACGTGTTTGACGCTGGGATGGTGGAATGTTTCTCAGACTCGTGTGAAAACCAGATGAATTTATCAAAGTCCCAAACTGACCAGCAGTTTGCAGGGAAAACACAACATTTAGGCTAAACAACACTCAATTTTCATCCCCCTAAACTTTAAAAACATGTTTTTAAGAGATTTTGGGTTGGGAATCTCTGCCTAAATACATCGCATAAGCAATATGCAAAAGGAGAATTTGATCAAATATTAACTTTTTATCTTAAATTTACAATGAAAATCATATCATGTGGTCATAAAAACACTTTTCCCACAACAATTACCAAAAAGGGGGGAACTTTTCATTGGAAAAGTTTGAATGAATACAAGTCAAAACTAAGTGCAATGTGTTTATTTTCTTTACCTGATAAAACTCAAGAAAAGACTGTAAAGGAAAGTAAAAACTCCGCCCTGTTTTCCTCTGCAGATGGGAGGCCGAGGCGGCTCTTTGTCAGTCAGTGGAGAGGGACTGTCAGGCCCTGAAAAGAGCAAAGTCAGACCACGACCAGATCATCGGAACGCTGCGAGGAGACTTGGACAGTCTGAAAGAGGAGCTCTACTTCCTCAAGAAGAATCACGAGGAGGTATTTGTCCTCATATCTCAAGGGGATTCATAAGAAAAGACCCTTTTTTTCAAATGGTGGGGAAAAACCTGAATCTTAAGGAAGTAAAAGCTTATTTTGTGTCTTGGAAAAATATCTTATCAAGATTTAATAATCTTGGTTTAAGAAAACCTGTTTATAGTGACTGACCTTTTTTATAATAAAACGAGAATTTTTGGTAATACTATTCAATACTACCCCATAGATTTATTTTTCCTTAATTTAAAAAAAATCATTCAAATGTCAAGAATTTCGATTGACTGTTTTTGCAGCGTGAGCAGCTTCCTCCCACATGGCTGAACTCAGTGTGTTGACAGACAGCAGCAGCGTGTCGGTATACAAGGGTTGCTGTTATCACAAACATGATGAGGTCACAGCACGGACACGCCCGTCGTCTTCACAGCAGGCTTCACGGAGAGCATGGAGACACGCGTTTTACCAGAGTGTTTGGACAGTGAGGCGTGTTGACCGGGACATGTCTACCTGTGGCTCACTTCAACTCGCCTTTTACAAGTTAGGGCACCCCGCCCCCACCTGTGACCCTGGCGCAGGTGGAGAAACACACGTTACAAAGCAAAGTGTTGTGGGATGAAATGTAAAAGTGCTCTTTAATTTTTCTAGAAGACTAATCAGGAAATTTTGTTTTTACCTACGCCCTCATTGCCCCATTATTACACCCTTTTTTGCCTGCACTCATTGGCTAGGAGGCTTTCCTTCAGGTACTTACCTTCTCCTTCTTCTTCTACCCTTATCGGAGCTGCATGTGACAAACTCACTTTTATTTTTTTTAAATGGCAGCTTTTCTGTTAGTTTTATCTCCGTAGCAACCATTTTATTTTTTGCCTGCCTGGGGATGACAAACCGGTCAATGTCATTTTTATAAGAATCGCCAAAAGTACATTTTCATATTTTCTTGGCAACAGAGTTTTTTTGTTAACCACGCCCACATTCTCAATAAGGTCATGTCGTATGTTATATGCTCAGCTTGAGCCAGCGATTCATTCTCACTATATTCCTGTAAAAAATGCGCGAGCTCACCACGCTAACGCTGTCCAGAATCTACAGCGTCTAATCACAACAGTTTCCTGATGATGCTCGAAGCGTCAGGAGGCGACGCGCCAAAATCCCTAGAAGGAGTTTAAAGCCGTAGGTTGGAAAGGTGTTCAATTCAAGATGCTGGCCTCTCCCTGAGGTCAAAGATCAATGAAACTTCAGTGGTGGTTGTAGACTCTACCATGTCCAAAGTTCATTTTCACCAGGTGTGAGCACATTTTGGTGAGTTTTGGAGTTTATGGTGGGACAACATTTTCACTCAAAAGCTCAGTGAGAAAGAAGAATTGAGAGAAGAATCTGGTCCTTCACTGCGGGACGGCTGCAGGACAGAAATATTCCACAAATGCGCAGTGGTCAGCACTCTTGCCTCACAGAAAGGTTCAAGTCCCAACTGGGGGACACCAATGGGGGGACCTTTCTGTGTGGCGTTAGCATGTTCTCCCCGTGCATACGTGGGTTTTCTCCACGGTCTCCGCCTTCCTCCCACCGTCCAAAAACATGCTTTAAAGGTTCATTGGTTACTCTAAATTGTCAATAGGTATAAGAGTGAGAGTGAATGGGTGTGTGATTGTGGCCCTGCAACAGACTGGCGACCTGTCCAGACTGTCCCCTGCCTTCGCCAACGAGTGGCTGGGATAGGCTCCAGCAACCCCATGACCCCGAAAGCCACGAAACGAAGTGATTGAATGGTTTGAAGTTGATCAATGTCTTGTTGTTTTTTGTCCAAATTCTCTTTTCCTCATTTTGTTTGTAGTTTTATCACATTCACATTTGGCTCTTCTAGCCCTTGTGCTATCCTATGGGGTCCAGATGACCCGATCCTTACATAGACGTGTTCTCCCTACCATGACAAAGGTGGATAAAGGTGAAGAGGATTTCATGTAGTCCGTGGAAACCAGTGAAGATCACAAATCATTGTTTAGCGCACTGTCTTGTGGGGTCTAGGTGACCCCACTCCCAATGTTAAAGTGCCTAGGATAGGGTTAGTTTAATTTAATTTAGGTTTGAGTTTATGAAAGGAAGATCTGCCTTATTTCTGCTGCATTTGGGCCCAAAAACCAACATTTCTTTAAAAACTTTAAAGATAATGTGAGTTTCTCAATAAAAAGAGGAGGAAAAGCCAACGTAGATTTTCTCGGAGGTGATTAAAACCCCCAAAAAGCTTTTTCCCTCCATAATTCTATAGAATGCAGAATCCTTGGATTTCCTGATAACTCTACAGGAAGTAGCTCTAAAACACATCAGTGTGGAAAGCAGCACTCAATGACTAATGGATCTTTGTAGATGATCCAAAACCCTCAAAAATGTTCCAGTCTTTGGATTTTCTCCTCTCATGAACAAACGTCACCGTCGATCACAGACTGGAAATTGGTTTCACCTACACATCCATCATCAGACGGCCTTTAAGAACGTTACGTTCTGGTTTGCTGCAGCTCATCCGATGCCTCTCCAGCTGGAAAAAATCACGTCCTTTGTCTGAAATTAGAGCTCCATTGTTTCCATAATAGCAGTCTGTGATCATCCCTGCATCACCGCCCTTCTGAAACCCCCTCAGCCTCACTGAGACGTTGCTTTGGTAAAATGAGACGACTCAAGTCAACGAGTCAGAAGTGTTGGGGTCAGGCGACTGTGGCCTCTACAGTTTCAACCTAGAAAGATGCTCCAACCATAAACACTTTGTTCGTATGGTCGCAGGAGATGAACTCCCTGAAGTCCCACCTTGCTAACGAGCAGGTGAAAGTGGAAGTGGATGTAACTCAGGGGCCTGACCTGGGGGCCATCATGGCTGAACTGAGGGTCCAGTATGAGGGCATCACTCGCAAGAACAAGGAGGATGCTGAGACTTGGTACCTCAAGAAGGTTGGTATCATCCCAGCTGCTGTTCCCCTTGTGTTAGGGACTCTGTTTGGCGTTTTAAGAGAGACTTTGGTGTCCACAGGTAGATGCAGTTCAGTCCGAAGTCAAAGAAAACAACGAGGCGCTGCGCTGCGCCCAGACCGAGCTCAGCGAGAGGCGGCGCTTCCTGCAGGCTCTGGAGGTGGAGCTCGACAGTGTCCGCAGACAGGTAAACCTAGCGTTAGCGGTGCAACACAAGTGTTGAATGACATCAGAGATATCCAGATTGCAGCTCAGACGAGGAAAACAAAGACGTTCAAGGATCTATTTCTCTAATAGTGAATGCATTGCAATGGAGCGAAGCAGGAAGCTTCTGGCCCCACCTTTTACTTAACAACTTTTCCAACTGCAGAAATGCATCCAATCTATCTATCTATCTATCTATCTATCTATCTATCTATCTATCTATCTATCTATCTATCTATCTATCTATCTATCTATCTATCTATCTATCTATCTATCTATCTATCTATCTATCTATCTATCTAAATAAGTTGCATTTGTGAGGGCCTGCAAACCTTTTTGAATCACTTCAATTCTTGAATCACTCCAAGTCTTTGTCTTCCACATTTCAATTTTTAGATGTTTCCTTTAAAGACAAACATTGATTAAATATGTGATATTTTTTGTCATTTTCCGTCCTCTCGTGTTTACCAAACCCTCATAATAACCTTTAAAATATTTATTTGACAAAACCTTAAAAAAAAGTGGGAGGATTCTAAAAGTATGGAAACAATTATTCATACTTGATTTTTAGTTTTGGAAATGAGTTCATAAGTAGTATCCTTATGATGAAAAAATAACCAGAAGTTGTACTGTGATTAAAGTGTCATCTGCAAAGGTTGGCACTTCGCTGGAGTGTCTGAACTAAATGAGGTCTGATTCCACTGCAGCTGCTCACACGATCTGAACGCTTCAACAGGTCGGCGTGTTGGAGGGAAACCTGGGGGAGACGGGGCACAAATACACGGTGGAGATGGACCACCTTCAGACCAACTTGATGCAGCTGGAAGACGAGCTTTCTCAGCTGCGTTTGGACATGCAACGAAACAAAACCGACTACGAACAACTGCTGCGCATCAAGCAGAACCTGGAAATGGAGATCGCCACCTACAGGAGGCTGCTGGAGGGGGAGGAAATGTAAGGGTAGCACTGTGCAGCAGTTGAAGACAACGCACAGCTTTAGTTTTCTTGTTTTATTTAATGTATTCTACATAAAAGTGTCACTTTTACGTGATATTCTCAGAAAAAGAATATAATTGATAGTTCCGGTAGTTGCGTTTAAACAGGATCTAGGTTTACTTTTTGCTTCTAAAGTACAATGGAATAACTAAACAGAAACCTGACTTTGTAAAAGATTTTTCCACATATATTTGCAAGCCAAACCCCATAGAGCAGTCCTCTTTGGGATTCCCTAGGCTAACCTACATCCATCAGTGTCAGAAATCCATTTTCCAGACATATAAACTTTAAAAATGGAAGGAAGATGTTTAGTCTATGGGTGCTCAAACTCTAAAACCACCCAGAGCTGCAGGAAGATTGAATGAAATGTGTCTGTACTCACTATCAATAGACACTTGCTGTAATTTGTTTATCTCTGTGCTCTGATTACAACTCATGAAACAATGTTTTGTAGGGTGAAAGAAATACCTCCGCCTCCCAAAAGTAAGTCTGAATTTTGATGTTTCATAAATCATCCAAGCTTTGGTGAACTTCGTCTGGCAACGACACGTTGATGCTGTTCCAGCAGCAATAACTCTGGTTTCCTGTGGTGTCACAGAGGAGCCCGACGTCAGGACCAGGAAGATTGTGAAGGTGGTCACTCAGACCATGATCAATGGAAAGGTGGTGGGTGAGTCCAGCGAGGTGGAGCAGATTGAAGAGGACAAAAAATGAGCCGCAGATTGCAGAAGTGAAGAAGAAATGAAGCCCCAGTGTTTGTGAAATCCAAACTCCTCCTCTGGATTAGTCTTTGACAGCCCGTTCAGAATGGAAGTGAGCTTTAATGGCAGTTTGTCGGATTCTGCATTGCTACATTTTTGGAGGTTAACCTGCCCATTTAAAACTTTTCAATAAAGATTTTAAAACTTTTAAAAAAGTTCTCCGTTTTTTTTTTTTTAAAAACTAAGATGTTTCAGTAAATCAACTGCTTTGTAAATTATTTAAACTAAAGTTTAATTATTCACACATCACAACCGTGAAGGGGCGGAGCTAAAACATATTTTTATTTCTTTTTTTTATTTTTGCAATCCTTAAAGAAGCTTATGTGTTGATGAGTTTTTAATCTTTCATCTTTAAAAAGTTTTACTTTTTTATTTGTCTTGGAATTTAAGAACATTTTAATATCATTTGATAGACTTGGAGTTTATTATCAAAATAACTTTACTTCAAACAAACTTGTTTGGAACCTAAGTTTTGTTCATTTTTGGCCATTTTAACTGCAAAAGTCATCTAAATAATTGTTTTCTGTCTTATTATTTACAATGAGAACAGAGTGTAGTAATAACAATTGTACTTCATTTTATTTTAGGTTTTGTGTGCGGTCAACTGTTGGGTTAGCAGCATCAGAATAATTTTAATACTTAAAGTTAAAAAAAAGGCAGAAAAAGACAAAAACAAAGAGCTTTAACACAATCAATTTCTTTTTAATTCTAAACTACTTAAAATAGTTTTTACATATTTCAAATGGTAAATTTTCCATCCTCATTGTTTTAGAGTCTTCAAACACCGTCTTCCTTGTCTGTTTTTCTTTAGTGAATGTGAACCAAACTGTAACTTCTCTATTATTACTAATGTGTAGTTAAAGTAGTAAAAATAAAAATGAATCTGAACCTGAAATGACGCTTATTAAAAAGAAACTGAATGCAAAACCGTTTCAATTTTTACATATTTTAGTTTCTGATTTCTGGGGGTTTGGCTATAAATATTTAGTGGAAAATGTATTTTTTTCATTTTAAAGTGATCTTTTTTTCGGTGTAAAAACATTTCAATTAATTTTTTTAAGTTATGAGGAAGTCATCATGACCCACCACACTGCAGTGGTTTTGAGTGATAAAAAGAAACCTGAGAATTAGTCAACGTTTCTCACCTCTGCTTTTAAAAGCATAAAAGAATTAAATGTCAAAAAAAATTATTTTATATACAAAATAACCAGATTTAGACTGAGATAAAGAGCTTATCTCACAAATTTAAAAATGTACATCTACAAAGTTCAATCTCAAATGAAACTGAACGTCTGTGATTTGCATGTAAAACACACACAAGCAAAAAGGTTCACAAGCTCTTTATGTTGCAGCAGCTTTTGTACGAAATCTTCAATAAAAACATGGAAATGTCATCTGGAATATTGTAAAGCGGCACAACATGATAGTTGCTCCTGTGAGTAATGGTGAAACTGTTGGAGCCAGTTACAAACGGCAGGACAAAGACCCAGAGGCAAAGAAAAACTGCTGGAAATCAGGACAAAGATTTTCTGTTCTTCCTTCAGAACCAACCTGTTCTGGGCGTCAACGGCTTTTCTTTGACAGTGAAAGTCTCTTTTAAACCATGAAACTCAATCATGTTCTGACTGTGTGTTTGCAATCAAGTTGCTGTTTGGGGATTTTGGACACTTTGTGTTTTGTGTTACCCAACTTGTCTTTTAAAAAGCAGATGTAAAAGTTCTTGAGAGATAATTACATCCCTTCAACAGTGCTTTTATTAGGAATATTTGATCCTTGCACGGATTTCAACTCTTCTTGACATTCAAGATATTTTACAGGTTTGAAGTTGTTTTAACTTACAGTACCATACAACATATACATTACCTGTGTTTTCCCCAAGCAGCCGGGAAACACACTGGATGGCTTTGTACCGGTGGGAAGGAAGCGCAAAAATGCAAAGCTCCCGGTTCCTAACAGGTTCTCTCCCCTCAGCGACACACCCGCTGAAGCGTCAACTCTGGTCATTGGTTCTTCTATGGTTAGACACGTGGAGCTCCCAGCGGCTACAGTCAGGTGTTATCCGGGGGCCAGAGTTGATGACATCGAGGGAAACCTTAGGATGTTAGCCCAGAGTAAGTCCAGGTTCCCCCAAAGTCCCCCCCAAGTTACAATAACTATCAGAAATCCCGGATTTCAGAGAAAGGAGGTGGTTTGGCAGTAATGTCTAGCTTACTTCTCAGGACTAAAGTCAAACATGTTTATAACTCCTTTGAAAGCATCATATTTTCTATAAGTCTCAGCTTTAGGACCCATTCTGTTAGTGATTTACATGCTTCGCTTAGGAATCATAATCAGGGAACATTAATTTTCACTGTTATGCAGATGATACCATTAAACCTGACCAGAATGACAGAAACTTAATGCATGCGTCAGAGACATCAAGACCTCAATGACAATTAATTACTAATTACAATTAATTGTCTCTGACTCGTCTGGCGCCCCCAGCTGTCCCCCCACCCATCTGGATGAAGCTCATACGCTGGACTATTTAAATATGTAGTTGCAGAGTTAGATTAGCTAATTCTCTCTAAGAGTTCTGGTACATCGCCTGTCCGTCCTGGGGGAGGATTCTTCCTGTATGTGGACACCCCTGAGGTTTCTTCTTTTTTTTTATTCCTTAACCAGAAGGGGGGGGTCTAAGAGCAGGGATGCCCGGTTTAGCGTGTGCTAAACCACAGTGCATGAAAAAAAACAGTTCAAAGCAGAATTCAAATTTGTGGTCCGAAGAAATTAAAAGTACAAAAGATTTTCCTGTTTAGATGGATAAATGTGTTTTTAAAAGATGAAAGTTGTAAATGTAACACAACATACTTAATATAATATGTGAGGAAACTGGAGATTCTAAACAGGACTGTAAAATGGATTAATTAGGTTGGTCAGTAATAGATTTGCTTTGAGATAATACTTTGAGCAAAATCCATCTATAAGAACAAATTGTAAAAAAATTAAGAGTAAAAGCAAAAGATGTCACTGGATACAAATAAAACTACAACAATAATCCCTATTGTAATTATTTTTATCACTTTATTTTAAAGTAAGGAAGAAAAGAAATTACAACACTTGACAAACACAAAACTAATGAAGAATCTGCAAAAGATAACGGATTGTTTTTACCAGCATGAAACTCAGACGTCCTTTCTTCTAAAAATTATCCAATTTGTAGATTTCTTACTAAAAGCATAAAAGAAACCCTTGATGCAAAATATATCGTTTTATTCATATAATTTTATTCTTCATTTCCCAAGAAAAAAAGAGTAGTTGTTCTCTATATTTCCCAGGGTTCAAACTTGCAAACTTAATCTATTTGATGCTTCTACAAACATTTTTTAAGACACAGACGCTTTAGTCTCAAGAGAAGACAGAAATCGACCAGTATCAACATTTAAACATCTTATGAAATTCTTGTAATTTTTCATGTTCTGTGAACCCCGGAGGACACCTCCCTTCGAAAAATGTTAGTGATGAGAGAGAGCGAGGCGGATTCAGAAGTGATGCTTTATCACATGGCTGAGAATCCTGAATAGATCCTCACTGCAGTGTGAAAGCACACACAGCCAGGCTGAGCCGGCCTCATCCAGGCTTGAGACCAGAAAAGGGTGGAAATTGTTTTTGACACACTGATGAAGAACTGGTAAATCCTAAACATAGACATTTAAGAGTGCATTTAACATCCAAACCATCCAGGCCATTTACACATCTGAGTTTTAGGAAAGAAAACCACCAGCAGAGGTTTGAACTGCTAAACATCTGTGCATTTAAAGGTTTTTAAAAACACAAAGTAAATGTCTTTATTTTCTCTTAGGAAAAAGAAATAATTGTTTTGTTTACATAATTTCTAAAGTGCCTTTGATCTGACTGTCAACCATCTTCTTTTTTTTTTTTTAATCCATAATTTGATGTCACGGCATGGCTAAGTGACGCGTTTGAATGTGGCAAACAGCGCCATCCTGTGGCCGTCCACTTGATCACATCTTTGTCGAGGATTCTTGTTTAAAGAAAACATTTAAATTCTCGTTTTTCAAACAATTCTAATAAATTTTTAGATTCAAAACTTAGAAATAAGTATTGTAATAAGTTTAGTTTCGCTTTTTTAAACAGGCATCAAAATTATGCTAAAGCGCATGCGCTTTGTTTCAGCGCATGCGTCTTCTTTAGACAGATGAGTATTTTAGCGGTCTAAGAAAACAAATAACTTATTATTAGATACTTCAACCCCTGAGGATAACTTTGATATGTAATATTTCATCATGTAAGCTTCTTAATAATATATCAGAAAGCACGATTGTCGCTGTTTATTATTTTCTGCTTATCTTGACTTCGAGTTTTAAACGTAATTAATGTAAAATGTTAGCACAGTAAACTAAAAACTAGCTTAAGATGCTAAGTTAGCTAAAACGGTAAATTAAAATTATTATTATTTTTTTTTTTTTACTTTAAAGGTAATTTTTGAGCTTGTGTTTTATACCTACTCACACTCGTAAAAACGTAGTTTTATTTTAGTTTTAGAAGACATTTTCAGGGTATTTATTTTATTTTAAAGTGGATTGTTCTGTTGATGTTCTTACACAGGGCTGACAGGTTTAGCTGCGTGTTCCCGGTCATCGGATTTAAAGCACTCGATTACGTCTTTGAGGTGAACTTTTATTTTGTTCATTTATGTATTTGTGGCAAAGCTGAATGTCAAATGTTCCAGAAAGGATTATCTGAGTCTGACATCATGACGTGTGTGTTTTAGGCTAGCACCAGTCTAAAGCTAACATGGGATTTGCTGGCTCTGCCAGAACCGTACTCAACCAGTACCTGTGACCTGCTGGACCCCCACATTCACCAACTGTTTGATGAAACCTACAGGACACCCTTAGTCAGAGGTAAACAGCTGGTTGATTGAATTCATTTCATTTTGATCATCTTAAAAATATGTTTTTTGTTTAATTGTTTTTTTATTTACTTTTTATATTATTGTGATTTTTATATTTTGTTGGAAAAGCCCAAGCTTTATCACACTTTGTTCTAACTGATTTGAGCTGGAAACTATTATTCATCTGTTCCAAACTTTTTAGGTTTTAACTAAACATTTAAGTTCGGATTTTGTCAATAGAGCAGGTGACCTTCTCTTGCGGATCTGTTCTGGATGATCTGAGAGAGAAAAACCAGTCACTTACATCGTTGGAAAGGTTTTGGCATTTTATAATTCATGAAAGCTGTTGATATGTTTTTTAGGAGATTTATAAAACATTAATGTGGTGTTTCAGGTATAAAGGTGAAAGTGAGGAGGAGGTGTTCATTCCCAGCTCCAATCCCGACTCTCAGGAAGATTTTGACCCGGATCTTTGCGTGTTAAAAGAGCCGCAGATGTTCTGTGATCCACACCAAGAACTGTTTTCTAAGCACATACAACCAAAGGAACAAGGGAAAGGTAAAGTCTTGTGCTTGGATTCACTCCTGTGTTTTAGAATTGTTGGATTCAGTTTATTTTAAGAAGCATTCTAATTCTCATGAGCATTATTTACATTTCTAGATCTCTCCCTGGCAGAGGATCTCATAGCTGTTGATCACCTCCCGTATTTCAAAA
This sequence comes from Oryzias curvinotus, assembly GCA_023969325.1. Lineage (NCBI taxonomy): Eukaryota > Metazoa > Chordata > Actinopteri > Beloniformes > Adrianichthyidae > Oryzias > Oryzias curvinotus. The sequence continues at coordinate 32,128,244 of CM043714.1, forward strand.
GGCATTTGCCTTCTTTGAAAGTCAAACTGTCCAGACTGAGGACGCTTCCTGTGGCAGACCCTTTGCTGACTCCAGGAGGACTTATGATCTCAGAGGACAACATCTTCAGGTGGTTTTTTTTTTATTTACTTTTGGTTGTTGTGTCTCAAAATCTGCTCATTATACTAAAGACAAGTGTGTCTTCTAAACCCCTGCATTGCCTGTTTTAGGAGACCGGCTTCATATGAAAAACTTTTGGACACCGACACAATCAATGGTCAGACAAGCTCCTTTATTCAGGAGGACTTTCTTCAGGAGTCACTTTTGAAGGAAGAGGTGTTTAAACTCTAAAACGGTTGGATTGTTCAGCCTTTCTTTGGCTCATTGTTTCTCCTCTGCAGATGCTGCTTTTGCCTGAGGTGGTGGACACTCCTCAGCTGGAACTGCCAACGGTCAAATCCACGAAGAGCTTCTCTGGTCTTTGGAGCGTTTTTCCAGAACCTCTGGATGAGGAGCGTTCGGTTCTGGACATCCTACGCAAAAGTGAGAATTTGAAAATATTCGTCCAACTTTAATAAAAAATATCAAAGTAGATTAAATAAACGTGTTCTTGTTTCAGCTTCCACTCAAGGCGGGTCGATGGATTTATTTCAGTTTGATCTTCTGGAGAAAAGCGAAGAACACGAGAATAATACTGGTTTGATGGAGTTTTCAGGTACATTTCCAGGAGTCATTGACATGAACGGACAGTAGACGCGTTCTGGCAATAAATTCTTCTGTTTCTCTAAGGACACCTGACTCCTCCAGCGGATTTAGAGCTGGATTCAGTCCTGAGCCTTTTTCCAAAGAAGAGATCCACCCACATCGGCCCGTCCGTCAATCAACTCCAGAAAGAAGAAATGTCTCCTTGCAGGCTGTGAGCAGTGATTTGTGGTTATCCTGCACCTTTTTAATACTCATGACATTGAATGTAAAGTCAGAATATACTGTGTGTTTTTGTGTTCTCATGAGGAGAGTTTTGGTGAATGTCACACAGATCCTTGATGTCACAGAGGACTCGGAGAGCCATGGAAACGGCCGTCTGGAAGGCAGAGAAACATCCGCCGTCTGTGGAGAGATTCCTCTTATCAGGTAGGAATGTGGTTCTGGCCACACGTTACTCTAGATTCAGAGGCAAAATCACATGAAAAGCCGTTACATTAAATCATGGAATCAGAAAATACTTGCCATTTTTAATGAAATGCAACCTAAAAATCAGCCCTGAAGTTTAAAAAGGTTTTTCTTTTCTAAAATCATTCCCAGTGGTCTTTCCATTATGATAAGGAAGTTTTTAGCAAAAATAAAAATGAAAAAAAGTATTTCTTTTTGTTTTTAAGACATGTTTTCTGCAGAGCAGCAGGAGCTCATTAGAAATTTTCTTTTTGGTTATGGTGTAGAAGTTAGGCTAATTTCCCAGCATGCCTTTGTTCACACTGTCTCCCGCTAGCGACAAGAGCCTCACGAGCCTAAGCCAAGATCAGCGTAGCAAAAACAAACAAAGTGAGCAATATCGGCGTTATCCAGCGGTACAGTTTAGAGCCGGATAGCAGTTCAGACGAGAAAAGGAAAACGTACACGGATCTATTTGTCTGCAAGTGGAGGACTTAGAATCGTAGCAGAATAAGTGAGACCATAAGTTCGAGAAGGAGATTCCATCATTACATCAATCTTTATTTTTATTTTTATAGCTCTTTACATACCAAGTACAGACATACAAGTACATACCGGGCTGCACGGTGGCGCAGTGGTTAGCGCTCTTGCCTCACAGCAAGAAGGCCTCTGGTTCAAGTGGGACATGAAAATCAACATCAATGGGGGACCTTTCTGTGTGGAGTTTGCATGTTCTCCCCGTGTATGCGTGGGTTTTCTCCGGGGTCTCCGGCTTCCTCCCACTGTCCAAAAACATGCTTCATAGGTTAATTGGCAATTCTAAATTGTCCCTAGGTGTGAGTGTGAGAGTGAATGGCTGTGTGATTGTTGAAATTCTTCCCTGCAACAGACTAGCGACCTGTTCAGGTTGTCCCCTGCCTTCGCTCATGAGTGGCCGGGATAGGCTCCGGCAGCCCCGTGACCCCGAAAGGGAAAAAGCGGATAAGAAAATGAATGAATGAATGATACATATTAAGTAATACATTGTTCTGTATTACTGAATTGATAATGTAAAACAAGGACAATAATTTAAAAAATAAACCCCCCCCCACACACACAAACAGCTGACCCAGAGGGAAACTGAGGAAATAAAAATTAACCATCAAACATTAAAATACTGGTAAAAACATAATGAATAATTAAACAATTAATTCAGGAATATTAAAATGCCTTATTAATAATCCAGTGTCATCAATCCAATAATATAAGAAATATCAAAAGATGGAATCAAATGAGCTAAAAGCAGAATTAAAGAGATCAGTTTGAAGCCTTTTCCATTAATGCTCTCTGTGGCTTTCAGGTCCTCCGTTCCATAAACGAGGGTCTTAATGCTAAAAAAAAGTCCCTCCATAAGTTTGGTCTTTTGCTGTCGGATTGGTTAGTGCCGGAGGATCTCGGGGTCTTCAAAGGTTCATACTTCACTCAAAGATCTGAAAGATCACCAGACTGTTAAGACACTTAGATACAATTAAAAGTCATTTAAAATCGATCCAAATTAAATCATCTAAATATTTTTGTCATCAGATTATTTTTGCTTTGGGACTTTTATTTCAACAGATCAGATCTCTTCCACAACAGTTCTTTTTTTTACCACTAGATGTCCTCGTGATTCCAGATTTTAACCCCAGAGAACCCAAAGTGTCAATTTTCTTTTTTTGTTTTTATTTTAAATATTTGGCAGCTTTTAATTCCTGCAACCCAAAATGAACAAACAATGATGCAAAAAAAATTATTTGCAGGTTTTTCTGGGTTAAAGTTCTATAATTACTGAAATATATTGTTAAATTTAAGGTTGAAGAGACATTTTGTTCCTAACATGTTGGTAAGAATTTACTTTTTGGAGGTTTTTCTGTACACCTGTGACAATAATTTGACAAAAGACGATCCAAACCTTTTCCTGATTTTGTTTTAGGTGGCAGTTAAACAAATATTATTCCCATTCGTTGTCTTTTTGGTTATTCTCGTGTCTGAGAAATTTTGCTGAAACTCTTATCATTCCTCAGCTGAGAGTTTACGTTCATTTCTCTAACTTTAACTTCAAAACTTCTACAGCTCTGCTGCAGCTGCAGTCTAAACAACTCAGAATTTTCCCACAGAACCTCTGACGGACGATCCAGCCGGCGGTTTCCAGCCTGTCTGTGTAGTTTTGAGGCTTTTTAAATCCGAGCAGCTCAGTTGCATCTGCGTCTTTGATGAGATGGAGTTACAGCTGAACTCAGAAATCTCGCGGGTGTTCACGGGACGTCGCAGCGAGTTCATAGAGAAGCTGTCTGCAGGAGGTCAGAGGTCTGAACCTCCTCGCACCACAGAAGAGGAGTTCACCAGACTGGTACCTGAACAGGAGAGGGGTGAGAATTTGAGCTTTGTTAACTGTAGATGCTGCTATAATTCATGATTTGAAGTTGACATTCATACATTTATTGTCATTTTCAAACACATGTAGCAGCTTCTTCTGTAAATGTCCCTCTGATAACAGTCAGATCCATCCTGCCTCGGTTCACACGTGAAGTTCCACTCCAGCAAGAATCTCCAACCAAACTCCTAGAGAGTGTTAACAATGAGGAGGAAACTCTCCCCAAGGAGAAGGTTGGGGTCAAATGGAGCGAGCGGCCTCTGTCCTCCACATCCGCTGACAGCGAGGCTCACAAATCTGTGATGATCCGTCCCAAACCCCAAAAGGACCTGGACCCTCTGTCCACGTTCATGATGCTGAGGTCCCAGCTGCTTCTTCCAGATGCTGCTCTGCCTCAGGACTCAGCCAACGCTGCAGGTACCTTATGCACGTCTGAAAAATCAAAGTTCTCTGCCTGCTTTTCTGTTTTCATACACTCACTTTTCCACATTGTTGGTATTAGCTAAAAAAAAAAATTAAAAAAAAACCTTCGCAACACAAAGCCTGAGTTGGGATTTCTTTCCATTTAACAGGCATGAAAAAATACTCTTCTCTATATTTTCGAAGTAGTTCCACCCACTAGATTTGTCTTGGGTCTTCATGTTGCTGTTAACAATGATTTTAACCTTCCCCCGTGTAAATGCTACAAAAACAAACATCTGGCTCCCTCTACTGGACAGTTTAGGAACTTTATCAACAGATTTTTAACTGTTTTCTGTTGAGACACGCGCATTTATGACCAAAGTCAACACAATATAATGGATTTATTGCTCTAAAAGAAGAAACGTCACTTCATGGATTCAAGTGTGTGGTCACCTGTTGGTTATTCTAAGAATCCTTTCTGATAATTATATGGTATTCCTAAGAGAAAATAAGGTGCCTCATCATTTCATATGTATGCTTTTAATTTCATCATATAAATCTACATTTTTGTCCTACTTCTGAATTATTTTACTGTGTTTTATATATGTATATTTATATACATACATATTTTTTTTATTACCCAACTAGCCATTACCTGGCATTTATGATTTTACTTTAAAGTTGGTTTATTGGAGTTTCATGTTGTCTACAGATGAAAACCAACAAACAGAAGAGAAGGAGCCACCGCCTTGCACTCATAGTGGGGGGGTGAGGTCGGTGGGCGGCGGCGTCGCCGACTCGGAGGATGCTGGCAGACAGCAGAAGCCTCATCAGTGGACCAGTCAGCTCATCGTCCGTCAGGAGGCTCAGAGCAGCAGAATCATCCCGGTCCAGGCTGCAGGTGGGACTCATCACTGATGGGGAGCTTCCTCATCACAAGTTCTGATCCGCGCCTTAAAGTCCCACTACGATCATCTTCTGATCCATTTTCATTATGATGATGCCATTTTCAGCCAAAATTGCAGTTGTGGCCCCCTTCCCTCTTTGTTGCCTAGCGGAGCAGGGAGCTTGTGGCCCGCCCGACGTATTTTCCACGTCACAAATAAGCGCTTTTCCAAAACCGTTTTCCTCTGCTCCTAATTCCCAACCAAATAAAGAAATACGATTTAAAGCCTAATTTTGTTCATCTATGTCCTCCGTTGTGAGAAAAATGCCTCAAGAACGTGTTAAAAACACCAATGTTAGCTGAGTGGGTCTTTAACATGAACGCACCCAAACATACGTTAAAAGCTCAAAACGTTAAAAGCAACAACGAAAAGGTTAGAAAAAAGAATGAAATAAGTGACATGAGAAAATAACACTGTTAAGAGTTAAAGCAAAATAGAACAGCAGCAGAGCCTCATGCTGTGTCAAAAACATGACTGTAAAAATGTTTGTTTTTTTTTAATTAATGGACACTTAATTTACATTACATTTGGAATTGATTTATATCAAGCAATAAGAAAAATAAAATCTAAAGATAAAGAAATGCTGAATATTACAGATTCCCACAATTTTTGGTTTAAAACCAAAATGTATGTCATACATTTATTATATATATGTATTATTATATCAGTTGAGCTAATTATTATTATTATTTATTATGTTATTTTTACTTGCTTATTAGCAAATTAAAGGAACTTTTGTTCTTTTATTTTATTTATTTATTTATGTTTAGTATTTTGTTTTGTTTTATACAAATCAAATCAAAACCGTGACACAAAATTGAGGTTCCAACTAAATCAGCGGGAAAGTGAATCGTTGTATCTCTACCATAAAAAGATAATTAATTAAAAAGGAAAAGAAGATAAAGAAAAATACACACATCACATATATGGACGCATACACATGTACACATCCATATATGGATGTTTGATGAGGACAAACCAAAGATCATTGATGGTTTATTGATAAAAAGCAACTAACAGTCATAAAAATGTCAAAAGCCGTGAAGTGGGAAGGTGAGTCAGCAACTGAATTCCAAGCAATTTTAGAGATAACTCTGCTCTTTAGGGACTAAATGAGGAATAGAAAAACACACAAATCCACTGACATAAGCAGTTTTTTTATGGCATTGTTTTCTATTTTCAGTTTTTGTTGTTTTAAATCATTTTTCTGTAAAAATACTTGAAGATAATTTTCTAAATGACCATCTTAGCGTACAGTATGTGAAGTGACTCCGCCTCCTCGCAGAGAGCCAGCGGCAGGCTTACCGGGAGCTTATGGCCTTCGCTCGTCCCCGTTTGGACTCAGCCAGACAGCTGGGACTCCACGGGCCCCTGTGGGGGGACTTCAGCTGCTTGGCCCCGGACCAAACTCACTTCCTCCTCAAGCAGCAGGAGATGGCGCTCTGCAGCACCTCTGCTGACGACGCAGCGCTCCTCAGGGGTACGGAGGGCCGTTTGGCCGACGCCTTTCATCTGTTCACTTCAGACTGTACGTCGGTGCAAATCTACTTCTGTCCTGTCACAGATCAGGAGCTGCTTTTCAGTCAGGTGGTTCTGATCCATGTGTTGGTGACCTTCAAAGAGCTGCTGCTGAAATGTGACCTGAGCACCGGACTGGGTCAGTATGACAAGTTCTCCGAAGTTTAATCTAAGAGCTGAGAAAAAGTCCTCCGTGCTTTAACAGTCTATCTGAGCAAAGCGGCAGAGTCGTGTGCAGATCAGAGCCTGAAGCAGCTGCTGAGGAAGCTGCACGTCATCCTCCTCCTCGCTCAGAAGAACCAGGAGTCCAACAACAAGCTGCTGGAGCTGCAGCAGCTGCTGGCTGCGTGGCTGCACAGCCGGGCGTCTGCAGAGAAAGTCGGTTCAGGGAGGTGAACGTGAGGAGTCCGGCTTCTGCCATCTCCACAGCTGAACTGTAAACCGCCTGCTTGTGTTTTCTAGATTCTCATCATTCTGTCGGTGGACTCTGATGAAAACAGATCAATGATTCTCAGCAGTCTGAGCCAAGTGACTGGTGAGCAGCTTCTACTGAAACTCCTCCAGCTTCTCTGTAATCCCACCAGCAGTCGGGGTTGACAGATTGGGTGGTTTTGATTCTGACTCTGCTCTGAGCGGGTGGACATAGCCTGGGCGGTTTTGGAATCAACTCCTTATCGAAATGCATTTCAAACATGAATGTGCAGTCAGATCATAAGATGTATACTCATATAAAATGAATATATGTTCACAAATGTAAGTTATATATAAATCATTCTAATCATTTCTTACCCTCAAAATCTCTTTTTCTTTTGTGTGATTCCTGTCAAACATCAGCGTAAGGCAACATGGCTAAACGTGTGTTTTTGCTCACTCAGCAAATACTAATACAATAGAACGCTTTATTTAAAATAATGTATACATTGTAGACATTTTATGACATGTTTTAGTGCTCAGATCTGACAAAGCTGCTATGAAAAAAAACAAAAGCAACATTTGTATTTCACTGCAACAGTTTCATTTAAATAAGCATTAACCCTCGTCTACATAGGAGGCCAGCGTCTAACGTAAAAGGGCTCCATCCGATTGGTCAAACGCATAAACTGATTTATTTGATTACTTAAATACTTCAAGCACATTTAAGGTCCTTTGCGTGTTGCACAGCTTGATATTGCAATAACAATAAATATGTGATTTATTGTGCAGGCCTACTCCTTACTACTGCTGATTAATCCCTAATTAACGTGGTTTTTTGTTTGTTTTTTTGGTGGGGGAGAGTCAGAGTGGGAGGAGTCTAGATGACTTTTAGGCTGGAAAACCGTGACTCTGCCAGCAGCACCAGCTTAATATTCAGTCTGTGTGCTAATGAAAACTTCTAAATGAGTCAAAATCATGGGAAAAAACCCAAAACGTCCATTTTTTACAGTGGATTTGTTTGTTCTTCTGGTGTCAGGAGCTTCTGTGACTTGTGTTCGTCCTGAGGACAAAGTGAAGCTGAATGGAGCCAGTGTGGTCAGCAGGTCTGTTGAAACCCCTCTGACACAAGCGGTCCTCATTTCCCGTGTGAAACGCTGTCCGTTTCCCTGCTTTGTGTGTCTCGTCAGCGTTTGCGGCTGTGATTGTGCGCTGGTGTTTGAGCAGCACATCGGCCCGGACTTCCCCTGGACGAGCTTCTCTCTGGTGGTGGAGTTTGACCATCCGGGTCAGTCTCCGTGGTCCGCGGTGTGCGGCGAGAGGAGCATCCAGCACCTGACCTTCGACACCGTCGTCCCGGACTCCGGTCTGCCGGCTCGGCGTGGAAGCGGTTCTGCGACCGCGTCTCCCTCTGAATGTGTGTTTGGTGTCCTGAAGGCTCGGGGGAGGCCCCGTGGTGTTTGGAGGACAGCGTCCCGTATGTGGTGTTTGTGACGGAGGAACTCCTGAACTTTCCTTTGCTACTACAAACCCTGGAGTCCAGGTTTGAGTACACTCTTTGCATTTCACTTTATTACTATAGGAATTCTGTAGTTTTTAAGAAATATAACAGCAGAAGTTAAAATATGATCATTTTTTATTAAACATTTGACCATCCTTTAAATTTGCAAAATTGTACCTAACATTATTTTTAAAAAGCTTTTAAAAGTAAAGCAACTCCATGTTGATATTTTCCTCAACCAAACTAAATATTTGACATTTCCCTAAACCTGCTGCTTTCGTTTGGATCGTCTTTAAAGATTGTGTTGTATCTGCAGCTTCAATGTGACGGTGCTGGAAAGGAGCCCCCATCCCAGCCTGCAGATGCTGGGCGGCATCCACAGCTATGCCGTGATCACCGTGGATGAAAGCACGGCAGTCGTCATTCAGGTAAACGCTCGCCGTACTCTGATGCGGGTCGAGAACCGAACTCTGAACCAAAAATGGAAAAATGATCTGGAAAGAACCTGACAGTATTTTTTTTTATCTTTACTTGTTGGTTTGTTTATTTACACATTTGAATGTTTATTTCTTATTTTTTTGCATTTATTCATTCAATACTTTTATTGATTACTTTGATTTTCATAACTTAATACTTATATTTTATCGCAATACTTATTTATTATTTGATGACATATTTACATATTTTATTACTAAGTTATTCGTTGAACTAGTTGTGTAATTTATAACATTTTATTTCTCATTTACTCATTTACTTATTTATACATGTGATAACTTATTTATTCAGCTATTTGTATGTATTTGTATTACTTTTTAATGTTTTACCTATAATTTAATAACTTTTTTTTTTATTTAATGCTTTTATTGCATAGTTACTATTATTTTATTTTATTACCTATCTATTTATTTAAATATGTATTTATTGTATAATTTTTTTATTGTATTCAATATATTTCTTTTATTAACTTTTAAAAACTATTAATTTTTTTACTTTTGTGTTTATTTAATTGCACTTTTATGTATTTTATTACCTCTCTATTTATTGGGTTCTGTATATATCATTAGGTATTCGTTTATTTTATTGAATATGTTTCTTTTAATAAATATTTCTTTTAAATTATAAAATATATTTATTTTATTACATAATTCTTTTAAAAACTATAGATTATTTAACTGTTGTGTTTCTTTGATTGCATTTGCATTTATTTTATTACTTGCACATCTTGTTCTTGCTGTTAAATGTCGTCTCTGTTCAATGACAATAAAGCTTTTTTTGAATCGTCGCTGGTTTCTGACTGAAGCTTTGGTTTGTTCTTCAGGAGCCGGAGGAACTGGGTCAAGAGCGAGCCAGTGAGGTTCTGGTGATGCGGCTGACCGCGCTCTCCCTGCAGTACAGCTGCTGCTGGCTCATCCTGTTCTGCCCCGACGGCGGCCGGGGGGCGGGGTCAGTGTCTCACACAGAAAAACACTCCTGCGCAGCAGAACAAACCAAGTTATCAACACGGAGGGGCAGTCGGAGCTGATGGATCGGGAACAGAAATGGTCTCATTAGTGTTTGTTGAAGCAGGTTTTCCAGTGAGGCCTTCAACAACCTGGCGTTGGTTTATTCTTCTCTGGTTTTGTTTGGAATGAAGTCTGAGGATCTGGATGTGAAGGTAAAACACCAAACTGTCCAAATGTGCATCAAGTTGAGACATCATGGCTTTAAATCACTTTTTCATCAAAGATTATAAACGGGAAATTGTCTTGTCGTTACGAAATTTTTTTTTAATAATCATCTTGTTTCCATAAATTTGACATTAAATGTTGCTTACATTTAATTGTCTTTAACAAAAAAAAGTTTGTTCCTACTTTACTCTTCTTTTCCTTGTTCCACACGTTTTTGACAGCAGCTTCAAAGGAGTCGGCTGTGTCATCGTAGATGTTCTGACTCTGTTCCTCAGGTTCTGCTCGTGTCAGAAGTGACTGAAATGGCCAAAAGCATCAATCGGATCTGCTTCACCGCCATGATGACCAGCGACGGGGATCCTGTCAGATACCTGAACAGAGACTGGCTGACTGTCATCCCCTCACAGGTGACAGTCAGAGACCAGTCGGGGGGGTTACCTGCAGAGACAGGAGCTGCATCTGTGTCTGTGGTCAGGTCTGACCTGTGAATTCAAAGACCATCACATTTGATTTAGAGGAGGTGCTTTACATTACAGAGTAGGGAGCTTTTTATAAATAATGCCAGGGATTCCACGTAAGTGAGTCCACGTAATTTGTTCCCCACAGCCACTGTACAGAAGCATCACATACACAGAAAAAGTAAAAATTAGCTACAGAGTTTATTTCAAGTTGTAAACTGACCAATCAGATTCCTCAATAAAAGTAGGTGGAGCCTGTTCGCCCCAACGCTCAAAAGGTTTGACAGATTTCGTGTAGCCTGCTTTCAGGCGGTAGTGGCGTGGCCTTCCAATGAGCTCCCTCCTGGTAGAAACATCGACTCAGACCAATCGCAGCTTCTGACTACGTCTGGCTCCAACATGGCGGCGTCCGTTTCACGAAGAAATGGCGACTGAATGGACTTCATTTGGTTTGGAGCCGGACAGAAAGCATTTTTTACGGGCGATGTCACACTCGCTCATTCCAGTTCTTTGATGCAGTTGAAGGTTGGGCCAAAGTGGGGGATCCCAGCACCCCCCCACACACACACACACACAAACACACCCTACCCCCACCCCCATCCAGCTGCATCCAAACTCATGTGACCAAACAGAGTTTTTTAAAGTTGTTTTTAGACACCAGAATAAAAATTCTGCACAAAACTGTATTATTATTATTTTTGTGAAGATGAAACATTTTTCTAGAAATGTTCTTTCTTCCATCACTATGATGGCAGTTGATATACAGACATAAAGATCAGCTGCAAAGGTTTTGGAAAGTCAAAACTCTTTTATTTCATTCAACACCTTTTACTGGCTAAAAAACTAGGAAAAAAAGCAACAAAACAATCTGTTTTAAATTTAAATGAAGATTTTGTTTTTGTCCCCAGGAGGAGGAGTGTCTGTCACGGTTTCCTTGTATTAATCCTCTGGTGGGTCAGCTGATGCTGAACAGATTCCCATCCCTGCTCCGACTCCTGAGGGCCTCCCTCCCACAGCTGAAGGAGCTGCTTCCTGAAGTCCCAGAGAAAGTCCTCAAGGTGATCCGGACCACACCGGAGTCACATTTCTTCTGTCCTGCAGCCGTCCTGGACTGAAGGACCAGATTGTTTTCCCAATTCTTCTGTCTTGCTGTCCCTTTGAGGGAACATTTCAAACTCGAAATGTCGCCAACATTTTCCCGCGCCTGAATGTTGAACTCTTGTTTTTTTGCTAAAACGCTCAAAAACATTTGTACTGTGAAAGATTTCCTCCAAAAGATGCATGTTGAGGTGAAATCGGCTTCATGCAGATCTGAACTGATTATGTTTTGCTCTCTCTGGTTTTAGTTGTTCAGTGACATCACGTCCCTGTACTCGACCACGTCTGATCCCGCACGACCTCAGACACCCTCTGAAGCGGACACGCCCTCAGAAGACCTGTGGACCAGCGGAGGCGAGCAGATGACCTTCGGGGATCCTGAGCTGCTCTGCGGCAGCTTCACGCCCAACTTCCTGTGTGAAGCTGGCAGAGCGGAGGACCTTTTCTGCAGGCCAGACCCAGAAGCTGCTGCATTCAAACTGGACCTAAGCGGCTCCTTTGGCAGCCCAGATGTTTACCCCCAGAGCAGCTGGACAGAAGAAAAGCAGACCCCCCGAAGCAGAGCGGGAGCTGCCGGGAGGGTCGTTGAAAGACTCGACGAGGAGACGAGTCCCAGATCCTCATCTGCTGACTTCAGCTTCTACCGCCACGACAGCCCCCTGACGCTGGACTTCACCTTCCGTCAAAGCCCCACCTCGAACCACCTGGTCCTCAGCACTGTGCCCCCCCCATCCACAGGTCCCAGCTGGAGTCTGAGCCCCCCCGCAGGTGCCCCCTGGTGTTCAGAAGACCATGACGGGCCGACGGCAGCTTTAGACTCGCATGGATCTAGGATCTGGAGAGGACAGGAGAGGAAGAGGAGCAGAGAAGCAGCTGGTCTGGACCCATCAGGTACTTGATGATGAAGAGGAACCCTGTTCTTTTAGGGACGCCACTTTCAGATTTCAAGTTTTGTAAAACTTTAAAAAAAAAGTTTAGTCAACTGATCCAGATGGATTTTTATTTAATTAAGCATCTTTTAGCAATTCTGTGAAGTTGCTTTAACAGTCAGATAAAAAAGTAATAACTATCAACTAGAAAATAGTCAACTATTAACTAATAAACATAGTTGATAATTAGTTTGTGTGAGAAAATTTGGTAAATGAAGCTTCAGCCCCTTTTTTAGATTAGATATGGTTCAAATTTTCATTTAAAAATTCCTTAAAATGATTTCTGACTTACTCTAAATTGTTCTTGTAGCATAAATAGGATGAATAGATCATATCGTTATTTTTGAGAACTTATTGATTGATTTTCTTTTATTTTTTGGACCACTTTTTTGCAGACAGTCGTCTTTAATTCTCATTAAGGGAAAGTTTTTTTAAAAACCTTTTTGTCTTTTAAATGTTTTTGTGTCTCCCTTGAGACAAACTAATAAAAACTCTTGCCGTCAGTTTAAAATGTTTATTTACTAAATTCACCAAATTCATTTCTGCTGCGTTTTCTGGCAGTAAAACGTCGTGATCCGGTCACGACGTGCGTAAAGTATTTATCTGGAATAATGAGCTCAAATGTATACAGCTGATCATAATAGAAAGGAAAATAATCAACTTTATTTATGTAGCACTTTTCAAAATTAAGATTACAAAGTGCTGCACATCATCAATGGGGGGGCCTTTCTGTGTGGAGTTTGCATGTTCTCCAAAATCAATAATACCAGAGGTTTAAATTTAACAACCAGTAAAATCTTTAGAGCACGCCTATAAAGGCCAGTTTTTAAAAGAGATTTACATAGTGGTAGGGACTCAGCGAGCCTGATCTGACCTTTGAGTGAACAGGTGAATGGGTCAGTGACTGTAAAACGCCTTTGAGGAAGGTAGAAAAGCGAGATGTAAGTACACGCCATTTACCATCCCTTCCGGGAGACTGTTCCAGAGTGCTGGGGCTGTTATAACAACGACATGTCTCCCCTGGTCTTCAATCTGGATTGTGGGATTGTTAAAAAACCTTTTGCCGAAGATCTTAGATGGCAACCATGAGGGACGAGGAGATTACAATGGTCCAAATGGGGAAAAAATAAAAGCATAAATCAGCTTTTTGTAGATAGAGGAGGGGTTATAATCTGTATAATCTGTGTATTTGCCAGAAAGATTTGACACGTGTCTCCAAATTCAAATCAGTGTCAAAGGTCTCCCTCAGATTCCTGCAGCTTGTAGAAACATTCTTAGACAGAGACTCCACCTTCTGAGCCTCAACAGATCCCAAAATCATTACATCGTTTTGAGAAGAAAATAAATGTCCCATCCCTGACCGGGACACAACACTCCTATTGAGTCTGGGATTACGTGATGCGGCCCGATCTCATCGGATTGAGACACACACACACACAGACACACACACCCAGTTGAGGAGGATTCGCCTGAAACGGCGTGTTTGCGTTTTTACAGCCTCGACGCCGCTGAAGATGGGCCGACTGAGCTGCGAGAAAGTTCCCGGAAGAGGTGACGGGCAGACGAGACTCCGCCTCTTTTAGACCGTAAAAAGAAAAGCCTGTACACTAGTTAGTGTTTACATGGTAGTTTAGTCGAGTTTAAAGATCCTTACCTTCTTTTTTACAGATGTTAAAAGATTCTGTAAGTCGTTGGAAAATAAATTTAGACTGAATAAAAGCAAAAATGGGTTTAAATTGATGAAACTATAGATTTATTTAGCTAAAGTTTTAGAAGCAGATTCTTTGTGAAAATGGGGTTCAGGCTTTCTTTTTTCTCGCCGTGCAGAAAAGCACAGACAGGCGGTGATTTGCGGTCAGGACTCTCCGGTTGCAGCGATAACGTCTCCCTTTGATGCCGGCGGTGTCGCTGGGGTTTCTCCTCCTTTCATACATGTGGAGTTTAGTGAAGCAATCCCCTTATCGCGCCCCCTCAGCCTGTGGAGGGGGGCGCTTATCTGCAGGAGCCAGCAGAGTGAAGCCACCTCCCTCAGGAGGGATCCCTAGACAAAGACCCCCCCTCCCCGGGGGGGGACTCCAAACCTCCCTGCCTCTGGACGGCACTTCTCCACCGTCCACCATCAATAACCCCGCCGCTGCCTTCCAAGGAGAAACGCTCAGACAAAGCCGGAGAGGGTTTGTGGGCTTTTTTATTGGCCCTGGAACAAAAGCGGCCCGTGTGGCGGTCAAAGGAGAGCGGGACGGCGAGGTAAACATCAGCCTAATGGTGCAGTAATGGCTCCCGACCGCGGTCCAGCCCCGGCTCTGAAAGGGACGGCGGGTTAATGTGGGAAATAACAGGCTGTTCAAACCCGAGCGGCCTGCAGAGCGCCGTCTGCGCATCAGCTGGAAAGGTCACTCGGCTGTTATCTCCCATGGCAGGCGGCGCTTCCCCATCACCTGTAAACGCCACCCAAACCCCGCCCCTGAAGTTGTTCCACCAAAGGAGCAGATTCTCGTGATCCGTGTTTCCGTGGCTTTGATTTTACTTTAATCCATGAAGACAAACAATCTCGACTCAATTAGTTCCCAAGGAAGCTGGAATTTATATTTATATTAGATCATATTTTATTATGTTTGACGTTTACTTTATGGGACGAAACAAATGGAGGGAAAAATGTAACAAATATCCAAAAGGGAGAGGAGAAGAAAAATGAATCTCAGCATTGCATTTCTGAGTATTTATTTATCCCAATTATTGGGAGAAGACATAAAATGTTTGAAAAGCATCGTATTTGTGATGTAAAAAAAAAGATGCGCTGGGCGGGGCCACAGTCTTCCAGGCTCCGTCTTTGTTTTCCTGGTCTGAGCTGGACTCTGGATCAGAACTGTACTTCTGGATAGCTACGATGTTGCTGCTGTTTTTGTTGCAACAAAAATTGTTATGTTTGGTTGTGACGTTTTACGCTACGCCGATGAGAAGCCGTTTTTCGGCGCATCAGAATCGGCTAACTCGCAAAAGCTGCCTTTCAGTCGACTATGAAATTGTGCAAATTGGATTTGCGTTAATAAAGTCTCCTAAAGGAAACACGACAGTTAAAAAAAAAAAACTCGGCTTTATTGAAAAAAATGAGGTGGTTTTTTGAGGCGTATTGAAATGGAAATTTCACAAAACTGCAATGGAAACAGGTTTTTAGAATTAAATTCATGTCACGTGACCATCAACAACCGCATGTGGGAGGCGTTTCTTGGTCAGAGCTGGCGGCCTGCACAGCGGGCGCCACCAGAGGTGCCACAGAGTCACACAGAATGTGTGATGGAAACGCCGCTGGTGAACGGCGGGGGGTTTACAGTGTGTCAAAGAGCGAGTGGTCATTGGGCCTCGCTGGTCACATCTGACCTTTGACCTGACATTGACTGCATGTGAGGACTGGACTGACATCCAGAGAAAATGGTTTATTCGGGCTCCAACCAAATGAGGTCAATGCAGCCGTTATTTTCCCACAATGTGGGCATCGATCGGTGCGTTGGAGCCAGAAGTCGTCAGTGAGCAGTGATTGGTCCCAGTCGGTCTGAGTGAACGTTTCTATGGCAACCACTCTCTCCGTTCAGGAGGGAGCTTGTTGGAAGGCCACACCCCCTACCACTTGAAACGAGTTCCACGACATTTGTCAAACGGTATGAGTGTTGGAGGATCATCAAGAAGATGATAAAAAAAAAACCAAAGCAATCAGAACCAGAATGGTTCTGCTGAATGACTGAGTAACATTTATGTCTCGATTGAAGTCTTCTTGGAATCACTTCCTGTTTGGAACGCCGGGGGAGGGGGAGGGGGGCACTCGTTCCATGTTCATGGCTCTCCACCTGTGGGGAAGCTGTGTTAGACTCAGGCCTCCAACCCCCATCAGAACCAAGGATCTGGGGGTCTTTTTCATCTGTGGTTCAAGTTTGTCCAGGACACGAGTGATGTCATCGGCCCCGAGCAAACCGCCCGTCAAAGATCATTTTTACTCTTTTTCCTTATTGAAATGACAGATTCGACTGGACTTTCTTACATTTTATTGGTTCTGGTAAACCAGCAGCAGCAGGAGGATCTGATTCGTCACAGGATGGGTTTTATTTTGAAAGGAACTGCTGCTGTCAAAGCTAAGACGGTTTTTATATATATATGTAAAACAATATGATGGTACTGTTACAATTTAAATATAAGTTTTCACTTTATGAAACCAGAGGCTTAGTGGGCACAAAGTGAACGTTTCTAAAGGCTGAAGTGGACATTTTTAGCTCTGGCTGGGTTTCAGTCTGTAAGAAACCATTTCCACCCCCACTGCCTTTTCTCTCCCTCTGTAATGAGGACACATTTTATTTCAGACACTCCTATAAAAACATAAAACTACACATAAATATATGCAGAAACATACACTCATGGTTAAAAACTCATTTGATTCAGTTTCAATTTTAATTCCCTTAAAAAAAATCTTTTTTTCCAAACAAAAATGTACACCCCCCCCCCCCTATAATTTAGTTCATCTTCATAAATATTTGCAGGAATATCAGACTTTTTTTAAATTTTTTGTTTTTCTATGATGAAAAACAAAACAATCAGGAGAAAATATCTGCAGAAGAAAAAGTGCAAACCTGAAATTCTGGTGAGATTGACACAAACGGATGACATTTTTAGGGATCCTCTGAAAAATGCTGGCATAACCTCTTCAGACCTGCATCCACATGCACGGACGCCACTTTTCAGGTTCTGTTACCAGAACCGGTTCGGTAAATCTGAGGCCCTGTGACCAAAGGGGGTAAATAACATAAAGCCAGAAAAACTGTTTGAAAGAAAAGAGCTGGGGAATAATGCATGTAATCGACTAAAAGGGACAAAAGCGGAACAAATACGTGAAATATTAGAAATCCATAGTTTGTGTCAAAGTTGTTGAGGCTGGAAAAGTGCAGCGGCGTCCCGTCTGCAGGCGGAGCGCGGCGTGGCCGGCCTGCAGGTGCAGCCTCTTGGACGCGCAATGGGGCTGATAAATGGAAACCCGGCCCCCATTGGGCCCTGTTCTCCAGACCCAGGGCTAATCCCGGCCCCTAATCGGATTATGTAAATTCCTACTCCACACGGAGACCTTTTTTTTTTTTTTTTACACAGAAGGCTGCGTCTTTGAAACAACACTTGAAGGCCGTAAAAAGACCACTGACGATTGGTTAAACCAGACTCCTGTTTTTATCTGAGCTTTAAAGTGGGGGGGGGGGCGCTGAGAGGTGAAATTTATGTGTGGCCCCTTGAAATGGTTCAACAAGATTACCATAGTCCTGACAAAACGCGCATTGTCGGACTGTCAGTCTGGATGTGGCATTTTTACCTTTTGTGGTCCAATCAGGCGGCGCTGCTGAGACATGAAGGTGTTTGGTCCACGCCTAACGTCAAAGCGGCAGGAGGGGCCGCCGCCGTCAGAGACTAACATCTCAGTTTCACCTCGGGGACTTAAACCACCAATGAATCCTAAATCAGCAGACGGTACGGAACGCGTTTCCTCCTCACACCTCTTCGTTTGTTTCTGGTCCCCGGCGATCCCACTGGGCTGTGCTCTGCAGCAAACGGCACAAAGAGGGGAGGTGACGTCACACAATGGAGTGCAGCCCGCTATAAAATGTGGGGCTGGAGCCTCCTCGCCCTCACTCCGTCCCTTTGTGTCCCCCGTCCTGCCCCTCCGCTCCTCATTAGGAGGAGGACACGCATCTGAGAGGACACGCCTGCAGGACCCACATTCACTCTTCACGCCGGTGTTCCTTTGAGCAGGTGAGCCCGCCTTCCTTCTGCTGCTTCAGGCTCACCTTTGATTCAGAAATGTAGGGAAGCGCATTCCTTCATCCGTCAGCAGCAGCATCATTCCAACATCCTAAACTTTTCACGGTAAACATTTCCTGCTGTTTTAGATTTTAAGATCCTCACAAACCTCCAGTAGAAATAAAATGTGCATTAAATGTTTGTTTGGATGATGAAATCTGAAGGTTTTGAAGCAGATTAGATCAAGTATGAAGCACAGATTTGCAGGGAAACAGTCATTTTAGACCTTCAAGTCGCGGCACGTTTCTAAAAAAAAATCTGCGTTTTTGCCTCCGTGTCTGTGCTCAGCGCCATGACCAGGAAGGTGTTCACCAACACCAGGGAGCGCTGGCGCCAGCACAACGTCAACACGGCCTTCGCCGAGCTCCGGAAGCTCATCCCCACCCATCCTCCCGAGAAGAAGCTGAGCAAGAACGAGATCCTGCGGCTGGCCATGCGCTACATCAACTTCCTGGTGCGGCTGCTGGAGAGCCAGGGCGGCCAGCCGGCCGGCCACTCCCCCACAGCTCTGCTCACCTTCCTCAGAGGAAACATGGAGCAGCTGAGCTCCCCCCCGCACCGCTGGACCGTCCCCAGCGACACCGAAGCCCCGTCGCCCGGATCCAGCTGCGACGGCTCCGAGGCCTGGTAGAGGTCTGGATGCTGGAAAAGATTATGGACCCGAGCCGGGCAGAACCAGACCTGAACCCATGAGCTGTTCCAAGCCGGAGGAACCGCCTGTCATGTGTTTTCTGTCCCGCCTGAAGGGATTCCGCTTTTCCACAAGGGAGGAAGAGTTCTGAGTGAACAATGAAGGATGTCATCCAGTCCTGGACTCAAACCACAGCGGATCTTCCTCCTTTTCCCTCCTTTACACCAGCACTTCTCTTCTCCCCGAGCAAACTAAATCTGACCTCCACCTCCTCTTCCTCCTCCTCTTCAAAGATGAAGGTCATTTCACTCCTTTTTTAAGGAGCCGGGAACCCGGCGGTCCTCCTCCATCAAACCTCTTTAAGGGTTTTGTCACACGACCAAAGATCCTGAACCGATTGTCCTCCGTGTGAAGCGTCTTCTCTGACCTGCTTGTAAGTGTGGCTCATTGACAAATAGTCTTATTTATTTCAACTATTTATTTAATAAAGGATTCGTTGGGACTTTTTCCAGCTTTGTCACTGCTGTCATTTAGAAACCAAAATGTATAAAAATGTTTACTTTTTCTTTTTGGGGAGCAAAAAAACAAAGACGGAAAGCTTCTCCTGCTGATGACAAACAAAATCTTACGTTTTGACACACGAAAATGATCCGATGTGCAGAAAATAAAATCACAACACAAATGATTTCTAAAATTCATTCATGTCACTTTACACACAAAAATTAAAATAGTCAACAACTTCTGGTATTTCATGGTAGAAAAAAGATCTAAACTCTAAAGAGGTGAGAAGGATCCCTGCACTTCCATTAGGTCACGTAGATTGAACTTTTTATTTTATTTAATGACAGAAAATGTGGAAACTAATACAGCTTTGCTTTGTTGATGAACTGGGATTCCATGTGGGTCAGAGGTCACGACCCCCGTGTCAGAACCTGCAGAACAGCTGAGAAAAGGACAGAACCACACGAATGTAAAAGGCTAACATGAGTTCTGCACGACTAAGCAGATGATTTTATGCAGAAAACTATCTCAATGAGGCGTTTTGATATTCTGAAAAACATCTTTGCGCTTTTTTTTAGGGATAAATATTAACATTAAAGTAAAAAAGAAAGACAAAGAACTGAACTGCAGCTTTTTTGTTGGTGTTTAAAAGGCCTAGAAGCTTTTGTTTTCTGCCCAAGTGGACGCACAGATGACCTCTGCTCGTTGTCCAGCGACCAGCCGCCTGAAGGACCAGCGTTTAACTTACAACCCCAGAGGTCAAAGGTCCCTTTGGAGTCAAACACTGTCCAGTTGCCTGAAATGCAGATGGAGAGATCTGAAAGAAAAGACCCGTTTTAGCAGGAAGAAGAGGAAGAAAAGTCTTATCCCTGTTTGCAAACATCGGCTTTGTGGGATCAATAAAGTTTTAATCTCTTACATTTATTTTAAAACAGCCGTCCGTCTAAATCAAATACAAAATTAAGACATCTTGAGTTCTGATGCAGGAAAGACCTAAAAGTCAGATTTTAAGTTTAATGACTGGGGGGGGGGGCTTCTTCAGAGAAACTGGAGGCTGTAAAAACACCAGAACCACCTTCAGGCCGCGTCCGGCTGAGCTGAAGAGTCAACAGACTTGGGTTTTCTGTTCTGATGGGGGGGAAACGCCACCGAGGGCAGCTGCACGCGCCGGCGCCGATAGGTGACTGTCATCCAACAAACCCGACAGAAAGCACAGCGCCATCAGACGGTCGATCCTCCTATGAATTTAGGAGGCGTTTCCTTTCATGGTAAGCAAAGACATTTCACAGTCAATCTGTAAAAACTAAAAACAAAGAGGTTAATCATCACTCTTCTTCCTGGAAACATTAAAACTTGGAGGTTGCTTTGGGGAAATTCCTCCTGGCGGTGTGTGATGGTGACTGACAGCATCCACCTCCTTCTCGCATCCGACCCAACCGTGTCTGAACATCCCTCCGACCCGGAGCCTCCGTCCGGACCGTGCAGCTCTGAAAACCCCAAATCTGTATGCGGCTCATTCCCTCCAACCCAGAGAGCGGGGTATTCTCCCGGGCTCAGGGGTAATCGTCTATGGAGAGCACATTTCCTTATCAGCGTCTAGCACACCGTCTGAATCCGTTATCACAATGGGCCAGATCGGCGCAGGCAGCCCGCCGCTCTCCCGGCTCAAACGCCTGTGAAAGAGACATTTCTGAAGTTGGGCGCCAGCCGATGGGCCCTGAGCTCTTTATCCCTTTAAAGCCAATTCACACTCTGCATGTTTGAATATCTCTCAGCTCAACCCCTGCCCTCCCACTCCCAGCATGCTCTCAAACCCCCCCTGCTCTGCGGCTGCACGCCTGAGCGTGGCCCGCCGTTGGTGTGGGCGAGTGGGATGCAGGTGCTGGCCGGACGGCGAAGGGGAAGTCGTTCATTGTTGGGGTGGACAGCACCCTCTCTCTTCTGGAGCACCCACTGATTCGGGAGGGGGCCCTGACAATCGCTCGTCCTAATCTGATTATGCAAATGTCTACTTCAAAAAGCAGTGCTGTGTAACGCTCAGCGAGTGCTGGAGGAAGAGGAGCAAGCCAGAACGGAGAAGCAGTGAAGAAAAGTCCAACATGGAGTCCAGACTTCTAGCCAAACAGTAGCCTGCAGCACTTTCAACACTCCAGGGTGGTGCCTTAACCTAAGGCGGGGGGGGGTTCTGGCCCCTACGAGCCCCAGAATCCAGCGTTCACACTTATTGTTTTTCCAGACGCTCCAGAGTCAAAAGGGATCAACAATGTTAATGAGGTGAGGCGGAGGGGGGGGGGCGGTTTGGAGGCCCAACAGCTGGAAGGGACATTTCTCCAAGAGCAGCGATTCCTTAAGGGGCATTCAGAAACACCCTACATAGCCAAGACTTTAGAGTGAACCCCCCCAAAACGTCACTGAACCCGGTCCATTTCAAAAATCTGCTGCTCAAATGACACAAGAACTCTGAAGACTGGACCCAACGTGCATCTACTGGAACAGTTCCTTTTAACAACCACTCATAATTATTGGTTGACGACCTGAGTCATAGTCGATATTTGTTCATTTTAAACGATCAGACTGGATCAGATCCTCTGGATCCAAACTTCCAGCAGTGAGACTCAGACAGAAATTCCTGCTACTGAACAGTGAAGTTTTCCAGATTCTTGGATTTCTTCCAGATCATCAAGTTAAATGAAATCTGTGTCCAAACAAACAAGTCAACTAGAATGAATGTCAGATCCATTCACATGCTAGTTTCCTAAAGTTCACCACTGTTGTTTTTCCACATCCAGAGAATCCAAAGGGAACATTCTAGAACATTCTAGACACTGGATGGTCACATGACTTTATTCACAGTCTGTCCACACATTGGACTGGAATGATGGACTGATCCGTGTTCATGACATCATGTGTGTGTCGTCTGGTGTGATTGATCATTTTTACCTTAGAGTAAAATAAATCTACTGTACCTCAATCCAAATAGTATTTATTTATCAATATGATTGAATTATTTTATTTTTATAAGGATTTCGGTTGATCTGATTAACATTTTGCCTCAGACGGATCGATCTGGTTGGATTATATATAAAAATTGATTCATGATTAATCGTTACACCTTTTTTTTTATTTAGGAAACATAACTATACAAATGTATTAACAGCTCCATCCAGGTTATGGATGTACACGACAAAGTCCATGTGAAGCTCAGCTCTCCGTCTGATGGATAAGTGACTGATTAAAACAAAGTTCGACAATGTTTTGATAAGAACTGTGAAGTTTGAACTTTTACTACAAAATACACAGAAGAGGATAAAGGGGAATGGTCGTCAACGACCAACAAGCCAATTCTCCTGACTTTATAGCGGTGGGGGCGAGGAAAAGGCAAGAGGTCATGGGAAAAATAGGAAGTATTATGGAGGACTGCTGGACTGCTTGATCTCGTAACACAACAAAGGACATGTGAGCGGCTAGAAAGATGAAAATGTTATTTTAATGGCTGCATTAAGGGAAAGATAGTTCACTAGTAATTAGAAAGAAAATTGTTCTGTCTTTTTCCAAAAATAATTTAAATTAAAAAAGGGAAGTTCAAATGTATTTCTAGAACTTTGGAAGGAACTTGGAACAGAACCAGACTCTGTTAGGGTGACCACCACAGCTTTTTGAGAATCTTGATGACTTCAGCTTGGATGGACTGGCCCCAGTTCCAGGTCCTCACCGTCTCCTTCATCTTCTACCTTCAAAGTGTCAACAACCGAGAGCGTCTTTATGTGGTCGATAGTTTTTTAGCTGCACTATAGATGGTGGTAGACCTTCACCTTCCAAAAGGTCCCAAATGGGTTCCCAGAATACTTTTTGAGGATGACCAATAAGGATTCTCCATAGTTTCCACAAACTGAATTTTATCTCTGCAACAGGCCACAAACCAGCTTTTAGAAATCCTTAAGCTTGATGACTTCCTGTAGTTCTGATGAGACCATTACCAGATTTAGGTTGCCTCCCCCCAGCCAACACCGAAGACACACTTCAGTCCACAGTGGGGGTGAAGAACATGGTTCCCCCAGACTGAATGTCCCCAAGACAGTTGTTCAGCCCAGAGTCAAAGTCACTGTTCCCAACTTGGAGGATCAGGAAAGGATTCTCTTGTTCACAGGGAGGAACTCGAACACAAGGCCACTAAACTGGGCATCTGTGAGCGAGTCCACACTAGGCTGTTTGACCATGGGTTTGGCCCATCAACCCACCCACTTTTGGGTCGCAGTGACCATTGTCCAAACCACACAGCACTCGACACTCATGGTCCATCCTGAGAATGATGAAGGAGCCTCCATGCTGGACCCAGTCAGGAGGCCACTAGGCCTACCTTCAAGCTCTGACCTCAGGATGGGACAAGACCCCAAAGATGTAAGGCCAGGCATCATGATGGGCGACTCCTGAAGCATTATTGACTTTCCTGCTGTGTGTCATTTCTCCTTTAAGAAACAAAAATATTATTCACATAAACAATTGTTTTAGAGTATGACTGTAAATCCTTGCAGTCTTGCACTCTAACCTCTTTCAGGATGGACCTAATGTACCTTAGATCATATGGAACAAAGAGGAGCATGTCAGAGTTCAGCCTCTGCTGGTTAATCATTACCTGAGAAGGTGCGCCTGTTAAAAAAAAGGCTCAGCAGGGTCTCCTGCCGACATCCAGCCACCATGGAGCTGCACCTCTCCCTGCTGCTTCTCTGCTTGACGTCGAGCGCTTCTGGAGGAAACATCTTGGTATGGTACACTGAAGCCAGCCACTGGATAAACATGAAGCCGCTCCTGGAGACTCTGGTGGACAGAGGACACAGCGTGACCGTCCTGGTCCCGAGCACATCCATGTTCATGAGCACCAAGGAACCGGCCCGCTTCCACTACCTACCGTTTAACGTCTCCGTTTCACTCGAGGACATGGAGAACTATCTAGAAGAACTGTTACACTTCAGCATGTACGAGATGGATTACATGAACTACTTCCAAATCTACAAGAAGTTCATTGATCTTATGGAGTTTGAAATCGGCTATTCCTTTGATTATTTGGACGGTGTGGTGAAATCCAAAACGATAATGAAGAAGCTGAAGGAGGGACACTTTGACCTTCTCCTGTCCGACCCCATCTATCCGGGCAGTGACTTAGTGGCTGACATTTTAGGACTTCCTCTGGTCTTTTCCTTACGTTTCAGTATGGTCAATAACTGGGAAAGATACTGCGGTCAGCTTCCTTCTCCCCCCTCCTTCGTGCCCGCCAGTATGAGCAAACTGACGGACAAGATGGACTTCTTCGACAGAGTGTGGAACTTCCTCTTCTATGCTTTAAATGATGTCGTCCTAGAACCGATTTACTGGACTCGGATTGATAAATATTACTCTGAGGTCAGAGGTAAGCACCAACACACCACCTGAAGACCCCCTCCATGGTTTAATGAAGGTCGTTTTGCTCTTTTCAAGTTTCAACCTTACCTTTGGTGCTCGGTGTGTCACAGGAAGGCCCACCAACGGCTGCCAGTTGATGGGGAAAGCAGACATTTGGTTGATGCGAACATACTGGGACTTTGAGTTCCCTCGCCCGTCTCTTCCCAACTTCAAGTTTGTTGGTGGGATCCACTGCCGACCTGCCAAACCTTTACCAAAGGTGGGGGTTTTTCCGCACGTCTTTGCAGCTATTTTACAAGTCAGGAAAACCTTGAAGATGGGGACGATTTGAACTGCTCTCCTGCAGGACATGGAAGAATTTGTCCAGAGTTCTGGAGATGCCGGCATCGTGGTCTTTACGCTGGGATCCATGATCAAGAACATCACGACGTCAAAGGCAAACATGATAGCCTCAGCCCTCGCTCAGATTCCTCAGAAGGTAAAGAAAACTTCACAGAACTCTGTTGATCTTTAAATATTAAGAGCTTATTGGGGAAAACAAGATAAAACAATTACTGAAGGAAATTTAAAGCAAATACATGGAAGAACAGAAGCAACATTTTATCCTTTTAATTGCGCAGTTTGAAATGTGGACTCAAGGCCCGATGTGAAGGAGCCATCTTTACTTGCTTTATTAAGACATCAAAAAGAAAGATAAAAAAAACTTTATTAACAAAACTTGCACTTTACTCTCTACAACAGGCTTCTAATTCTGGATTCTGTACATCTGCTAAATGTTTAAAGAAACGGTTTTCTGGCTGTAGGTAGTCTGGAGATACAGCGGGGAGAAACCAGCAACGTTGGGTCCCAACACCAAACTTTATGACTGGATTCCTCAGAATGATCTACTGGGTGAGCAAAGCCTTTGTCACAGACACCCAAAAGAGGGCAGATCCGTTCAGGTTCTGCTGCTTTTTTGGGTTGTCAGGGTCCGTGGAGGGTCATAGAGAGGAGTCTTGAGGCTCGTACGGCCACCAGAAAAACATCATGAAAATGGAACGTACCATCGTCAACAGGTCATCCAAAGACGAGAGCCTTCAGTCACCCACGGTGGCACCAACGGCCTCTATGAGGCCATCTACCACGGCGTTCCCATGGTGGGCATCCCCATGTTTGCTGACCAGCCGGACAACATGAACCACATGAAGGCAAAAGGAGCAGCAGTGATCCTCAACCTGAACTTCATGACCAGCGAGGACTTCAGGGACGCCATCAACACCGTCGTCAACGATAAATCGTGAGTACATTGACACGTGGAACACCTTTTCTGTCTCGGGGTCAAACCGAAGACGATCTCACAAAGACGCAGATCCTCTAACTGCAGATCAAAGGAGTCTTCCTCATCCTATGTGAAGCTGAAGAGCACAAACACATTTCGCCCTCCCCTTTTCCTCCACAGCTATAAAGAAAACGCGATGCGGCTGTCCGGAATCCATCACGACAGACCCATGAGCGCCCGGGACGAGGCCGTGTTCTGGATCGAGTTCACCATGACAAACAAGGGAGCCAAGCATTTACGGGTCCACTCCCACGAGCTCACCTGGTACCAGTACCACAGCCTGGACGTCCTGGTGGCCTTCCTCTGCTTGGACCTCTTCCTCATCTTCCTCCTCATCAGGACCTGCAGGTTCTGTTTCAGGAGATGCTGCGGCAGCAAAGCAGTCAAGACGAAGGCGGAGTGAGGATTCAGCCGAGACGGGGATAGAAAACTCACGGTTCAATAAACAGACTGGGATTTTGGGGGGGGGGGGGGGGGGGGGGGTCTGTAATCACTACAACTACAGCAGGTTTGTCCATCTGGATCTCATTTACCACACCTGAGGTCCATCTGACAGGAGAGCCTGAAGCCTCATTGGCTGATGGACGATTTGGAAACAAAAACCAGACAGGTTTTATTTTTGCTTTTAGTTGAAAAAAAATAATTGTCAACCCACCACTTTACAAGCTCATATTTGAAAGAAAAATAAACCTCCAATCCCTCTGCATACAGAAAAGACACATTTAACCAAGTGACAGAACGTGAAAGAAAACTCCATATTTAAATCTGAATCTGGCAGCGAGAGCTTCATCTTTTCATTTTTCCGTCCTCCTTAACCCTCCACAGCATCAGCTCCATGCAGGCGGCTGCATCCTCTGCAGTGTCGTGGCCACAAACTGGGAGAAACGGCAAACATTGAGTCTCACCTGTTCAGCTCTTTCAAATGCATTTGCAAAGGACAAATGTCTTTATTCAACGCAAAGAAGTGCGGGAATGTCCCACGCCGCACACCCACCGCTTTCCTGGATGATCCTCCGGAGGTGTTCGGCCGTCAGGTGTTTGAGGCTGAGCCTGTGGGGGGGGCCCAGGTGGTGGGGGAAGACCACCGACGTGTCCACAACCTTCCCGTGAAGCAGCTAGAGCACAATAAAAACTCCTCAAACCCCACACTGCTTTCATTTTTATGGGATGATTGGAAACTGATCAGTCGCATTGCATCATGGGAGAAAATATATTTGCACCATGTATATTTGAGTTTTCATACTAGTTATAAATGTTCAACTTAAAAGCAATAAAAACTCAAAAGAAAAGTACATTTTCATGACGTTTTGTCTTATTTTTGTAAAACCACAAGCCTGAAAACAAGAAAAAGAAAACCTTAAGATGATCAATGCACCTCAATCCCCCCCCCCCCCCCCCCTTCTCTTTTAAATACATTTGGTTCCAAATTAATTCTGGGGTAAAACTGCATCTATCAGGATTAAAAAAAATAAAAAAACAGAAAAGGATGGTTGAAAGTCACAACAACAAATTATTTCACTAGAGGCAGCATCTTTGTGTATTTTTCAGACTCCCTTTTATACAAAGACGAAACAGAACAAGCATTTTGGCCAAACGTTCTCTAAAGGTGTATATCTGGTCACCTTCAGCAAACAGAGGTCTGTTTCCAGGCCGTGTCCAATGAGAATGCTGTCTGCGTTGATGAAGCTCAACAGAGTTTGCTGAACTTCCTGCAGTGAGGCGCTGCTCCCCGCCACGTCCTTCTCACCGATACCCGAAAACCTGCGCGAGTCCCACAGCCGATCAAAGCAACAGGAAGACCAGCCGACACTCGGAGGGAAGGCAGTTACCTGGTGTTATAGTCGATGACCTCGCTGTCGGGTTTGACGAAGGCGTCGTAGACGACTTGGAGGTCCGAGCCGATCACGGTGACTCTGGACAGCTCCAGGCCGCGGACGGTGTAACACTGAAGACGACATTCACAGAACGGAGCCTTTCAATACATAGATGAGCCAAGTTTGAACAAATGAAGCTCCATCCATCCATCAAACTTCTCTCTCCCCGTACACTTCCTCCAACTCTACTTGGGGGACTACCAAAACAATTCCAGGCCCGTCCAGCGTGTCCTGGGCCTTCTCCAGGGCCACCGCCCAGTGGGACATACCAAACACCTTCCCCCAGGGAGGCATCTGAACCAAATGCACGAGCCCCCTCAGCTTTCTCCTCTGGATGTGGAAGAGCAGCAGCTCTACTCTGAGCTCTCTGGGGGGTGACTAAGCTCCTCCCCCTTTCTCTAAAGCCCGCGTCACACGGCCACTAAGGTCATTTTGCACATATAGCAGGGAGGAAATTGGGTCATACCTGGAAAAAGTGAGAAAAATTGTGGTCTTATGTGAAATTTTCACAGATGATCCCACATAAATACAAAAAAGTTCATAAATACCACGCAAAGAACACGCAAATCCTTGTAGAACATGAACTGTGCGGGATTATTGCGCCGTTTATATGCAATTCATTCACGATTTGTGTGTCAATTATGTCATTTTAACGTCATCTGTGTGCCATACACGTGATATAAAAGTTATGCATTCCTGGTACATACGTGAAGTGTCTGTTAGACATGCGTGGAACGGTTGAGGAAAGACAAATTAGCGTATGGATCACGCACAATAGCACAAGCTTTACACGTGGATTCTCCTGGTTCACCGGCTCATGACCACAGACGAGCATTGGAACGAAGATCCACCAGTAAATGGAGCTTAAGGTCTCAGTGACGCCACACGACGGCAAAATCTGCTGTCCGCATTTCACCAACGGCTTTTCCCGTCCAAACCTACCGGGAACCTTCAGGTGTTTTGAGGAATTCAGGAATGAATGAAAATACCATTTCACAATCCAGAGCGTAAACGCCAGGACACGCCGCGTCCGACGGGCTCCTGGCTGCCGTGGACACAAACCCCTCCAAGCTCAGGGAATCGTGGACGTGCAGCTGGTCAAGGGGAGAAGCACAGTCCTCACGTGTTACCGATGCTCTCTGGAAGAGATTTCTAAAGCGGGTCAGCGCATTTCAACAGTGGACCTCCACCTTGAACAGCTGACACGCCGGCGCTCCCATGACACCCTGACAGCAGCTGTAGCGGGTCTCCACTCCACCCGGTACTGCAATTCGGAAAAAAAGAGTCAGCCCGTTCATAAACACGTCCGATCGAAAATGCAAACGTGGATGCGGATTGCCCTCTGACCTCTGTTTTTGACCCCTTTGCCGTAGTGGTAGTTGCACTCCTCCTTGCGGACGTGTTTGCCCGATTGGCTCACAGAGTATGTGGATCCACATCGACAGCAGATCCTTTTCAGGGCTGGAAGCATCAAGCAGGAAAGCTGAGGCTCCTTTGCACACGAGGCGGCTAAGTCTGCCCTCTAGTGGTGGAACAGGAGAACAGCAGTGACCATCGGGTGGGAAATCTTCACTTACGGTCTGGGTTTGGCTTCTTTTCGTTAAAAAGGACCGCACATCCCCGCTTCTCCGGGTGCTGGACGGGATAATTATTCTCTATCATTCTGTCATCGCTCAGAATATAATCCTTCAGACTTTCATAGAAAGCAGTGTCATCTGCTGAAAGACAAGAGGAGTCAGAAAACTGAGCAGCGGCCGGCACATTTATCAAAGTGACCTCCACCTTTTCCTTTGAACTTCTTGGGGCTCAGTGGGATGTTTCCTTTAGATCTTTGGCTGATGACTTCGGTCTCGTCTGCAGGACAGAAACATCGCAGTCATCCGACATTCTCAGACATGGAGGAAACTCCGATTTTGGAGGATCTCACTCTTGGGAGCAGCGGCGCTTTGGTTCTTCAGCCTCTTCAGGGCGTTCACAGCGACACTCAGGTACTTGAGTTTGTTGGCGCTGCGGTTGAAGACGCTCTTTTCTTCACTCAGGGCCTGTTCACACCAGAGCGGGTTCAGATGCCGGCCTCTCTAGAGCGCAGACATCGCAGGCTCACCTTCTGAAAGGCTTCGTTGACGTCCTTCGTGGATTTGAGGAACTCCTCGGTGAACATGTTGACGTAACGCTGGCGAACGTTGTGCGGGACTTTCTCTTTGGACGCTTCGCTTTGCTGCTTCAGTTTACGTTTATTGGGCTGAAAATTTTAAAATAATAAAAATCAAGTGAGCTTCACTGGATCTAAACTTTCAGGTAAATCGGGTTCTACCTTCTGGGCCGTCTTTGCCGCCGGCTGAGCGGCGGTTGAGGGCAAACACGCCGACGCAGAAGCAGCGGTGAACGCAGGCCGGCGCGCGGGAGCAGCCACGACCACGGCGGGCGCTGCCGAACGGCTCCTTGGCATCACAGCGGCAGGATGGCACGCCTGCCCGACGGCGTTTGGATGCACCTGACGGAC
The DNA here is from genome assembly GCA_023969325.1 of Oryzias curvinotus. Lineage (NCBI taxonomy): Eukaryota > Metazoa > Chordata > Actinopteri > Beloniformes > Adrianichthyidae > Oryzias > Oryzias curvinotus. Next base: position 32,158,745 of record CM043714.1, read on the forward strand.
TGGAGTGAGAACAGAAGGGGTGGAGGCAACAGGAAGAGGAAAAGCCCCCTGAGGGAGAATCAGGTGCAGGTTGTTGCCCACTTCGATCACTGCCGTCCCGACTGGTATGTAGTTCACATAAGCTGTGGAGGAAAACGACACTTTAATGCGCTGATCAGACCGAAAAAGAAATAAAAGCAGCCACTTACATTATTTTGTATATTATCTTATTTTGAAGGAAGTTTTATTTTGGAAAACTAACGGATTCCATCCTCCACATCCGTTTACCTCATCTTAACGCATGTCAAGTCTCTCGGTCGCCTTCTTAAAGACCCGCTCTGATGAAAATGTGTTTCTGGTGTTAGAATATGCTCTCTCTCTCTCTCTTTCTGCATTTTTTAGATATACAAAGACATTGGAACTCCAATTGCCGTTCCGAGTATTCAAATCGTTGTAAAACAGGCAAGAAGAAAGCTGTTTGATAAAGATCAACCGATAATTGGAGTGAATCTTTAACGGCTCCTCCAACCACCAACTTAAAAGCCCAAAGCTGAAAACGCTTTATTTTAATTTTATTTTTGTATAAACATCTTTGGAAAAAAAATTTTTTAAACAGACAAAACCTGGAGTTTTTACTGGAAATATGGGTTTAATGTAATTGTTCCCTCGTATTAAAACTCACTCATTTTACACATACACTGATTCACATTTATTTGATATTTAGGGGAATAGCACTTTTTTGACAGTTGTGTCATTTTGTTATATTTTATCGTTTCACCGTTTAAAGGAAAAAGTAAATAAATAAAATAAAAATAAATTAAAAAATAAAAATCGACATGACATTTTAAGGGCACTCAGAGTGAGGAACAGCCCCTTCCAAGACGAGTCTGCTACAAGCCCCGCCCCCAGGCTAACACAAACACCCACTTTCTCAGTGGAGCTAGCGCTCCTTTCCTTTGCCATGAACCATATTGACGTCCATCTTGGCAAAAGATGTTCAGATGTTTGTTTTCGTGGGAGAAACGCAGAAACGCTGCCGAGCCCAGCTTTAAGATGATGTCATGAAATGGGCGGCACCCACAAGGAGCGAAAGGCGGAGCTTCGGAGATCAAGTCGAATTACTTCTGGGTAGGAAAAATAGATGCAAAAATAACTAATTTAATTTTTTTAAAATGATTCTTTAGTGTGACAAAGGTCATATATGATAATATATATGGATATATTTGAAATTCATATAGACCTTTTATACTAAATTTCACGTATAAGGATTTTTTTTGTGTGAAAAATGTACTTCAGCATGGTTTGGACCGGTCCATCAGAACATTGCCTGACACTAAACCGGTCCATGTTCTAGTAAAGGTTGAAAACCAGCGCTCCGTCGCATAAAGAGACCGGCATTCGCATTAGAAAACAGACGCTTTTGTCACTACATCCTTACTGTTCTGCAGAGCAGCAGACTGCAGGTGTGCAGGAGGCGGAGCCAACGCATGTGCCGCCCCGATCTCTTCCTGGCTCCTCTGGCTCATGGCAGAAACAAAAGCTTGGCCGGCCTTCACCGACGCCGTCAGCATGGAGGCTCTCTGCTGCACCTGCTGGATCTTCGAGGCGGAAGCCCGCGAGCCGTACGCCGGCGCCTCCCGGAGGGGAACCAGCACCTGCGGCTGCGGCCTGCTCTTCGCCTGCGGCTGCTGCAGACGAGGACGTTTCAATCCTCCCGAGAGGCCCAGAGGAGAAGTCATGTCTGTCATTTCTACCTCTGGGTTTCTGCCGTCGTGGGCGACCCTCTTTTTCCCTGCAGACGCCTGAAGTCCCACATTTGTCTGCAGCTTCTCCGCATCATCTTCCATCTGAAAGAAATACACATTTTTATGCACAAAAATTATTTCCTTTTTCGCTTAGAGAGCTAAACTCACAGACGCATCAGGACAGTCCTGGTTGTTTGCCTCCATGAAGATCCTGTAGCACTCCTCCATCGGGTCACTGTCCGACAGCTCCACATCCGAATACCTGTGGTCATCATCTTCCTCTCCATCATCATCATCTTCAGGGCTGGAGTGGATCTCGATGACGGTTCTGGCAGCAGGTCCAGATGACTCGGTTCTCAAATCTTCAGACATTGAAACGGTGGAAGTGGGAGGTCGTCGTCCCGCGAGCGGAGCGGCTTCTGCGGGCTCCCGGGACGCCACAGGCGGCGTTTTGGGTCGTGAAGAAGGCGCCGAGCTTCGTCCAGGTGTGCCGCCGTGACCTGAAGCGAGAGCCGAGCGACCAGCTGGAGTCGGAGGCTGCTGAAGCTCCGTTTTCTCAGCAGGCGGCTCAGGCGCTGGACGGCTCCCGCTCGGAACATCCGGGACCGAGGAACCTGCGGTTCCATCAGCTGAGTGGGCTTGTTTGGCGGCTGCAGTCCCACCGACGAGGTGGTTTTTGAGGCTAGTGCGAGGAGAGTCGAGCGTGGCGGTCATCATCTGGAGCTCCTTCACGGTTTCCTGCACACACGGCGGAGGTTTACTTCCAGCAGAAACCCCACCGTTCGGGTCTTCAGGCACCGAAACCTCGTCGATAACCAGAACGCCGTCTTCCGTGGCGTCCTCCAGAAGCTCCAGAGACGCAAACCCGGAAGCTTGAGGAGCCAGTTCTTTGGCTTCAGGTGTGGATCTTCTCCACTCCTGCTGGATTTTACTTTTCCTTCCTGAAGAGCTGTACGAGTGTAAGGCAGCAGAGAAGTTGGACAAAGGGTCATACTCTAAATCGGTTCTTGGTCTGGAGTTGTCCACCAGGTACTTCCTTGTTGGGACGGGGTTCTTCTCCTCTGCACACGACGGCGGTCCATAAAAACCCTGGCTCTCGTACGTTGGCGCGCTGCTCCTGACGGCGCTATTAGAGGTGAAGCTGGACAGGCGCCGCTGCTCGCGCTCCACCTCGTGCCTCACGCTCTCGATCTCCTTGTTGAGCCTCTCCAGCTCATGGAGGCAGCGGTCTGAGAGCTCTCTGCTCACAGGAGCGCCACGGGCTGCACCAGGACCGTCAGACTCGTCTCCTGGAGGAGGAATGAACAAAACCAATCAATGGTTGGGATTTTTATTACTTTTTTAAGTATTCATGGCATAAATTCAGGTCTGACACCTCCAACTTTCAGAAAAATACTTTAAAAATCAGGATGAAACTCAATTAACAAATAAAGTTTTTGTTCCGTTTTTTTTTTTTTTTTTTTTTTAAACATGGGACCTTAATTTAAAGCCTAGGTTGAAATTACATCTTACATTTTTTGCTACTCTAATTTAATAGAAAATATATAATCTCAAATTTAGAAAAAAATGGATCCTCTAAGTTTAAGATTTTGCAACATAAAAAAACTTAAAATACTTTAATAATATAAGTTATTAAATCAATATATAAATTTAGGTTTGACATTTTACTTACTTATGAAAGGAACTGACCACCTCACCATAACACACTGAACCACAGATTTAAAAAAAAAAACCCAAACAGTTAAATTAAAGAGCATACATACATAAAAAAAACCGTTCAGATAAAAATAAACAAACATTTAAAATAAAATTCGTTCTTGAACTTTTATGTGTTTTGCGTTTAATCCGTTAAACTAAAAATATCATGTCAAAGGAACGACGGTGAGATAACGGAGACCGATCACCGACCTGTTAAATCCACGATGGAGGAGTCGTGAAGGCCGGACGCGTCCACCGCCGCCGCCGCCGCGTGCCCGTAGAAACAGTGCGGCCGCTCACAGCGTCCACGCCGCGCGACGGGACACGTGACCCCAGCGAAGAGTCCGGACGACGGGAACATGGGCGAAAACCTGGACGGACCCGGGCAGGACCGGGAGAAAGCACGCGCACCTCTGTTAACGAGCTGATCAGACAGGTGGGACTCACCTGAAGCCTTCAGCTGACGTCAGTCCTCCTTTTATAGGCCTTCCGCCACCCTCCCACCCCTAAAATCAGAATCAGGTTTTAAATAAAACTGCTCTTCCGTCACGTTGTTCATTTTCATAAAATCAATTGTAGAGTTTGATCTGAAAACAAGAAATATTTATTTCTCCTCCCGCCTTTAACAACATTTTAGAAACTGCAAATCCAAAAAAACATTAAAAAACATTAAACATTTACAACATTAAACATTAAAAAAAAACATTAAACATTAAACATTAAAAAACATGAAAAAAACATGAAACATTAAAAACATTAAAAAATTACCAAAAGACAAAATATGTCCGTGTCCGGAGCAGTTAGTTTAAAAAAAAAGAAAAGTACGGCTGAGTTTAAGGGACAGTTAACAAAAAATTAAATAATAAATAAATAAACTTTAAAGTCGTGATTAAAAAAATAGGTAATATTACGATGAATATTCCTGAATTTGCGGGAAAAAGGTAATTCGCTGCTTTACGGTGGCGCAGTGGTCAGTGCTCTTGCCTCACAGCAAGAAGGTCCCTGGTTCGGGTCCTGGCTGGGGGGCCTTTCTGTGTGGAGTTTGCATGTTCTCCCCGTGTATGCGTGGGTTCTCTCCAGGGACTCCGGCTTCCTCCCACCGTCCCAACATTCATTCGATCATAGGTTGATTGGCAACTCTAAATTGTCCATAGGTGTGACTGTGAGAGTGAATGGGTGTGTGATTGTGGATACTCTACCCTGCGACAGACTGGCGACCTGTCCAGGGTGTCCCCTGCCTTTGCCCACAAGTAGCCGGGATAGGCTCCGGCAGCCCCGTGACCCCAAAAGGGACAAACGGTATAGAAGATGAATGAATGAAAAAGTAATTCGCAAATTTAGTATAAAAAGTCGTAAATGAACGACTTTAAATCTTGTGGCCGTAAAACTGATGTTTTTCGGGATACTTTTGTTTGTGTTCTTTTCCTGAGTGGATCGCAATATAACTTTTTTTTAAGTGTATTGCATTCAATAATAAATAAATAAAAAAGATCATTCAAATCTTTTCCATAATTTTCATTCTAACATGTTTAAGGACTACAAACAGGCTGGGATCTAACCTCATCTGCTTATGAAAATTATAAGATGAGCAGAAAAGTGTTCTTCTTTTGTAATACGTTTTGATTTTTTCTTTTTATACATGAAACATTTTTGTTTGTTTTCTTGTTTTAATTACTTTCATACTATGGAAGCATTTGTGTCTCATAATTAAAAATAAAAGTCAGTACCAGAAAAGCCTTTTCATTTAGACAATAAAGCTGTGTTTGTTGACTTTGTTTGACAATTCAAGAAGAAAAAGAAAACGCCGTTTGGCGAATTGATTTTTCATTTTATTTTTTTAATCGACAAACGCAGCTTTATCGTGAAAAGGAAAAACCCTTTCTGCTAATCAATTTTAATTGTCAAATGATATATTTCTAGTTGAATGCTGCTACACATTTACTAGAGAACTTTTTGAAAATGAAATGTCAAACACCATTCTCTTTATCATTTTATTTAAGGTGACAGAATAAATGGTGTTGAAGAAAAGAAACGGCCGTCTGGCAGATTGGTTTTTCATTTTATTATGAAGTCAACAAATGCAGCTTTATTGTGAAAATGAAAAAGCATTTCTAGTACTGACTTTTATTTTTTAATTATGAGACACAAATGCTTCCATACATAGCTCAGGAAGGGAAAAGGGAAATCCAGGTTCATCCTCCACACCAGTTGGTGGCGGTAATGAGCTACTTTGCTGTTTCGGCGCCGCTATTTCAACACAGAAGCAGAATCCTGGCGGAATCTTTTACACTTTAGATGTTTTTACAAACTTTAGACTCGTAAATAAAATGGACAGCAGCGATGAGGAGATGGACGGAGATGACGGCCAGTGGGGGAGCCGGTTCGCGGGTCCAGAAGAACCTGCCACTTCCGGTAAACTCTGAAGCTTTAAGCTAGCCCGTGTCGGAGCTCGCGGCTGTGCTGAACTTGGGCTTGTGTCTCCGTTTTTAGGATGGAGCGTAAATAATCCAGCAGGAGCTCCTCACAGAGTCATTCTGCACTTTGACCTGGACTGTTTCTACGCTCAGGTGGAGATGATCAGAGATCCTTCTCTGAGGGAGGTTCCTTTAGCTACATTGAATTCTGTTTTTGGCTTTATTTATTTCCTGTTTCTGCTGCAGTTTTCTTTGATTTGATTTCAGATTCCCGCCCTTCATGGAGTTTTTTTTTCCTTCATTTTATTGCGTTTAGATGACATTTTAACATGTTTTTCCCCCTCAATAATACAGACTCACATCTTTACATGACATCTCTATAGAATAATGTAAAAGCATCTTTATGACCATTTATGGGCATTAAATAAATTCACTTCCTCCCTTTTAAACAATTAATTAAATTCTATTTGACATATTAAATATTTATTGGATTAAGTGTATTTTGTAATATGTCTGTGTATAATTAAAGGTAATTATAATGACCTCATTGACATGTGGATATATTTATATGGAGATGAATGTTGGCTACATAAATGTCTATAAATATATTTGTGTATATTTCTATTCCATCTTTTTATTTAAAGGTATTTTCCAATCATTTCATAGCAAATTAACCTAAGTTCTGATATATTTATGTAAAGATGCGTATTTATTTTGTTTGTCTTCTAAGTTTTTTTCTGTTTTAAATTCCAGATTAACTGCACTAGAACAATCTGGAATAAACTGGATTAAAGCAAAAACACTGGAACAAAACTTTGTTTAACATAAACGTGTGAACTTAATTTAAAGGATGAACAATACTTTGTAAAAGACATGAAATCTGAGAGCAAAAACTCAGCATCCAGGTGTGACTTAGAGTTTTGTACCTCTTAGAATCTAAAGTCTGTGTCCTCAGGCGTCCAGCAGAAGTACATCATCGTCACCTGTAATTACGTGGCGAGGGAGCGCGGCGTCACCAAGCTGATGTCTGTAACCGACGCCAAAGAAAAATGTCCAGAGCTGGTTCTGGTCCGAGGAGAAGACCTGACGCTCTACAGAGAGGCTTCCCATCAAGTGACAGGCAGGAATCTGGAGCCGTTCTTAGGCTTTCTGACAAACAGCGTCTTTACATTCTGGAAACACCTCGCCTTATGTTATAATCGTAGAAGAGTTTTCTTAGCTACTTTTAAGAAATCCAGACTTTTTTTTTTTAAATTAAAAACAGATCTACAGGGTCAGATTGTGGAGAAGAGCGATCCTGAGACTCTGATTGGCTGTACCTTCCGTTTTCCTCCTCTCAGAGCTGCTGTCGTCCTTCTGTCCTCTGGTGGAGAGACTCGGCTTTGACGAAAACTTCATGGACGTCACAGAAATGGTGGAAAGGCGGATGAAGGAGACGCCGCCGCCGCCTGAAGAATATTCATTTTCTGGACACGTCTACAACCCTTCCAGTGAGTTGGACTCGCATCGCTGCTGCAAACCGTCGCCGTCAGGAAACCCAGAGGAACGTGCAAATCAGGATATTTGCATGAGAATCTCGGTTTCTTTCCTGCAAGCAGTCCGTTTTTTGCAGAACGCCGTGCTTCTGTGCAGACGCAGAGGTCAGCGCCAGCGACCACCCGCGGCTGGCTTTGGGCTCCCACATGGCGGCCGAGCTGAGGGACGCGGTTCACAGCAGACTGGGCCTGACGGGCTGCGCCGGCGTCGCCACCAACAAGCTGCTGGCCAAACTGGTTTCAGGCACCTTCAAACCCAACCAGCAGACGGTCCTGCTGCCGGAGGACGTCGGCCACATCATGGATTCACTGGGCGGGGTCAGAAAAGTTCCAGGTACGGAAAGGTAGCAAACCTGCGGCGTGTTTGTGAAACGGTTCAACCTGGACGCCGTCCTCAGGTGTGGGGCATCAAACGGCTAAAAAACTCCACAAGCTGGGCGTGGTTAGCGTGAAGGACCTGCAGCTCCTCCCACTGCCTGACTTGGTGAAGGAGTTCGGAGGCGCTGTTGCTCGGCGCCTGAAGAATCTTTCCCTGGGTGTTGATGACTCACCTGTCACCCCCAGCGGGGCTCCCCAGGTGAGCCGGGACATTCGCTGAGCTTCTGACGAAAATACAGACTTTGATTGGATCAAAAAAAGTTTTTGTTTGAATTTAGAGTGAAATATAGTTTTTTTCTTTATTAAATGACTTCAATGTGATAAAACGAATGATATCTGATTGAGTACTGACGAAGGAAATATCTCAGTTCTAGTTGTTTTGGATCTGAGTGCGGCTTTTGATACAGTTGACCGCCACGCTAGGATATGGGACAGTACTACAAAACCTTCTTGGAAAACAGGAAGTATTTTGTGTCCATTGGTAATTTGACATCTGAGCTCACAGAAATTATAAGTGAAGTTCCCCAAGGCTCCATCCTGGGGCCACTATTTCTATTTAGCATTTACATCAGGGCTAATATATATATATATGTGTATATATAGTTTATATTCATACCTTTTTCATTTTTATTTGAATAGTCACCCCTTTAATTTTTATTTTATTTTTTGCCTGGACTTATTTTTGATCCCAAAATCACCTCAATTAACGACATAATTTTGACTTTTCTTACAAAATAAAAGTCTTGTTTGTGTGGTTCTGATACTGAAAGTGTTTCATCGTTAATTGAGGAGCAAACAAATAGATTTATGGACACAGTTTGTTTTTATATTACATTATTTTAGTAAAGTTCAAAGGAGTGAATGGAGAACTGAAGCTTCATCTAAAAACTCCTGTCGTGTTTTGTGCTTCAGTCTCTCAGCGATGAAGATTCCTTCAAAAAGATGAGCTCCCATGCCGAAGTGGTGGAGAAGATCCAGCAGCTCCTCAGCCGTCTGGTGGAAAGGTCAAAGCAGCTTCGGCTTCCATCACCGCCCACCATGTGCCAGCGCTTTGCTCCTCCTAACATCAAGGTCTTTTATTTTGGCGAAAAAGGATGCAGAAGGACGGCAGGAAGCCTCAAACCTTCCGGCTCACCATCCGCAGATACACGCCAACCAACAAGTGGTTCAGCCGGGAGAGCCGGCAGTGTCCCATCCCGAGTCACCTGGTTCAGAAGATCTTCTCTGGTGGGGCGGCTCTTCAGAAAGATTCTGTGATCAATTTAGTGCTTTTATTCTGAAACCCTTTGAAGGGGGAAACATCAATCCTCACTAGAAAATTTGAAGTGTGATCTGAAAAAGTTTTTGGAATTTCTCTCAAAGATACAAAACAAAGAGATCCGTGAATCGCCCAAATCTATAACTGAGTTGTTCTGATGAGTATTTTCAAAATAAAAGCGGTCACGCACAACTGTAACCCACACAAATATTGACGATGTAACCTGAAACTTTGGGATGTTTTCCATCATGAACCAAGCAAGAGTGGCGTCATTTCTGAGCTAAAGATGAACCGTTCCTGCTCTGTCTGAGTTCATGCTCTTATTCTGTAGAATTCTTGTCTTTGAAAGCCCAACAGAACCAAACGATTGTCTCTCATCTGATTTAGTGATAGAAAAAGAGAAATAATCCCTTAAAATGAAAATACTGCTGGACTCCTTTCACCAAAAATCTAAGAATTCCTTTGTTTTAAACATGAATGTTATATTTCAGTTTTCTGTTGTTTCTCTGAAGCTTTTGAGTTTTTCTCAAACTCTCCTTGAACGATCGGTTTCCTTCACGAACGTCTGCTCCTTTCTGCTCAGGCGCCACCGAGGACGCCGTCCTCCCGCTCGTCTCTTTGGCCATGAAGCTCTTCCGTAAGATGGTGGACAGCGGCTCCGCCTTCCACCTGACGCTCATCAACGTCTGCTTCAGCAACCTGCAGAGCAGAGCCGCCGGCGCCGGTGGGAAGGGCGCCATCACCGCCTTTTTCCCACGGCACTCCCAGACTCAGGTTTCTGATCTTTACCTTCCAGAACCTGGAGGTTTTACGTCATGAAAAGTCTGACATGGATTCTGCTTTTCAATAGTTTGGACTCTTATTAGCAGCTGACGGCCGAGTGTTCGTCCATCATCCATCCATCCATCCATCCATCCCATCCACATCCATATCCATCCATCACCAGCCGGCCCGCCATCCATCCGTCCATCCATCATCCATCCATCCATCCTCCATCCATCCATCCATCCATCACTACATCTATCCATCCATCCATCCATCACTACATCCATCCATCCATCCATCCATCACTACATCCATCCATCCATCCATCCATCCATCCATCCATCACTACATCCATCCATCCATCCATCCATCCATCCATCCATCACTACATCTATCCATCCATCCATCCATCCATCCATCACTACATCTATCCATCCATCCATCCATCACTACATCTATCCATCCATCCATCCATCCATCCATCCATCCATCCATCACTACATCTATCCATCCATCCATCCATCCATCCATCCATCACTACATCTATCCATCCATCCATCCATCACTACATCTATCCATCCATCCATCCATCCACCCATCCATCCATCCATCCGTCCATCCATCCGTCCATCCATCCATCCATCCATCACTACATCTATCCATCCATCCATCCATCCATCACTACATCTATCCATCCATCCATCCATCACTACATCTATCCATCCATCCATCCATCCATCCATCCATCCATCACTACATCTATCCATCCATCCATCCATCCATCCATCACTACATCTATCCATCCATCCATCCATCCATCCATCCATCCATCCATCCATCCATCCATCCATCACTACATCTATCCATCCATCCATCCATCCATCCGTCCATCCGTCCATCCATCCATCCATCCATCCATCCATCCATCCATCCATCCATCACTACATCTATCCATCCATCCATCCATCCATCATCCATCCATCTCTCCATCCATCCATCCATCCATCCATCCATCTATCCATCCATCCATCCATCACTACATCCATCCATCCATCCATCCATCCATCATCCATCCATCCATCCATCCATCCATCCATCCATCCATCCATCCATCCATCCATCCATCCATCACTACATCCATCCATCCATCTATCCATCCATCCAGCCTTCATTCCATACAACCACACATTCTTCCATCCACTGATGTGTTCATGTATCCATTTACCCTTTAATGCATCCATCCATCCATATATGTATCAGTCTGTCTTTAGAACGATGAGAGGGTTGCTGGAGCCTATCCCAGCTGCTGTTGGATGAAGGCGGTTTTCATTCTGTGTGAAAGAATTCAGAATCATTTCTGATTCAGGGGTCAGCTTTTAAAAAATATGACTAATTATCGATTTTATGTTCATTTATGTTTTGATTGTGATTGAAAAACCAGCTTTTTGTGATTGAAAAACTAAATTCAGAAGAAATTTTTATGAAACAAAAGTGAAACCTTTTGTTGACATTTTAAATGATTGCAATAAAAACCAACAAAACGTTTTTTTTTCTGAAAGTTGACCAAAAAATGACTTTTTAAAGCAGAAACTAAAGTTTCTATTGGGAGCCAAATGTTGGAAAATTACGGTTTTTATTACCGAATTACAGTTAAATGAATCCCTTTTCCATAACTTTCAGGGTTTTTTTTTGCGCTTTTAGCTAAATAAAACTCTCCCTTAAAGCAAAACTCCAACAATGTGGTTCCTGGAATCGTCTGAGCTCCTCCTCTTCTGCTCCTCCCTCTGCAGGCCTCGTCTCTGAGTGGCGATGGTCGTCGCTCGGGTCATGGCGTTCCCCCAGCCCCCACAGGAAGCTGCTCGGGCTCTGAGGGGGAGTTCGGCGGCTTGGAGGGGGACGCTCCTCCAGAGAGGACAGACGCTCCCCTGCCAGCAGATGTTGACCCGGAGGTGTTCGGCGCCCTTCCGGAGGAGATCCAGAAGGAGCTTTTAGGTTCTGCTCACCTAAACTCCTCCTCCTGCCCCTCCGTCGCTGATGCTCTCTGTCTACCTGCAAACAAACCTCCAAAGACCTTCACGGACTCGGAGGGACACAAATTCTGGAGGGACCCCAGTCCAGCCGACCCAGCGACGGGTCCAGAAGGGCTGGCGGGAAGGAGAACCCTCACAGAGGAGGCGGGGTTTCCTCCGTCACCCGACTGCCAGCTGCCGGGAAACGTGGATCCTCTGGTGTTTTCCCAACTGCCGCCTGGAATTCAGAGGGAGCTGAGGTCCGAGTGGAGGCAGCAGAAGCCGGTTCTGAAGGTCCCGTCCTCCAAAGGTTCTGGCAGGCGCTCGCAGGGCAAAGACCCGAAAGCCGCGGCGGGGAGCGGTCAGCACAACAACCTGCTGAAGTACTTCAAGCGGAGTTAGAGGAGGTGGAGACGTTCCATGTGACCGTCTGTCAGGAGGAACGTTCTGGAATGAAAGCTGTAACCAAACGGCGTGTCCAACCATTTCAAAATAAAACTCCTGCTGCTGCGGGTTTGATTCCCCCTGAAGGGTTTCCAATCTTCTCATTATTTTTTTTCCACACCAAAGAAACTTGTTTGCCCCCCCCCCCCCCCCCCCTCCCCTCCAGCCTCTCTTGGGTCCGGCGGGCCTGAAGCTCCTCCCTGGATCACATGTCCAGCTTGAGGGGGGGTTGGCAGCGTGACCGCCGTCCTCTGGTGGCCATCCACGGTTTCAGAGCTGAATGGACCTGAGTACTTCCTGAAGGTGAGAGTCTGGACTTGGCGGACCTCCTCCTCGCTCAGATGGTTCCAGGAAACGCCACCCGTCTGGTCGTGTTTGAGCTAATTTGGTGCTTTTGGTTCCGAGTCTTATCTCCTCGGGTCTCCCTCCTGCTCCGGTTGTCGTCTGATCGTTTAAAGCGGCGGTGTTAAAGGTCAATGAAAAGCCCGGCAGGCGGGGTTTAGACCACGCAAACATGTGGAAGCACTTGACTGCTCATGTGGTCATGTGCTGCTGCTCTGGTGACCAGCGCTCGGGAGGTCCCGCCGCGCCGCGCCGCGCCTGTGGGGCGCTCTGCAGCCGCTCCTCACATCCAGATTTCTGCACTCCTCCCTGGCAGGTCCTGCTCAGCGGCACTATGGTGGACTGGGACTACGACTACCTGATCAAGCTGCTGGCGCTGGGCGACTGCGGCGCGGGGAAGACCACCTTCCTGCACAGGTACACCGACAACAAGTTCCACCGCAGGTTCACCACCACGGTGGGCATCGACTTCAGGGAGAAGAGGGTGGTGAGTGACCGTTCCTGCAGCAGACGGTACCACAGCCTGTAGTACACCTGAGTATTAGTAGAGCAAGTACACTATCAACCATGTAGGAGGAATACTCTCCAGACTACATTTAGAAGGTTCATGGCAGTGTTTTCTATTTCGTCAGGCCTTTATTTGGGGGGGGGTTTCCACATCCCCACAGATGAAAAAATGGGCTGTTCTTTCCCCGTTTGGGCTCTGATTTGTCCTCTGCTCGGGCTCAGGTGTACGTGGGGACGGGGGCCGATGGGGCGAGTGAGAGGAGCTTCAGGGTCCACCTCCAGCTGTGGGACACGGCGGGACAGGAGAGGTAAACCCCTCATGTCCTCCTCCTCTTTATGGAGGGGCTCAAAGGAGGACCGAAAAACGGAGCAGTTAAACAGCAAAACTAGAAATAAAGGTTAAAAGCTAATTCCTGTGTTTTTGTTGTTGTTTTTGTTTTTTTTATTCGGTCCTGCAGCCGCCCTGGACTGAAGGAGCAGATTCTTTTCCAAATTCTTCTTTCTTTCTTTCTTTCTTTCTGAACCTTTAGGAGAAAATTTCCCCCCCGGCACAGACTCAAAAACAATCTGTTTGCCGAGTACGCAGTGAAAATGAGTTCCAAACAAATACAAAAAGCATCAATGTGAAAATAAAGCTAAGTCTGAATGACCAGAGGGGTTTATTCAGATCTACTCCTCGTGTGTCAGAAGATCCTTACAGCCCTGTTGTATCGGTACAATCTGTCTGTCACATGAGGCTGTTGGACAGGACAAATATAAAAAAATGAAACGTTTTTGGCAGAGTTAACCCCACCCCCCAGAAATGATGACATCACAGCGGGTCAAACCATAAAAAAAAACCAAACAGGGCTAAAATCTCTTATGGGGCTCAAAGTCCCGATAAGTTTAGGTTTTCTCGGGGACATCCAAAGTAAATTTCACAATCAATCATTGACCTTTGACCTCAGGAAGTAGCCACCAGCTGTAATTTTCTAAGAGCGCCCCCTTTAGTACCTTCTACTCACTCAAGCTCCTTCTAAGGATTTCCTCGAGCATCGTAGGGCAGTTACTCGGGGAAAAAATGTGGGAATTAAAATTTGTAGATTTTGAACCTCGTTAGCGTGGCGAGCTCGCCAAAGTAGCGTTTTGTTGGTCGCATAGTTTTTACCAGAATATTATAAAAAATTGAATTCACGAATCGTTGGCTCAAGCTGAACAAAACAATATGACGTACGTTATGAGCATATTAGGATTGTGGGCGTGGCCAACAAAAACCTCCGTTGCCAAGGACATCCGAACGTTTATGAAACGGACATCGACCTGTCCGTCACCCCCAGGCAACCAAAGCAGGAAATGGTTGCTATGGAGATAAAACCAACAGAAAATCCACCATTTTGAACAAAGTGTTTTTAGTTATGAATGTAGCTCTGACCAGGGTGGGAGGGGCAACGCGGAGAGCAGGGGGGGTTGGCATTTGTAGAATCAGCTGTAAAAGTTACTTTTCTATAGATCAATTCTGACGTTTGGGCTGGAAAAAAAAAGTGTTGATTTATTTTTCCAAATAATTTCATTTATTTCCACGTTTTTGTTTGTACGTCAATGAAAGTGTTTTGTTATTTTTTGTTTATCTTTCCTTGTTCTCTGCTTTTCTTTACCTTCTGTCATGCTGACACCAGTTTCAGGAGAAAACCTTTTCCTTTCAGAGGTCTTCATGAACGCGTGGACCTCATTTCAGACGGATGGAAGTTCAGTCTTTAATGACGTGGATCACTAAGCTCCCGTCCGTGGAGAGACGGATGAAGGACTCCACAGGAGCAGCTATGAAGGGACCCTACAGATTCTACAGTCCATCCTGGACGGGTCTGCGGTTCATCACACGCATTCACAGCTTTAATTCAGAGCCAGCAAACGACATTTGAAAGACACGTACAGTCGGCCCGTCCGGTTCCGACCCGACATTCTGCCGGCTGAAGTGCAGAACTGGGCTGTTCCAGTTCCACACGACTGAGCCGCTCATCAGCAGCTAGGAATGTGTTTTTGTGCAGCTGAATGACCGAAGTTCTGCCTAAAACTCTGAAACAGGAGGATTTTCCTCTGGAACCGGATGTTTTGAACTTGTACTTTTTACTTCTGATCCTCTGATCACGTTCTAGTTTCGTGCGCAGCGTTGATTTCAGATGAAGCTCCTCCTGGAGCAGACGTGTGAGCCGCGGGTCGTCGTTGCCCTGGAAACCACGGCCTCATGCCAGTTCTGCGGGGCTGAAATCACAGGATCAGAAATGCCGGCGAGGCTAATCCTCTTTTCTGGCAGCTCTGATGAAACTCTGCTTGCAGGTTCCGCAGCCTCACAACGGCGTTCTTCAGGGACGCCATGGGCTTCCTGTTGATGTTCGACCTGACCAATCAGCAGAGCTTTGTGAACGTCAGGAACTGGATGAGTAGGTCATCTCTTTTTTTTTTTTACACCCCTTTTGGGTCTTATGCTCACGTGGGCCTCTGTGGTCACATGACCTTCTCTGCGACCCCTCAGGTCAGCTGCAGGCCAACGCGTACTGCGACAGCCCAGATGTGGTGCTGGTGGGCACTAAGGCAGACCTCAAGGACATGAGGAACGTCCACGCCAGACAGGCTCGAGAGCTGGCAGAGCGATACGGGTGAGCAGAGGAACTCCATCAATTACTAATTTCACTACGTCGGATGTTGAAGGAAGTTTTGCTCAACTTTTCCTGGTGTCCTAATTTTTTTACAGACTTTAGCCATTAAATTAAAATGTAAGAATCATGCAATAAAAATGTACCGTAAATCATCCGAAATGTATTTTAATACAAAGAAATGCACTTAGTGAAACAGCTTTAGCCATGCATTTCTGCATAAATCCAAACATTTATGCAGGTCTTAGATTTGTCCACCAGGGGGCGCCCTTTCTTCCTTCTGCCTTAACTGAATTCTGCAGGGCTTCAAGGTGTTGAAACTATAGGCTTTTCTATTTATAGTTAGTGCATTTAATGGGTTTAAATGTCAATTTATGATGTCAGTCTTTCTATTTTGAAAACGGTCTTCAAATTCAAAGCATTATTTAGCCCGTGTACTGTAAGGAATTGCTCGTTTGAAATGAAGAAAAAAATGAAAATTATTATGTAATCATTTTGAAGAAGCTTCAGGAAACAAACACTTTTTGCATCTGAGAACAAAAAATAAAAGGTTTAAGGTTAATAATTATCCAGATGACTTCTTGTCTAAATATTCTCAATTTATTTGCATTTGTGAGAAATAATAAAATAAGAATAAGAAATTATGTACTTTCTATTTTTTATGGGGTTTTTTGGCTGCTGTTTTTGTTTTTTGTTTTTTTTGTTATTAATATTATTACCATCTATTTTTTAATATAATTTTTATTGTATTACTATTAATTTGTTCTTTTCATTTAATACATTTTAATGTATTATTGTTATTATATATATATATATATATATATACATATATATACATATATATATACTTGATAATTGATATTCTTTTCTATATAATATTTCTATCTTTGTTTTCTTTGGCTGCTGTTCTTTGTAGTTTTTAATTTTTCTTTTGTTGTGATTTTGTTTTAAATTATTTTCCTAATAATATTATTAGTTTTTAAAAAATAAATTACTATTTGCTATTATTATTTCAGTTTTTAATACTATTATTATATACTTTTAATGTTATTATTATTTTTTCCATTTAATTTAATAATTATTGTTCTATTTGTTATGGTTTTTGTTTTGGCTGCTTTCCAAGATGAACAAAGCATCAAAAAACGTTAAAACCCCAGATCTGAATTGTTCTTGGGTTCTCTGCGGTTAAATACATTTATGATCATACATTTCGTCCTTTTTGATGTCATTTTTGTCAAATAAATAATATTTTTGGAGCCGCATGTTTATTCTCCTGTTGAGAAGGAATTTAATCACCGGTTCACCACTAGATGGCGCCCTCCTGCTGCTGTTCTGTCGTTTTACTGAATTTTCTAACACTGAACCTTTTTCTAAAAAGATGGTTCATTGCAGTGGATAATTCTGGGCTTCCTCCATTTCCCAGCATCCCTTACTTTGAGACCAGCGCGCTGACAGGAGTGGGCGTGGACCAGGCTGTTACCACCCTGCTGAATCTGGTGATGAAGAGGATGGAGCAGGGGGCGTACGGCTCGGAGCCCAACGGCAGCCACAACTGCAGTCGTGAGGTGGAGGAGGCTCCTGTCAGGAGGAGGTGCGCCTGCTGATGGGAGGAGAAGAGCATAACGAACTGTAAAGAGGCCGAATTTGTATCGATTCTTTCAGCCCAAAATGATCAAACTACCGATTTTTACCTGGAATTTTGTACCTCGAGGTGTTTTTCCGGCCTTAATAACCAGTAAATTCACGTCTTTGATCCCTTTTTGTGACCTTTTAAGGATAGTTATAACGTTTTGTAGAATTCTTCACTCTAAATTAGAAATAAATGTAAATTTCACAAAACATGGAGACATTGTGGTGGTTTGAGAAGAACACTGAAGCATCTTCATGATGAAGAGTCTGGAATGAGGTCAGACGTTTCATGGAGGCTTCTTCTAATGAATTAATGATCCTAAACATTTCCTTTTTGAACCTTTCACATTAAAAGCATGGCGGATTATGGATTTTCCTCAAAAAAAACCACAATTCTTTTGATTATTTTTTAAAATGATTTTTCTCAACAGGAATATTAAATGTTTGAGGTTCATCATAAATGATTTGTTTCTGAACATCTTTTTAATTTTATAAAGTAAAAATAAAGTTGCCGTTTAGAGCGGTGCGATTTTAAGGAGGCGGAGCTTCATGGAATTAGGCCAGCTGTTCATCTTTCTCGCTTCCCTCCACGTTCTTCACTTCCTGTTGAAGCACGTTCTCATTTCTCGTCTGGAGCTCCTTCAGAGGTCGTGTGGACTTCATCCTCACCTCCTGTGCAGATGTGGCAGGTGTTCGCTGCTGTTGGCAGAATGTCTTCCTCACCTCAGAGTGATTGGACCTGCAGATGTCCTGCAGCTCCATCTGCTTCAAACGGAGCCGCACTGTGATGGAGGTCAGAGATCCGTCACACCAAACAAGACCTTCTGGCTTCCAGTTTTCTTCCATCATCCTCATGGTGGGTGAAGCAGCGATCCGCGGAGCAGCCTAAAGTCCGGCGTTCCTCAGCGGTTCCCCTACCTAACTGCCAGCATGGTGTTCCTCCTCACAGCGGGTCTTCCTTTGGAGGTCGGGTCCTCTGGAAGATCCAGACAGATGGACCGCAGCTTCTCCATCTCCTCTCTGCACTGTCTTGTCTGTGACCGTTTCTTTTTCCCAGAACAGAACCGAGTCTGGACTTTGGTCTCCAGTTCATGTGGTCATGTGGGGAAGGAAACGGAGAAGCGTGGGGATGGAAAAAGGAAACAGAAGAAGTCCCGACAGAGCTGTCAGTGGAGCCCATTCAGACAAAAATGCTGGATGGATGAAGCCTTGTGAAACATCAAGACACAAATAATTGAGTCAGAATTGTAAATGACCCAGTTTACTTGTTTATTCATTATTGTTTCACATTTCCTTTAAAAGATTGAAGATGCCTTTAGTTTCATAAGAGTTCATGTTCAAGATGTCAAAGAACCTTCTAAAAAAACAGGGTTAATGCTTATAATGCATTTTAGTTAAGACTTTTACCGTGAAGGCTCCACCTACTTCCGGTTTCTCCGTGATATCCCTACGCATGCGCCAATCTAGCAGAGACGGAAATAAACGGGTAATGGCTGACGCAACAGCGACAAGAGAAACTGATAATTGTTTAAATCTATCATTTGTTTTAGCATCTAGCTGGAAGGGGAACGGGTAGGATTATTGTTTATGTGTATTGTATACATTTTGGGGTTATTTGCCATTTGTTTTGTGTAAAACAACAAAAAATGAGTTTGAAGTCATCCAACAAGCTAACGCTACTAGCTAAAAAAGTAAATCATTGTAAATCCAAAAAGAGAAATGTTGTAGGTTCTTTATTTTCCTGTTCTTACGGTGTGACTATGGCTGTGGAGTAAATAATTGAGTGCATCGTCTGAATCAAGTACGGCTAGAATGCTACAAAAAATATTCAAATTAAAAACGGAGCCATCACAGGTCACGTGACCCTGTGTGATTCCATGGAAACTGCTCTTCGCGCTGCCCTCTAGTGGCCATCCAGGGAAAGTGACTGCTTTTGCAGTGAAGGGTCTTTTATTTGGAGTTTTATGTCTTCATAGACTTCATTACATTTGTAACTTTTGATTTTCTGTCTAGCCACATTTTTATCCATAAACAAAGAGTCCGGAAAATAATAAAATCATTAAAATATATCAAAGCATAGATGTGTGAAGAATTACACAAGATGTTAACAGAACTTCCCATCTTTAAAATCGTTAAGCAACTCCTAATGATTTGTTTGATTCGTATTTTACTTTAAATTCCTAACGATGTGAATGAACGGTATTTACAATAAAAATTAGCTCTAATATAACCACAAAATAAAAAACCGTTATTTCGTCCTGCCTTTGTTTGTTGATCTGTATTTGTTCCTTTGGTTGCAGTTGGATTATTTTATTTGTTCACTGTGCTAACACACGTTCTGTGATGTTCATCTATGATAAATACCACTTCTTCTTTTTTTAGGTGCAATCTCGTGTGCTATTTACAAAAATATTTATAAAACAAGTTAAGCTCAGGTGACTAAGTTACACCTACATGAGACAAATCAAGTTTTCTGAAGTGATTCCAGAGAAGAAAATTCTGCTTTTATTCATGTTGAAAACAGAAATCTGCAGGTCAAATTTTCTGACGCGTTTCTGCCCAGAACGGTTTCTTCTCAACACATTTGATGGTCGCACACAGTAAAGGGTAAAGGGTTTGAATCCAGATGGAATAAACATATGGCATGTTGTTTTTCAGTCGTGGTCGTTTAATGCATAAAGAGTTCTGCAGTTCCTGTCTTGCCGGATGAAACAAACCCCCATGAGCTCGGATGGCATCGTTTTCTGTTCCACTCATTCTGCAGGTTGACTGAATATTTATGAATAAAACGTCCCGCCGTGTTCATCAGAGGCGTTTGACACCGCAGACGGATTTAAAGAACATTCACGGAGTCGAGAAGGTTAGCAGAACATAAAGGTTTTCGTGTCACAACATTCAAGAATCAGAAACATGACTCCTCTTTGGTTTGATGAACAGAACTGAAAGAAAAGAAAAGCTTCAAATGTTCATTTCTTTTTCTCTGTGTGACCATAATTACACTTATTAGTGGGTTGAAAATGACAAAATGTGTTGATGTACAGCTGGAAGGTCTCTGTCGCTGTGCTGCAGTCAAACAGAGATCATCCCGCCGTAAACGGACCCACATGGTGGAGTCATGAGACAGTCACGAGGCCAGACGCCGGCCGCCGTTCACCGGCTTATGTCCGTCTGCGTCCGCCTGCAGGACCAAAGAGCTGTTAAAGGGCTGCAGATTAGCCTTGTTAATATATATATGTATATATATAAATAAACATTCAGATTCATGTTTTGTTCCTTGTCCTATCAGAGGATTTAGCCCCAAAAGCAACATTCCTCCATTAAAAACACTGCAAACAAAAAAAAGTCACATTAAAATCAGCTGTTATATCGAGTTGTACAAAACCAATCTAAAATATCTGCATGCAGTCATAAATAGATTATGATCTTTTGTACAAGATGCATAAAATGACATAACATTCCTTCACTTCCATGTCGTAACGTCACTTTTCTCCAGTTTTAATCCAGTTGTTTGTGTCAAAGAAATTAAATGTTCTGATTTCTTCTAGATCCAACAACTTTTAGATTTAATACGAGGGCTTTGGCTGTGATCTATAGGTTATGAGTTACAACCGAAGACAAAGACGATGAAGGCTTTGTAACACGTCGGTAAAAGGAGAAACGTTTGACGGGCAGTTGTGTTAGCTTAGGACTCCTTAAAAATCCAACGTCTCAAATCTAATAAAATGATTCATTGTGTTTCCTCATTTAGTCACGAGTTTAAAAAAATATTGAAATAAACAAACCGGATGGGGAAATTACCCAGCATGCTCGCGTCAGAACAACTGCTAAAGATCCACGTTGATGAAAATTGTGTTTCTGACGCAGTTTTGTGGCATTTTTCTGATGATAAAGGATGGGTAGCGGCTTGGTAAGGTGGGAAGCTACCATGCAGGAAACCAGAGTTCGATTCCCGGAGGGGAATCAGCAATGGTACTGGGGGCGATTACCATATCAATGGCAAGCAATTAACATCACCCAGTGGGGATCCTTGGGCAAGACCCTTAACGCTACTGCCTCCTGAGCGCGGTTCAGCTGCAGCTCACCGCTCCCCAGGGGATGGGTCAAATGCGGAGAAGAATTTCCCCATTGAGGGATAAATACAGTTGAATAAAATAAAATAAATGAAAATGAAGATTAATATTCAGAGCCTTTCTTTATTCAAATCGAATCAGGAGCCGATGAAAGGAATATGTGTGATTTAAAGCTCTGAACTCTCAGCAACCGGGAGGGGAAGAGGGGGCGGGGTTGCTCCGCGCCCACAGTCCCGCCAAAACACAGAGGGGAATTTCTAGTGACCTCCTGCCGCTGTGCCAAAACTATGTCCTGTTACATTTTATTTATTTTATTCGGCACGATCACAGTCAATGCTGCAGTCAAATATCCCGAATCGGGAGGCAGAAGTCACATGTTTACACGCCGCACGGCGGCTGGGAGTTTTTAAGACAAAGTAGAAATTGTATGGCGACTAGACGATTTTTTTGGTCAGTGGCCGCCTGGGCACATTTCAGGGACCCAAAATGGTGACAGGCAGAATGGCCCCGCCCCGCATGGTGACATGGACGGTCGCCGTCCAGAGGACATTTACATACTGCCCTGCCACCGCCCAGCTGCCTCCGATTCCGTAACGGCGTCACCCCTGACTGACTGACTGACTGACGGCCAACATTCACATTTGGGATTTTCAAAAAACATTGGGCGGCACCAGCTAATCTGGAAGCTTCTGCCGATGACTCCCCAAGAGATCAGAAGATGATGCGGGACTTTTATTTGACTAAAGTTGTTTGAACCGATTTAAAATGCAGCATAAGATGCTTATAGAACGTACAAACGTGCAAGGATCTATGAATTAGTTCAGTATGGCGGTCGCATCGTGGTCCAATGACGTATAGAGGACAGTGGAGGAAACCACCCGGACTCAAACATGCTTGATTTATTTTGAAACTTGACCTAAACTTTAGAAAGTACTGCAGGAACCCTTCTGCGTTCATGGATGCTGTACTGGGTCGAGCGATTCTCAGAACCTAATGTAGGCCAACCAGGTGCTGTGTTTACAACAGACTGTTAGTGAATTCATGGCTTACTGCTGGAATGTTGATCGTCAGTTCAAGACTTTGGAGAAATCTGGCAAAGTTTTAGCCACTAGTCATATTTAAAGCAAAAGACACGCGTGTTCAGAGGAGTCTGTAAACCATCGAGGAAGACCTGAACGGGCGTGAGAGTCTGTCATTAACTGGGATCAGGCAAAGGAAAGAAAACACTGAACTAACTCGTTCCCTGAGATTAGGCAGTGCACAGGATCTACTTTGAAGGTGATGCAGGCGTTTCCACGGGAGACGGAGGGTTAGGAGGACGGAAAGCAGAGTCCCCTGCAGACATGTCACCTTTGCTAACGGTTAAGTCAAAGTCATCAGCGGCCATGCAAAGAACAGGAACATCAGCAACAGAGCAGCTTCACCACGGAGCACAACAACAAACCGGGTGAAAGACGAGATCCACAACCTGGATGAGTCTGACATCTTTAGGTTAGGTGAGGGATGACGATGTGGTCTGTCCGCGTGCGTTCATGCTCGGCGGTGCCGTCCCGTTGGTTGACTATGTACAGTGGGACAGACCCAGTTTGGTGACGCCCTCCCTGTGCAGCTTGTAGAGCAGCTTGAACTCGCTGGGCAGCTGGTGAGTCTCCTGCCACTTGGTGGTGAACTTGGTCCCTTTCTTGTCATAGTAATGGTATGGCAGATCCTTGCCCGTGTTGGGGTCCCAGCCAAAGGGCCAGAAGCCATAGAGGTGGATCTCGTCGCACATGGAGAAAGCCAGCGTGTACATGAGGATCCCGGTGCTGAGGCGTTTGGGAGACAGGTTCTTAGTCTTCCAGTAACTATGAGGGAAACAAAGGAGATCAGATGTTCAAACGTGACCCAAACCGCTGATCTCCTGATGACCATCTGACCACACCACCTCCTATTTTTATTACGATCCATTATGGTCTGATCCCTTATCATCCAATTCAGTCCACTTTAGTCATGACGTGTCTATTTACTAGGGTTTGTTTTTGGTAAGAGTCTGATATGTTACGCACCGTGATACATGTTTCACCATGTATCGTGATGCATATCATGTGTCCCTCCCCCCCACCGCAAAGCACCACAATCCGTGATTTTATATGGTACTGGCAGCAACATGACGCAGAGTTTCGGTTCGATACCCATCCCAGACAAAAACAAAGCAGTGCATGTCTCATAACGACAAAAACCGCGAGGCTGATTAAACATTTAGCATTTAACACGAGCGGATTCTCGCGAGATCTTGTAGTTGTTTGGTTCTGGTCAAAGTGGCTCAGTGGGCGGTGCTGCCAGCTAGCGGTTGGGGGGTCTAAATGAAAACCAGAGTCAGACGCTGAAGGATGCTCAGAAATAATTGAATAAATATTGTGTTGACAGAATTTAAATTGATATGAGTATCACCAAATGAATACATATATTGCATAATGGATTTCCCCTACACCGCTACTATTTACTGCTAAAGTACTGCATAAAAATACACAATAAAACAAAAGAAAAAAAAATCATATTTTTAATAAACCAGTTTGATGTTTAAAAAACATTTTGGACTCAAATAGATTTATTTGAAAAGAAGAATTGTTGAGTAAAAAAGCATTTAAAAAATCTTCACATTTGTTTTATTGTTTAATCATTATGAATCTGTGTCATTATTATTTCAGAGATCCTGCTGGTTCTAAGACAGTTTAGGTGTTTGGGTTCGGGTTAAAACCCAAACACCTAAACCCAAAACGCACATTTACCAGCCTTTTCTTTGGACGTGGTCGCTGGACCGCGCGACTCTGAGGCCGGTGTGAACGCAGCATCAGACAAACTTTACTGTTCTGCACAGGCGACCATCGGAACCTTACTTGTTGACGTTGTGCATGATGTTTCCAGGCCAGGCCAGCTCGACCTTCAGCTGACCTTTATGCTCCACAAAGAAATCCACCAGCGTTCGGGTGACCGTGGCGGAGGTGTGAAGGAAGAAGGCGGGGATCCAGAGGATGGCGCCTTCCAGCTTCTTCAGGTGGAGGAAGAAGTTGTTCCTGTCTTGGATGGTCAGCAGGTTGTTGTAGTACCTCTCCAGGATGCTGGGGTTGAACGTGGTCATGTTGGTCTTCCTGCCCACGTCCTTGGAGTAGACGTCCGTGGGGGCGAAGTTGCAGCGGAAGACGAAGTCGGCCTGGTCGATCTCGGGGCCGCAGTGGCTGCCGGTCAGGATGCCGCTGTTTCCCACCACGGCGCACACGCTGTAGTGCTTGTTGAGGATGGGAGAGCTTTCCGGGAGGAGCGACTTGAAGTTGTTACTGATGGAGAAGACGTATTTGTGGCTGGAGTAGTCAAAGTGCATCAGCTGGCCAACGCGCACGCTGTTCTTCGTGAGCGAGAAGTTGTTGGGAATGTCGATGTAGCTGAAGATATCTTTCCTGAAAAAGAAAACAGAGTTGGTGACTCCTCAGTCCATGACCTTCAGGCTCCCCAGGTCCTGGCAGATGCAGGTTGAATTTGGAAACGTGTTCACACAATAACAATGTGCTGAAAAATTATTTTTCTTGTTTTTGAAAACATTCAAATATGACGCAGGCAGTTATGCTATGAGGCCAACGATACACAAGGTCAACACAAGGTCAACACAAGGTCAAAAATACCATGAAATGCTGGAGAGGATGTAGGACTTGCTAAAGTAATCAAAGGTACTCGGAGTATGCAATAGTAGTACCATGCGAAAAAGGCAGATAGAAACCTACTAAAATAATAAAGAATCTGAGACCAAGAACCTTGAAAGGCAACTTGAAATAACAGGGGGTTAGAGAACAGGCTAAATAGCTACATGACGCACAACTAACTGAGTACGTGCCTGCTTTATTAACATAAAACCACTGCGTGAGTGGGACTTGGACTTTAAAGGGCTACTGGTAAGCTCAATGCTGGACTCCTTTTTTTAATATGTCACGTTGTTGTATTGGGTTAAAAGAAAAAAAAAAATTACCGGTAAATGTTCTAAAATGTTATACAAATGTTTGTATTGAAATGATACATATGTGTTAACCTGAAAAAAGATAATTATTAGTAAAATACTACTTAAATTAAAATAAATTGTATTTAAGTGTGGGAGCACGCAGGTCACAAATACACTTGACAGTATGAAAGTACCACTAAGTACCACTCCGAGCCTGGAGCGCCCTCTTGCAGTTGTCAGTGAAAATAACGAACATGTGAAATTATTTAACAATGTAATTTATTTCTTATATAAGTCGCTCCAGAGTATAAGTCGCACCCCTTGCCAAACTATGAAAAAAAGTGCGACTTATAGTCCGGAAAATACGGTAATAAAGTAAAATAAAAAACAAGGGCAGGTAGGGTTAAAACATTGCATTGCCATTAACCGCATGTGAGAACAGGACCTACTGAGCAGGACGTCACCCATAGAAAATGGTTGATTCCGTCGTCAATAAGCAGCGATTGGTCCAAGTCCGTTTGAGTCAATATTTCTATGGCAACCACTCTCTCCAATCAGGAGTGAGCTTGTTGGAAGGCCACACCCCTACCACTTGAAACTGGGCTACACGACATCCGTCAATCAAATCTTTGGCTGTGGGGGGCCAGCAGGCTCCACCTACTTTTTTGAGGCCTCTGATTGGTCAGTTTATAACTTGAAAAACATGGACTACAGGAAAAAATATAACGAAAAAACATAAATATTATTAAGAAGATGTGAAAAAGAAAGATTCACATGAAGAATGGTTCTTCTGACTAATAGAGGGACTGAGGAACAGCTGTTTATTTTCTATATGGAAGTCTGTGGGATTTTGGCTTCTTGGAGCCACTTCCTGTCTGGAGCACCAGGGGGGCGGGGCCACTCAGTCCAGTTATTGCACATGTGACGGTGGCATTGTCAGAAGTCTGAACTCTGTCTCCCCCTCTGGTCACCAGCGGGAACCATCTCCAGAGTTCTAACCACACTACATCTCCCAGCAACCCCAGCGTGCACTTCCTGGATGCCGCACGCCTGACTCTCATTCATTCCATCAACCTCAGTCTCCTTAAGCTCTGCACTGAGCCTCCCTCAGTGAGAAGGAATGTTGGTGTCTCTCTGCCTTCAGTACCGGCCGTAACATCTGGACCTGATCTTCTGTCTCTGGCTCTGTGTGCCCTGATTCAGCTTTGTGGACTTTTAGCTGAGCTGATAAACCTGCTGATCTGGATCCAGCCGTCTGCCGGTTCTTGTGACGGTCCTACAGGCCTCCAGTGGGAGTAACATACTCTACCCAGTGCCTTTAGTAA
The DNA here is from genome assembly GCA_023969325.1 of Oryzias curvinotus. Lineage (NCBI taxonomy): Eukaryota > Metazoa > Chordata > Actinopteri > Beloniformes > Adrianichthyidae > Oryzias > Oryzias curvinotus. The sequence continues at coordinate 32,185,440 of CM043714.1, forward strand.
CTACAGACAAGTGTTATGAAGTTCTGGGATTATTCAGAATAAAGGACATCATATATATTTCCCTTTGAGTTATCTACTTTTTGGTGGAACTCTTGTTTCTGAACCAGACACTCACAGAAATGTTTATACTTTCCAACACAAATAAAAAAGTAATTTTTTTTTTTTAGTAAAATAAATGAAAATGCAATAAACCCATAAAGAGTGTGCAAACATTTCCCCACATCTGTCCTGGTGGGATTGAATAAGAACACAGTCTGGGTAAATCTGCTAAGCATTTCATTGGATTAGAGTGGAAACAGAAAGTTCTGGTCTCACCTCTGCTGGTAAAAGGCTGTTCTGTTAAACTTCCATTTGTACGGTTTACCTTGAAGCTCCTCATTCAGGGCAGTGGTGAGAGGAATAAAGGAGGGGTCCAGGAAGTTCATGGCCGACTGGGACCTGAAAACAATACAATTACAGGCTCAGGACGTGGCCAAATTAGGTCAGAATTGCTGCAGGATTATGAGGCTTTCTCCTAAAATGTTGCTCAGTAATTGCTTTGCTGATTATTTAGAATATCCTGGAATGGAAAATTCATATTTGGGAAAAAAGGGGAAATGTAGCAAACTCAATGTTCCCCATTAATCAACATTTGAACTTTCTTCCAGAGGCTGCAATGAGCCGAGCTGATGGAACAAGAACACACGGCAGAGAAAACAGGCGGAAAATCTCAGAGAACGACACCACTGTACCAGAAAAGAAACAACCGGAAGGTAAAAGTCGGGCAGAAAACAGCAGCTCTGTCTGAAAACTTTCTATGTCCGCAGAGTTCACTTACTCCTGTTCCAAAGGAATTCATGCTTCAAACTCTTAACTGTGGAGGAAAATGGGACCATATTGTCAAAATCCTTCCCAGATTTATGCACTCAATGGAAAAATAAAGAGTAAAGATCATATTTATTTCAGGGAGGCTTACAGGTCTTTGTACAGTAAAACCATTTTATGTTGAACGTTGGTGTAAAGTTTCATTTTTTCCAACATGTTAAATCGAATCAAACCTTTCGGTTTCTGTAAAAAGAGAAAAGTTATGGAAAGCACAAGAATTTTCCAGAAACGATGTGATTTGTCCATCGTTTTAATTAAGTTATTTGACGTGAAGCGATGATGGATATCATCATCCAATCAGCAAAGGTACCGACCTTTTCAGTTTCATTTTTAAGATTTACTTTCGTTTTACAAAAAAAAAAAATTCTCACTTTTTTTTTCACATTTCGGTTTCTGGAAACTTTTGTTTTGTACCTTTAGCTACGTTTTGTGCTAACATAAAGATACTTTATTGATCCCAGTTTGGGAAATTGGGTTGTTGCAGCAACTGTAAACTACAAACAAGCAAAGATTGACAATCAGGAAACCAACAGCTCTAGAAAAACAGACATGGAATGAGTTTATCTTTGGCAAATGGATGATGAGTTATGCAGCACGATTGGTTGGTCCAAATGAGCCAGTCGTTAGTTCACTCAGGAAGGCCAAATATGGTAAATAAACAAATGTTTTGTAGGTTTAGTTTAGTACCTGTAGCCTGGAACTTGACGTTAGTATTTTTTAAAATGCATGTGTGCGAGTTACAAAACAAAGGAAATAGAAATCTAAAGTCTCAATTCCAGCTTTATATTATACTTCTGGGTTGGCTTTGAAAAATCTGAACTTTGGGGCCGGGACAGACCCAACAAAGCTCTGAATTACTGCTCTTTGAAAGCAGCCTGAAGTGGTCATGTGAGGAACTGCAACAGCGCCGCTTCCAGGTTGGCTTTACAGTTCAAACTGAATTTGGGGGCTCGGACGGACCCCAAAGGCTTCATGAAACCAGACCCAAAGAAAACACACAAACGGTGCAAAACATTTCACTTCCACAGGTGGGCCTCCAAGTCCACAAACTGAAAGTGGGAACCTTAAAACTCCGACGTCCCACCCAACCTGTTGAATTGAGTCGATTTATTAATCAGTTGTTGGTTTAATATTATGATGAATTAAGATAATGTCATACTTTGTATGTTTGTTTTATGTAAATCATGCGGTAAATAAAGCTCTGGTTGATTCGTGAAGCCCGTCTCAACATCCTAGTGGAATCAAACCTTCATATTTGTATTTTCCAAATATTCTAGATATTCGGTGCAGACGCTTTGAAGCAAAACACCCGCAGATTGATTCTTCTCGGATTTCCGTGATGTGTCTCGGTACCGGACGGACGAACACCGGCGTTGATTCTCGGAGCTTCAGCACCTCGGACAGCGCAGTGTTTGATTTGCGTGAAGCTAAGATGCTGAGATGCGGTTCTGGGCGGCGCGAGGCCACGTCCGCGCGCTTCGCAGCATCCCGCCGCTCACTCACCGAAAGCCCGCGTGGAACATGATCCGCGGGCCCCCCACGGACGAGAAGAGGCTGTCTCTCCTCAGAGACACGTAGCTGATGAGCGACAGAATGAGCACGACCGCGCACAGGATGCCCAGCCCCAGGGCCTTGGCGATGCGGACCATCTTGGCGGCCTGTCGGTTTCGAGCGCGTGACGGCGTGGAGGCGTCGGCTGGGCCGGTCCCGGTCGGTTCGGCTCACGAGGCCCTTTTCGGGGTCTGCATGTTGGCGATGCCGAGCCTCGGCTCCGTCTCATTCCCGCCACTCTCCGGCGACCAGCCTCCAGACTGCAGGTGGAGCAGATGCGTGTCAACACCTCCGAGCCCCGCCCCCTTCCTGCGCATCCGTGCGCGCGGCCGCCAACCAGACGGACGCACTTGTGGATCTAGTGGGAAATTATATTGGAAGTATAACTAAAAAAAACGATTCAATATTTTGGATAAAGATAATTTATCTGGGAAAATAGACAAAGATATCATCTTTATGACACAGTTGTTTGTATTATTAGCAAAATTCCATATTCATAAAGCCACATGGTCTAAATCCAAGAATGAAACCAATCAGTTAGGGCCAGTTGATCAAAAAGTTTAATCTGGATCAAAATGATCCGGATTTGGAAATCACATTTCTTCCTATGCAGGATCCGGTAATCCGTCTTACTTTTATGCCGATTTTTCAAAGCAACATTGGACTGGATCACCCTGATCCAGATACACAGTTTACAAGATTACCAAATCCAGATTACCTGTGCTCTAAATGGGACAACATATCACAACACGGCTACCAGCTATGTAAAGAACAGGTAGAAGAGCCAACATGGGGTCACTGTAAGAGTTTGTTATTCTGAGACAAAACACAAAAATAACAAACATCCACTTCCATTCATAATTTCCTTTATGACCCCTCATCTGAGTCACAAAAAATAAAAACAAATATACATTAACAAATACAGATCTACAGTCTTGCTTTGGTTTGCTGCAGTTTGGTCAGCTTGATTTGTTCCTCTGCCAGGAGTATCTGTGCTTCTGCTCTTTCAGTCTCTCGTTTTAGAAGTAATTCATAGGCATCATCATTATTTTTAGGCAAAACATAATACTTGCATGTATCGTCCTGCACAACATCGCTACCAGGCGCAATGATTCTTGGAAATTAATATACGGTGATAAATTGAATATATTATTTTTGTTTGTTATTGAAATCTGTTTCAGGGATTATTTCATATTTCATTGTTTTTACTTTACTGAATAGCTTAATTGGTAGTTTATGTCTACTATATCTACTTTATCACTGTTACAACGGTTACACAAGTCAAGTGCAAAATATGAATAAAAGTATAAACACTAAATGAAACAAATTTATTATTTGACCAATTTTAAAGTTTTTCTACATCTCCCTCCTGGAATCCACCTTTAAATCCTACCCCCTGTTGGGATCAGGATAATCCAGTTTTTTTGGATCAAAGTTATCCAAATCCTACTGACAAGTTTTGAACAACACAAACTGAAGGTTTGATCCAGATTAGAACTAGGATTGGATTCTGTGATCGAATCTGATTTCAGATTCCTTCTTTCCCTTTTGAACAATCCATTTTTAAGATTTGATCCAATCCGATCACCAAAATCCGATCAGTTTACCTTTGAACAACTGGCCCTTAATTATCAAACAACTTCAAAACCAAAAGCCAATTCGAACTAATTTGATTTTTGAAACACTTATTAAACCCCAAAGGGTCATCTTTTCTCATATGTATGTATATCAATATTTTTTTTTCTTTTTCTACAATTTGTACACATTTCAAGTCTCACTGACAATTACCTCTTTTGTATTATGTTGTTGATAAAGTCTGAGAAGAAGAAAAAAAACGTTTGGATTTATGAATAACACATGACGCTCACCCCCCCCCACCCCCCCCCCCCTATATCTGCCTGATAGAAAAATAAAATGACAAATGTACAGACTTTTATTTTGAAGTCTGAGCTTCCCACATACTTTCTGTTAAAGCACAATAAACAGCAGCATCCCAAACATACACATTTTTATTATTTTACAAGTTATTGGATTTTTTACCGTAAACATGAATATGTTTGAACATTTGCATGCATTTACAGTCCAGTACCATCATATGCAGCACAGGTGAGTCGTGTTAGTAAAAACATACATTTTCCATATGCAGAATACTGTTAGATGTAAATAGAAAGCAGGTTTAAAAAAAAAAACATCTGGTGTTTGACCTCTTGAGCTTCGTGTCTGGAACACCTTAAAGTAACTTTAATAAAAACATTCAAGCTGCCGCAGCAACGCAAATATTGTGCTTTACATTTAGAAGAAGGGCCTTTGATGTCCAACAATCCACACTTCAGTCCGCTTTTACATGCCTAAGATGACACACAACACGTGCACACAAAACGCACACGTCTCTGCTAACAACGTTACAATTCCAGGAAATGGAAAAACTCCCATCAGTCTCGGCTGTGGTGGAAGCTGGAGGGGAAGAAGGTTCCTTCGCCGTCGCTTCCTAAGGAACCGCATGGACTTTCCTCAGAGCAGCTCGTGTCCTCGCTCGAGTCCTCGCTGTAAGACAACGCATGACAACTCAGTTAGGACACGCCCCCGCCACCTGTCACTTAACCTAATTCAATTAGCTACGTAAAAAAAAAAAAAATCACAAATACGTACTATACGCAAAATAAAACCCAACAGTTTTGCTAAAAAAAAGGATGAATTCATGTGTGTCTGACACAGATCAGGAGGGAATCGGGTCTAGATCTGGATCAGAGGTCTAGATCTGGATCAGAGGTCTAGATCTGGATCAGAGGTCTAGATCTGGATCAGAGGTCTAGATCTGGATCAGAGGTCTAGATCTGGATCAGAGGTCTAGATCTGGATCACAGCAGGAGGAAGGCCTGGTTCTGCATCTGCATTAGGGCTGCACGATATGAGCTAAACTTGCGATATGAGTGATCAATATTGCAATAACGATATAATTTGCGGTATTTAAACAAATAGCAAAACAACCAAAAACATCATCACCATTTCATTGCAACAGTTTAAAAATCCTACTCCAAATGACCCTCGTCGACGTAGGAGGCGAATCTCTAACATAAAAGGGCTCATCTGATTGGTCAACAACGTGAAGGGGTCCATCCAATTGGTAAAATTCCTAAATGAATTTATTTGATTCGTTAAATGCTTCAAGCTGCCATAAGATTGTTGTAGCACATTTAAGGTAACCATTTATTGCGATTTGTGATATGGATATTGCACCGGTTGATATTGCGATAACGATAAATTTGCGGTATATTGTGCAGGCCTACTCTGCATCAGACCATTCAATGTCTGGATGCAGACGAGATCCTGCTGTTTCCTGCAACCCAACAGGCTCAAAACTTCACATTTGTCTTCCTGAACATTTTCATGAGCCAGTTTAAGATCCGACTCAGGTTCCAGAAAACCGATGTTTTAAAAAAATATATATATTTTTGGGACATGAACCTCTTCACTCTGTGATCAAATCCTACGCTGAAGTATTCAAGAAACTTCCTCGATGTGGTGGTTTCTTATTGTGTTTAATTGTTTACATGAATTTGTCTGACAGAACTGTGAGGCACACCTGTGCTATGGGTCAGACCTGTGTACTGGTGCATGTGACTAAGGTGCTGCCATTACTGAAACTCGGAAATACGGAAAATTGCGTAAACGTTAGAAGACTTCCAGTAGTTTACAGAGCGAATTGTGCGTCGCTGGTGACAATTTATGAATAAAGGAAAAGAAAGTTTTTGTGTTCTGCAGTGTAGAAAAAACACACAAACGTGTTTTTTTTTTTACAAATTAATCAATGTTAGGGTAAACGAAATGGATCCAAATGAAATAGAAAGGATCTCCAGAAAAGGGAACGAACGCTCAGACTCCAAACCTTTGGCTCTGGTTCCAGCTCCTCTCGGGAATGGTCGGCAGAGCGGGAACGCTGCAGTGACAGCTCTGAAGGCCCTGTGCGGTTCTCCTGGACACAATCCAAACCAGCTTTTTGTTGTCCGGTTTGCTGCATTGGCTGGAGTGGTAGGCGCTCATGCACTCGGCCACCAGCTCCTTCCATCCCAGCAGCTCGGCGTCGCTGATCTGCAGAGACGGCAGGAAACAGGCGAGAGTGAAGACGCGAACCGCCGAGCGGGGAAACAAATCTCCAGAGAAAACCTACTTTCAGATGCTTTTGAAACTGCTGGACAATCTTCGTCACCGAGAACGACTCAAACTCCTGAGCGACGAGCGACAGCGCCAACACCGACGGCTGAGAAGACGGGGAGAAGGAAGGGCTGCGTCAGCTCCCGGACGGTCAGCGAATGCAGCAAAGCTGACAAAATGTCACCTGAGAACAATTCTTACTTTTGCTTTAGAGAAAACAAGCCGGCATAAACAGGCTTTAAGCTGGGCTTCCAGTCTCCCAATGCTTGGGATCTCCTCCCTTCAAATATATAGGGCAACTTTACGTGATCCGCCGTACAGACCTCATAAAGAACCAGCTCAGTGCAAAGCGGGACAACGTTCCAACAGCGGCTGGAAGGAGGCGGCGCGTACCTGCCGGCAGACTGGGAGGCGATGGCGGAGTGGTAGAGCTGCAGGAAGGTCAAGGCCGTCACCGCTTTGGGGTCCAGGCACAGCTTCTCCGAGATGATCTTCTCCATGCGGCTGAGGTCCGACACCGTGAACCTGCTTTGGCTGATGCGGATGAGCTCGTGGGTCGGCGAGACGTCGGCCTCCTCCTCAATCATTTTGGCGGCCATGTGAAGACAGCAGACTCCGATGCAGGGGACGTGTTTGCGCTGCACCTGTCCCCAAAAACATGGAAATCGCCTTTCATGATCTCGTCGTTTCGTTTTCAATGTTTTATTTTGTAACAGCACATTCTGTTCTGCATTCTGATTGGCTATCGACCTTGACAATCAATCTCCTGCGTCTCCTGTACAGAATGTATTCAGTCTAACAAATTATTAGAAATCTTCATCTCGATCAGATCTCTGTTTTCATTCTATAGTCCTGAACTTATGTTTGAACTTCGAGAGTTTGAACACAGACAAAAGTGTGAAAACGTGTAGCGAGGAGTTTTTAAAAATCTACAGTTAGTGTAAAACATAAAGATGACTACTTTATGGATTTTACCTGTCCAGGTTATTTTTCTGTCCTAGTTTTGAGGTCTTAACCTTCCCACTCCTAAAGCTACGGTGGCCCAGAAGTACAAATCACAACCACAAACACTTAAACGTTTTAATGAAACACTGCGATGAAAATTGAGTTTCTTTTTGTTGCCTTTTTCTAATGATGGACGCCTATAAAGAAAATCAAGCTAAAAACTGCATTGGAGAGTATTTCTTCATTCAGATCGTATTAGAAAATACGCTGTGCGGGGCCGCAAGAGCCCGCGCAGAAGGAGGGGGCGGGGTTATTCCATGCAGACATCACGCCCACAACTTAGAGGTGAATTTCTAACGAACTCCTGCCGCTCTGCAGAAACTACGTCCTGAAAAAGTTTTTTCAGATTTTGGCTAAAGACGGCATCATCATCGTAATTAAAAAAAAAAACGCTCTTAAAATTGATCAGAAGGCGACTTTAAAGACCATAAATAAAAAAACAACATTACATTTTAGAAATTAAAACAAAATCCTAGAATAATACAAAAGTAATTTTTAGAAATCTACGGAGCCCCAAGAGGGACATTGAAGAAAAAAAATGGTTACAATTTGTTTCCCTTCAGGGTCCCTTTAGGGGCTCCATAGAAATCAAACTAAACTGTTAAAAAAATGAAACAAAATTAGAAACAGGAAAAGGTTTTGAAAAAGAGTAAAAACTGAAGCAGAAACTGTAGTCATGGGTGAATTGACCAATCACTGAACAGTTGCAGTGGGCGTGGCCAAAAACTCCATTGAAAGACAACGCTGTGACAAATAACTTCCTGTTAAGAAGGTGAACAAATGTCATCATCCAATCGGTGACGTCCTAACTGTCTGTGTGTCCATTTTTAAATGTTACTATGCTCTGTATGATAACAATAAAAGCATTCTATTCTATTCTATTCTATTCTATTGACGTTTTGCACTTTAGAACAACTTCCTGCAACAAAATCATTTAAAGGCCAAATAGGATCATGGATTAAAAGCATGTAAACATAAAAATATGACCTCTAAACTCTATAAGAAGTGACAAAGTGATGGATTTTTAGATTCAAAACAGAGTCACAGAGTCATAAACTACCAGAGGTTTTGTTACCTTCATCAAGGTGAGAAATCTGTCAAGCAAATTGACAGCTTGGACAAAGGTTTGGGTGCTGTAGCCAAAGAAAGTGGTCAGGCCCCACAGTTCCTCCACCCGGCTGTCCCGGCACTGTGCAGACACCCCACTGGAGTTCTTTGGGCGGAGGGGAAATGGAAACACGTTTAAACCACCGCGTGAAACGGCTGTTGCCGGGAAACGGGAAAAAGAGAAAGACGTGAAGCGAAGGCAGGTCACCTCTGCAGGAGTGGACTCCATCAGCTTCAGGCCCGTCTCTCTGGGGAGAACGCTGTCCTCCTTGGCACAGCATACCTTCAGCTTTTTCAAGAGCAAACCGTCAATGCCAGGAAGATCCCTCATCCTGGAGAACAGCCACAAAAAAACACGAAAAAATATCAGCCAACAATAGTCCTGTAGGCTGAGGAGATGAGGCCACATGAACGTTTGAGTCCAAGCTGGGGGTCAATCAGCAGCTGACCTCAGACTGTAAACACATGTATGTATGTATGCATACAAACCAGCAGACATGACGCTGGTTTCCAGACAAAAACTGACTGACGTCGTGTGTGGAAAATAATATGCAAAAATGAAAATTTGACTCCAGTAGAAATGATTTATCCTTTAAGGCTACATTCACCGAATATTAATTATTGATGACGTTGTTTAAAAAAAGTTTCTTTACGTTAACAATGTCACTCAGGATCAGTGTGAACCCCAGACAGACAGACAGACAGGTCTGCGTCCTAGCTTAGCTTAGCTAGCATGCTAGCCTCAGTGGACAGATCCGGTCCTCTCGGTTCGGTTTTACCTCGCCGAGACGCTGCCGTCGTGCGAAACACCCGAACCGCATCGAAAAGGTTCCGAACATCATTTAATCATCTTTAGGTCGACGTGTTAACAAAAACAAACAAACAAACAAAACAAAACAAGACGATCACCGGGGCCACCGGGGCGCGACACCCCGAGAAAACGGAATTACACCCGCCCCCTCCCCAAATCATGTAAACTACGTTACCCATCATGCAATGCTTTGGGCGCGACGCACTTGCGTCACGGGCGCGTCTCAGTAATTTTGGCGTACTTTTTCAAATCGGAGCTGAAGCGGCGTCACTTTGACAGGCGAGTTACAAATAAACTCAACCTTTCAGCACATTTGCTTAACTTTAAAACATCTGACATGTTGACCGGTGACAAAGTAAAGGTTAGGTTTCTAAAGCTAAGCGCGGATGTTGTTTCCATGGTGATGGGACCTGTGTAGCTAGGCTCGTTCGCTAAATCTGTTTTTTTTTTTTCGCGCGTGCTTCCGGTTTTGGCGTCAAATTTCAAGCAGAGAATATGTCATCCGGAGATCAGGGTTTGGACCTGGCAGCGGACTTTTCTCTTTCTTACTTTCACAGAGAGGAAACACAAGCCAAAGCTGGTAAGTGTAGAGACTGCCTGAAGTTTTTCCCATGATCCTTTGCTAACCCGAAGAGCTCTTTTCCATAGGAACCCAGAGCGCATCTTTTGGGCTGGGATTCACCAGTCTGACTCTGGATGAACTGAGGTAAAAACAACAGTTTTTAAGCAATGGAAACATGAATTCTCCTTGCATGTTCTTTTTATAATTAGATGATTATTTGTCATTGTATTACATCCAATACTTAGATCCTTGTTTGTGCAAGAAGTCCTGTAGAGAAATGTCTACCTTATGTTTTCACAGGCAGTAATAATGTGTCTGAATGGATGAGTTTGGGAGGAACTTGAACCATGTATTGGTGACCAAACCCCGTCATTTCTGCAGTTCAGGCCTTCAAACTGCATGTGGCCTTCTGGTTAGCTCAAGAACTTCACATGGAGAACGCAGAGACATGGATTTCCAGTACCAACCGGCCCCCAAGCCTTAATCAAGGCAGTTTTCAGGCGTGGGGGGCAGGCTTGTAAAGCACGCTACTGAACTCTGAAGAAGTTTCATCAAATATACTCTGGGGCTTTCAGATGGCAGAAGAGGCCAAATGCTCGACCTTTGTAGAAAAAAAACCTAGACTGAAAAAAAAAACTTTAATGAAGGACAGCTGCACAAACTTGTGTTTTTGTAGTGAGGAGCTTGACAGACGCACAGAGGAAACTCAGAGACTCCAGGAGGAGGTGGAAACAGAAACCAGGGAGGCCTGGGAGAAGTTCGGCTGCACTTACAGAAAAAGCTCGCCTGCACAGACTGTCTGCCGTGGTTAGTGCTGGTTATGATGGAACAAATGCGCTGACTGTAGTCAAAGAACAAAATACCGTCCATAAGTTTTGTTACAGCCAGAAAAATCTGTCATTTGCAGTAAAAATGTCTGGTAATTTACATTTTTGTGTAAATACAGAAGCTTCCTCGTAGCTTTTTGCACCAACCTTTCTGACGGAAACGATATATTTTTAAAGCTTTTTGCTCTTTTGGCAGACGACTCGTCTGAAGCTTCAGGCATTCTTTCAGCCCTTCAGGAGCCTCTGACTCCTCCTTCAAACCAGGAGGGGCTCCTCAAAGAAGGACGCTCCTTCAGACGGGATCCAGTGGACGAGCGTCTTCAACGGTTTTCTGACTTCAGCAAGGTTCATATTTAGTTTAGTTTTATCTCCTGGGGGTGACGAACAGGTCGATGTCATTTTTGGGAGAATCGGCAAAAGTGATCTTTTATGTTTCCTTGGCAACAGAGGTTGGCGAGCGCCACTTTTATGAGGTCGCCACACTAACCGCGTTCAAAAATCTACAAACATTTTTCCCCCCAAATATCTTCTGAGTGATCCTCAAAGAGTTAGAAGACGATAGATCAAAATCCCAAAGAGGAGTTTACGTATTTAAAAGGTAAAGGGGATTTTTCCTACATTTTATCTTGGAACATTCCAGATGGTGGCCTCTTCCTGAGGTCAAAGGTCAACAAAACTCGGGTCATGGTTGTAGACTTTGTCTGGTGAGGTGGGTAAAATTTTGTGAAGATCGCTCCAACAAAAATGTTCCTTTTCCTATATTGTGGGAAAAAAAATGCGTTGGTCACCAAATTTCACCTAAAATGACCGCCAAGCCATAGATCCCATGGCCATCCCATAATAGTTTGAAAGCTGTCTTCGGATTTCTCCGACTTGTGTGTGTTTTGGTTTCATTTGTGGGTTTTGAGCTATTTTATTTTCAGCCCCATAAGACATTTTGGCTCCGTTTGTTTTCTTTGACAGTTTCTTCCGCTGTGATGTCATCATTTCTTTTTTATTTTTATTTTTTCCTTGGGTTGTTCACGGTGTCAGAAACGTGTACTAGGTGCATGTGCATTTTTGCTCAGAGGCGCAGGAAGACAGAAGAAGTGTGACAATAGTGTGGTCCTTCATTCCAGCTCTGCTGCTGCTGCTGCTGCGAGACAGAAAGAAATGTCATCAACAGTTTTCTGGATTCTGTCTTTTCCTACAGTTTGCCGTTTCACCTCAAGTGGAAACAACAAGCAAGAGTCTTTCTCAGAGAGAAATCACGAACCTGCAGGAAAAACTTCGTGAAGCTCGGATGGAAAAGGATTTGCCGTCTGACCTCCGGTGAGCACGGATGGCTCTTCTGTCTGTAAATCAGGTCCGTGACGCTAAACGCAGTTTGTCACTTTTAGATGGAAGGATTCCAGGAACAACGCCGATCAAACGGAACAGATGCTCCAGATGCTGGAAGACGTTCAGGGCATCCAAAGATCCGCGAGCCAGAAGCTCCAGGAGACGGAAGAGGAGGCGACGGCTCTTCGCCGGAGAGTCGAATCTCTGGAGCAAACGCTGAAGGAGGCGTGCCAACGTCTGCGGGAGGCGCCGCGTGGAAACGGAGCCCAACCCGGTTTGGAGGAGGGGGGCACAGGCCGACCGAAGGAGGGCGGGGCTTCAGTGAGTCTGCTGCCTCCTGAAGATCAACTGCAGTGAAATGAGGTCAAAGACTGTAACCTCCTGTTCCTGTTGTTTCACTGAAGCTTGAAAAGCAACCCGAGAGTGAAGAACACCGAGAACCAAACCAACAAGAACGGTACCGTTTCTGTCTGTTCAGTTCTGGCCCTGTTTGTCCTTTTGCCTTTACACTTTTATTAAACCAGTAAAACATCAATAACATGTCCAAACCACAACTTTCAGTAGTTAAAAAAAGCACAAATTCTGGACTAAACGGTAGACTTTGACTCAATCTATGAAATCAGATGTGAAAATGTGTGAGGGCCATCCCATCATTCTGTTAACTCTATAATCATGTTTCCCACAGTAAAAGTGGTTCCAAATGGGATTTTTTTTCTTTTCTAAACATAGAAGTGAAATGCATAAAAATGCATTTTTAGAATATTTAAAAAAAAAAAAGAAAAAGTCTGTCTGAGAAAAAGAAAACTTGTCAACATAAAAACTGGGCTGTCATGAAATGTCACAAAGGCTTTAAAACACGTGAACGGGAAAATCAAATCAAACTAACGGTTTTCTTATTACACTGTAAATTCTGGTTCCGGTCCGAGAAACCAATGAGTTCCTTTGGTCCACAGCAGACATTTCCGACGGCTCCTGCAACAGCAGATTTACAGCAGCTAATGATGGAATTTAGGCTCCACTACGGTAGCCGACAGGGCTCACACTACACACAAAGGAGACAACGCAACGGCATTACCCGAAGCATAACGGCATCAAACACAAAGTTTTTAGCACATCATTGATTTCATAACAGCAACCTGTGGGCCGGTAGACATTTGAATTCGGCCCACGAGCCGGACTTGGGACATGCCTGCCCTCAATGTTTACATCAGTGTTTTAAGCTCATCCTCCTTTAATTATCACTTCCTCATAAATAAAAAAAATGTTAGATATTTGGTCAAATGAGTTGATTTAACCGTCACCTGAGTGTTTTAGATTCCTTTGGTTATTTATTTGCAAACCTTCTGGTGGCGTCTCACTCGCCTCGTCAGACGTGGTTTTGCTTTTCTTTTTAAGCCTCTTCTATAATCCTCTCCAACGCTGCTGCAACATTAAGCTACAACCTGTCATCATAAAGCTGTACTTCCACACCGTTATAGGATTCAAGAGCTGATGTCAGGCCTCGGCCAGGAGGTGGCGACGCTGAACCACAGACTGAGCTGCTCCAAGGACAGCAGCGTCCGCCTGTCCATCAAGATGGAGCAGCTGAGGTCAGGGGAGTCCGGGCTCGGAGTTTTCCCCTCCGTTAGTCTTCCTCAGCAAAGTGTGCAGTTAGAACATGTGGATGGAAAAGCCCGACAATGTCTTTTGTTCCTTTAGGAAGCTGGCAGAGAGGCAGACGTCGCGGTACAAACGTCAAACCAGGGAGCTGGAGTCGGCGCTGTCCTGCTTTAGAGAGAGGGTGAGTAGAAAATGTTCTTTATTATGGGATGTATCTGCAGCTGCAAGTGGAAACACAGCCAATGAATGAATTTTAGACGTGGAAAGCGAGGAAGCGTGTGTGTCACGCTGCAAACCGGCCTCTTAGAAACACATCAAACCTTCTTAACATTGCAGTTCCTTTAGGACACAGTTCCTGCAGAGCGGCGGGAGTTCAATGTGGGCGGGTCCATTAGTGTGGAGTGAGCCCGCACTCATTTCCCATCATCCCTTTCCTGCTAGCTTACAGCCCCTCCCACCCCAAACCTAACATTACTGGTGCAACAAAAATGGCAGCAACATCAGATCCATCCATCCAGGCTAACGGTTCTGATCCAGATTCCAGCTCAGACCAGGGAAGCAAAAGCGTTCATGGATCTGTTGGTCTGCAGGTGGATGATCAGAAAGGGGCGGAGCTTGGAGCTCGTGGCCCACAGATTGTGGCTTCTACACAAATAGGAGCTTTTTCCAACAGCATCGTTCATCTGCTCCTGATTCAGAACTAGTTTGATTAAAAAATGCTCAGAAATGCAAATTTGGGCCTAATTTTCTTAGCACAATTTCTCCATAATTAGAAAAGAACATGTTAAAAAACACCCAAAACTTGATTTTCATTGGAGTGGGTCCTTAAATGAGCCAAGAATTATTAGTTTTCAGAAAACAAATTATAGTCACTAAAACCTGTTTTTAAATTAAACTTATTTTGTTTGTTTTTTCACATTTTGGATAAGATCATTTTTTGTTTCAAGACAATTTATCTTGAGTTTTTGTTTTTTGCTTTTTGAACATTCGTTTTTTTTAAGAGAAACTTGTCGTTCCTAGAGACTTTCAAACTGGGAAGTGTTCTGTAACGGCCGCCTCAGCGTCTCCCGGTTGCTCTGTGGTTCCAGCCTCCTGTCCGGAGATGTTCTTCTGCCCGGCAGAAGTGGAGCAAACGTTGATGCTGCCCTCAAAGTCCCTTTTATTGTTCCACAGTCGGACCCGTTAAGTCCTGCTGTGACCCGTCAGCTTTGAAGGGTTCCACATGATCCACCTTCACAGAGGAGAACCAGATGCTTTTATTTTGACACGATCGTTTGCTTGTTTCAGGTTTGTTTTCTGGAGCAGCGACTTTCCGAGACCCGACTTGAGCTGTTCGGCTCTCAGACGGAGAGGAATCGAACTCTACAGTCTCTGAAAGATCTGCAGGCCCGACTCGGACGGCTGAAGGTGCGGCAGCAGAACGCCAGTGCGTCACCTTCACTGTCATGTGTTTAGGTTTAAGTCAAAGGCAGAATGTACAGAAAAGCCGATAAAACAGCACTAGCATTAGTTCACTTTCATTGATAAAGCACTGAAATAAGGCAGACTGCTGAAAACATCCAGCGGGACGGGACAGACAGTGTTTGTCTTTCATTCTCTGACTCTTTGGTTCAGTGGAATTATCTTCATTCCTCCATGGGATGTTGTCCTGAAGTTGAGTCATCATCAGGGGTCATGTTTCCTCTTCTTGAAACACTTTGCCCTCTTTCTTGCCTCTGTTTTTTTCTAGAGTTGCTGTGAGCTGCAGTTTGAGGGGGATGCACGGGTCTCAAAGGAGCAGCTGGAGGTCATCAGGAAGCAGATTTGCGACGTGTGGGAGGATAAAACTTGTGCGCAGATCCTATTGGATCAGAGGAACCAGGAGGCCAAACAATCCGAGGAGCTCCTGCAGAGGAAATACCGGGAACTTCACGTTGTTCTGCAAGAAACCCAGCAGGTGATGAACCCCGGACAGATCCTGTGTGTTTATTTTTCCCATCATGCCCTTTTCTCTAGTTTTGTGCTGGAGACGATGACCTGAGAACCGCCGCTTGTCCGTCTCACAGCTTCTTTCCAGTCAGTGTCAGAGTCTGCAGGCGGAGCGAGAAGCTCTGAGGCTGGAGCTGGAGAAAACCATAAATGATCTGAAACTGCAGATGGAGAAGAGCTCCAAGGAGAAGGCAGAGCACAGCCAGACTATCCAGAGGCTGCAGCACAAAAACAGCCTCTTCATCAAACAGCTGGAGCAGCACAAGCTGGAGATCCAGCAGCTCAGGGTCAGACGGCAAAGAAAAACGTGGTTTTCAGTTCTTCTGCTATCCATCTGCTCCTTCACAACCTCCTTCTGTGTTACTGCTTTCCTTCGTCTGACCAGAGGGAGTCAGACCTGGCGGCTGCAGAGTGTGAGAGCAGACGACTGCAGAGTCAGAACATCCAGGAGGAGACGCAGCTGCAGCTGCAGCTGCAGAGCCTCAGCAGTGAGTTTACACCTGTGGGACTCTACAGTTTGGTTTGAACGAGTCCGTCTGAACCCCAGGAACACCAGAGGACCCTCACAAACCAAAGCCTGCAACGCTCCAGGACTTAGACAGAGCCTTAACCGAACCTCTGTCCAAAAGCAGAGTTTGGGGGGGGAAATCTAGAGGAAGAAGTTAAAATGGAAATGACCGTTTATGCTGATGCATCTGTTCAACAGGAGGAAACTGACAGGCTGCCATAAAAAGGGAAAAAGAAATAAAAATATTTAAATAAGTTTTAAAATGACCAAAAAAAGGTTTAAAAATAAAAAACAAGAACAAAGCTGTAAAATTATAGGAAAAAAGTCCAAAGTTTACAAAAATCAAGTCGCAAAATTATAAGAAAAAGTCCACGTTTTGTTAAATTAAACAAAGAAGTTAAAATTTTACAAGAATAAAGTCAGAAAATTATGAGAGAAGAGTCCAAATTTGATCAGAGTAAGTTTAACAATTATTTTGAAAAGTCCAAATTTGAAAAGAATAAAGTGATACAATTATGAATGTAAAATTCCAAGTTACTAGAAGCTAAGTTTGAAAGGTAGAAGAAAAGTTGAAATTTTACAAGAATATTTAGAAAGTTCCAAGAGAAAATTCACAATTGTTTGAGAATAAAAAATGTTATAGTCGTTAAATTATCAAACAGAAAATTATTATTAAAAAGTTGAAATTCGACAAGAGCAAAATAGTAGAATTATTAGAAATAAGTCAAAAATTTGACAAGAATAAAGCCGTCCAGTAATCAGTTCTTCAAGAATATAATATTACATTTAGTTTAAAAAAGGTTTCCACAAAGAAATGACCGGTTTCTTTTAGATGACAGACAGTTCAGAGAAATGAGACGGACGTCACAAGAATGTCTGAATCTGCTGCAACATTCCTGTAAATTTACAAATTTGGTTTTTCCCTAAATTACAACTTAATTTAAAAAAAAAATGCCTTTTCCTTGTTAAATGAAGATAGTTTAAAACATAAATGTGTTTTTTTTCTAGTGAAATTATGACTTTCTGTCATAAATGTATTACTATAACCTTGTTTTACTTTTTTCCTTGATTTTACAACAAAATTTGACCTTTTTTCTTATAATTTTCTAACCTTATTCTCATACGTGTGTTTAACCTTTTTTTCCGTTATATTTCACGACTTTATTCTTAAATATGTATTTCCTTTCCGGTGGCTCTAATACTTTGTCGTAGTAGTTGAGGGTTTTTGGAGGTTTGGCTAAATAAACATCCATCAAACATGAATCTGCAGAACAGGAAGATGAACAGGAAGAAGTTGTTTCTAAAATGATAAATAATGAAACTTAATAACAAGTTTGAATATTAAATATATTTATTCATGTGCAGAGTCAGGAAAGGGTGGTATTCAGACGGCCAACAACAGCTTCGTGATGCTTTGAGGGAGATAAAGTTAGCAGCAGTTCAATCTGACACATTTGTTTTGTGGAAGATCTCCAGTAGGAGTTTGAAGTGTTTACGATAAGATCCCTGCTGCGCTTTCCCTCAGAGATCTTTCCTCACAGCTCCACATTCTTCCCTCTGGTTCCGCTGACGACACCAAGAACCTCGGCTCCTCTTCGGTAGCTCCATCGGTTTGATGCAAAGCGTATGTTTGCTTGGCAACCGTTTCAGAGGAGAAGAAGGAACTGGAAGAGCTCCACAGCTGGAAGAACGATGCGCGTGCAGGCGTGGTGCTGAAGCTGCAGAGTCAGCTGAGGAGCGCCGGAGAGGAGCTGGAAAAGCTCCCACACACCCGGAAGACTCTGGAAGGAGCCGATCATCGAGGTCTCCATCAGAGTTTGCCTAAAATCATGTTGTCTGACGTTCCTTAATCAGTTTGTGTCGACATCAGGCCTGCAGTCGGCCGTCGACACCCAGGAAGAGGTCACCTCCAGGAGAGAGCAGGCCGATGCTCTGCAGAGTCGGATCCAACATCTGGAGGAGGAGGTTGTGACGCTGCAACAGGTAAATTCATGGGTGAAACTCTTGAAATGTGAGCTTTGAATGACCAGAAAACGGGTCTCCTGCATGCAGGAGAAGCGCCTCCAGAGCCTGGAGCTCCATCGTCAGCTCCAGAAGGTTTCTGTCACCGAGGAGGAGAGGAGGCAACTAGAAGAAGAGCTGGAGAGCCTTCGGTCCAAAGACCAGCAGCTAAAGGGGAGGATCAGCGAACTGGAGGCGATGCTTCACAAGGTGAGCAAGGAAACAAAAGCCACATCCAGTTTACGGATGATCATACACCACACATTAAGATCAAATCTGTCAAATGTTTATCTCTGTTTATTTCCAGCGGTTTAGGTTCAAGTGTGGATGTAAACAGATTGGATGCATGATGGAGTAAATATAGCCGCTCTGTTATTTCCTGAGCGAATGTGTTATTTCCTTTTTGTTCCCAAAGATGTTAGAAGGCTTCACCAGCTGCCAAGCGTTCCTTCAGTTGAAGGAGCAGGACTATTTCCGTCTGAAGCTCCAACACGCTCTGGACTTGAAGGTAAAGCGGCCTGTTTGTACCGCGACTCACAGGGAACATTTAGGAGAAACGTGGAAAGCAGAGGAACGCTTCTTTCTTCCATTTCAACACACTTCTCCTTAATGAAATACAATGTTTTGCCATTAGATGTATCTATAAAAACATGTTGATTTGGGATATTCTTTAGAAAATAACACCTGACTGTAAATCTTATGGTTTGAGCACACATCCAGCAGGGACGCCGCAATCCTCCATTTAAACCTGAATCCTACGTTTGTCACAAGAACAGGCAGACGGCTGGATCCAGATCAGCAGGTTTATCAGCTCAGCTAAAAGTCCACAAAGCTAAATCAGGGTCAGGCAGGTGGGGGTCAATAACAGGCATGAGACCATCAGAGGAGAGGCGGGGTCAGGATCCAGGCTCCGTGCAGAGCTTCAGTAGACTGAGATTGATGGAGGTTGATGGAGAGTCAGACATTGTGGCATCCAGGAAGTGCTCGCTGGGGTTGCTGGGAGATGAAGTGCATTCAGTAGTCTGAAGATGGTTGCCTGCCGGTGACCAGAGGGGGACACAGAGCTCTGACCGCTGACAATGTTGCTCAGTTGAACCAATCGTGGAGGAAGTGAATCGTTGCGTCTCTACTGCATACGAGTATGTTTACGTTAAACGTCTCAAACACGAACTAAAACCAAGAGGCATTATAGTTTTATCACTAGTGCTGTCATGCAATTTATTATTTTATGCCATTAATAAATCGTGGCCTGCTAATGATTGCTGTAAAAAGCCTCATTTTGAGGTATTTTCATTTAAATTCGTGACATTTTCGCAGTAAAAGATCAACTTGGAACTAAAAACACTGCATTTATGAAGTTTTCCTAATATAACGGACTTCCAAACTTTACTTTGACACCAACAAAGGGGATTTTTTTTCCACCTCCAATAATTAAGAAAAACCAAAACAGAACATCAGGACCAGAGTCCTCTGGATGCGCTCTAGGCCTTTCTCGCTGAGAAGTGGCTTTCCCCCTGGCAGCTGACTTAGAACTGACCCGGATCACAGGAGCCCGACCGTTTAGTTCATATAAAGCATTGTGAGGGCCCCGCGGCGGGCGAGGGCCCCGCGGCGGGCGAGGGCCCCGCGGCGGGCGCTGACTGTGCGGAGGGGCGCTGACCGTGGTGCTGACGCGACGTGATTTCTGTCCAGTGCTCTGAAGTGAAGAAATACAACGAAGCACGGGTTTACGTGTTCTTTGCGTGGTTTTGTTTGAACTCCTTCTGTGGTTTTAGTGTGTTACATACGAGATACATCTGCGAAAATTTCATGCAAACTTTTCTCACTTTTCCCACGTATGACCAATCACGCCAATTGTTTTTCTGTAATTAAAAATATAAATAATAATTTGAAAGCCCAATCGACTGCATCACACCAGGCTTAGTTTGAGCTAACTGAAGGGATTTTTCTTCATTTGCTTATTAGCAAATGAAGAAAAACATTTCTGGATTTTTGGGTTTTTGTTGTCGTTTTGTAAACACAAATCAAACCAAAATGAAACCCAAAAATGGAGGTTTGAACCGAATCGTAGGGAAAAAGACTCATGGCATCATCATGGCTATTATCAAACTGTTAGCTGTATTTAAACCTGTCTGAGCTGCTCAGAGGAGCTCATTTACCGTCAGTGAAGGATCGACAGTCTGACTCAAACACATAGTGAAGCATTGAGGGATTCAGACTCCTTTTTGTGGTTTTTTGTGTCTGTGTGGTATCAAACCTCAACACCTCAAAATGAGCGAAGCAGGTTTGACCCAAAATGCCCCTTTAACCAGGAGATAAAGGAGCAGGTTTTGCTGCTTTTCTGGTTCTTTACATCTACTTTTAGACTTTTATAGTCCAACTGCAGATTATTTATCTAGTAACAAACATAGCGTTTCTGTAACAAAAGCAGACTTAAAGCTTTTGCCAGCCTCAGGACTGGTTTTAGTTGAAACGAAAATAACCAGGAAGCTTGGATCAGGAAATATTAACTGGTTTTCTTCTTTGATTTTATTGATTGATTGATTTGATTTATATTTCAAGCAACTTCAGCAACAAAAACAAACAACTTAAATATAATATATAAATATAAATATAATATATAATCTATTTCGTTTCTATTGAATTCATACATGTATTAGGAAATGAAAGCAAGCAGGAATCATAAATAGACATATTTGGATTTACACAGACGGTCCATGACACTACGAAGACGTGAATTTATGTAACCCCACCCTGATTGTGTTTCACTTCACTTTTTTCTTTTACATAGTTGCCATAATCTGCTTCCTAATTTCTTTAAAAACTAATATTTTTAATAAAAATACCATAAGTTGGACAAAAGCAGGAGTTGTGTTTGTGACACAGCCGTATGTTGGTAAAACTCAAAACTCCGTTTGGTGTAGGAACTCCAAAGTCGGAGTTTGCACTCGGCTCTGTCCAAACCCCCACCTGATGTGGACTCGGCGACCTCGCCGGGGAACGCCGCTCCACCCTCCACCCCGCAGGCCTCCAACACCCAGAACAAGGTAGAGTCAGGTGCATTTTTTGCCCATCCCTTCCCGCCTCGTCAGCTGCATCTGTGATCGTTTTCATTTGGCGGCTCCGACACGAGCTCAGCATTCCTGCTGGGATCCAGCGGCAGCTCCGCCGCGGCAGACGCGTTGCTACTGCTGGACCCCCCCATCCAGAGCGGAGTTATCCAACATGTCTGCTCCTCTCAAAGCCCAACAGGCAGCAGGAGCTCAGATCCCCTGCAGGAGGAGTCTCAGAGAACCGTAGACCTCCCAGGGAGCAGAGAGGCGCTGACAGCAGCTCCTGCAGGAGGAGGTCTGAGAACACCACCACCCCGTATGTGCGCCTCCATCCGTCACCACTAAAGCATCTGAGCGTCTGAATCTTCCTCCTCAGAGTTTAGACTTGTCCTTCTCTGGCTCCACAGCAAACAGGAAGTGAACTTAGGCTCCAAGGTCAGGAGGAAGACGTTCAGCAGGTGAGACTTCATCCTGTTTTCACGGGTGACTGCGATCGACCCTCACCGTTTCCTGCATGACCTTTGACCCCTCGTTACGCAACAGTGCGACACTGGCTGTGTGACGTGACGTAACACAAGTCTGTTTGCGTGTACGTTTATCTGTGCGTGTCTTCTTTTGTGTTTTCAGTGATCTTCATCGTCTGCAGACGTCTGAGCGGAAACAGAAAAAACTGGATCAAAGTCAGAGTGAGTTTCAGAAAGTTTGTTTGGTTTTTGGCATTTTTAATGCCAATCGTTTTTGCAATGATAAATGTGTCATTTGTAATGTTTCTAATAAAAGCACCAGTTAGATTTAGAGATCCAACAGATTCCTGTGACCCATCAGATCGACTCAGCAACTGCATTAGTGACTAACAATGAAAACTCTCAGCTGGTGGAACTGAAACTCTGCTCAGATGCTGCTTGGATCGACTATGATCCCCAGATCCCTGCAGGACCCTCTCAGGATCTCTGTTCACTGATCAGAGCTGTGCCTCTAAATGCATCGTGCTGCCTTCAGGGGTGTCGGCCTAAAAACCTTAAGCAGCATCAGCATCTGGACGTACGCGTTCATGGTATGGCTGCAGATGCTTCGTGTCCATTGCATCTATTTTTTACCTAAATGTCTTCATTTTCTCTCCAACTTTACAGTTTCTTTTTGCAAAATGATCATTTGTAAGTGTCCTGTAAAAAGGACTGGTTCTGGTCACTGACTGGTTGATAAGAAGACATTGTTTGGTTGTTTCTTTTAAAGCAGAACTATTTGGTCTCTTCTAGTCGGATAAATCCCTGAGATGGTTTTCAGGATCTCTAAGATCGAATCTGTAAAATGACAAGAAGAAAAGGTGGAAATATTTTCATCTGTCTCATGATTCTAGATAAAACACCATTTATTTGGATGTACTTGAAAACCTGCAGACCTGTAGACCTGCAGACCTGCTCTGAAACCCGTCAGAAACTCTTTGCTCTGTACCAAGAAGAACTTGTAAGTTTACTGGATTTACTGGATTTTCTAGATCCCGTTGGGTCCATCCCAGGGAAGTCCAGCAGCTTCCTGCTCCAGCTCTCTCTGGGCCGGAGGTCTCCCGTCCATTCTCTGCTGACCTCCAGGCCGAGCGGCTGACGGGCGCCGTGGGTGAATCCGTCCCGTCTCCGGTGGTCGGTTTGGTTCTGACGGGTTCAGCCGGAGTTTCTGTTGAAACGGATGAAGTCGGACGGATTCTACGTCCACAGCTGAGACGGCAGGTCATTGCAGAAACTCGTCCTAGAACCTGCTGAGACGGATGCAGCCGACTTCGTCTATCACGTTTGTTTACTTCTGTCTTCAAGTGGACATCTTTTTTTATTCAAATGCCTCATTTCTAGAGCTTGTTCTTTGATGATCTTTCTAGTCCACATGAAGCTTTGACGTTGTAGCTTCCTGACTGGAAGTGTGGATTTTGACCACATTCAAGCCGGAAGGACCAACGTCTTCATGATTGATTGAGCAGAAGTTGGAAACTACTGAAAGAACTCCAATCATTGGATTCCTATGGAATCAACTTTTTGTAAATGCATATTTTCTCTTCATCTCCATGTTCCAGACTGGAATATCTGTCCCTGGAACTGACTCTGTGATCAAACGCCTCTGAGGATCCCTGAGGAACGGCCTCCTCTTACCTCCACAGTGGAGCTGACGTTGTTCTTTTGGCACCAAAGTAAAAGCTCGTCTAATCTTTTGTCTTTTATGGTTTCCTGAAAGTCTGGCAGATGTTTTCGTGTCCTCTTGTGTCCGCCTTTCATCCTGTCTTCTGGGTTTTCGCCCTGCTAAAACAGGGTGTGCTGGGTTATTCACCGGTGGAAGCAATCCTTCTTTGGATTTGTTTTCCTTGAAGAGGCCGAGCCGATGCTTTCGGTCGCTGAGGCCATCCGCTGCTGCTGAGATCATCGATCCATCTTTTTGTTAGCTCTCTTAAAAAAGGAACATCTCTGTCGACACGTCTGTTATAAAGGAGGAGAAGAAAAATTGGTTAAATCGCAATAAATTATTTTTGGCAATACTGGTAATGATTTTAAAGGCTGGGAAAAACATTTTTAGAATATAAAAATACTTTTGGTCCTTCAGATCTTTGAACTTTTCCAGATATTCCAGGATTTCTGCCTCCATTGAAATAAATGGGGAATCCTCGGAGCAGAAGCTCGCTGGTTCGATACCCGGCTCTGCCATTATTCACAAACATGTCTTTCTAGTTATTGTGCTGGTTTCACTTTATTTATGCTCAACTTTGATCATTTCTTTCTTTATTTTTGCCAGTTATTCCACTTTAAGTTTCATTTTCATTCAGCAGTTCATGCAAATTAAATGTCCCTCCATATGAACAAACTGGTCTGGATTGTTGTGTATTCTCTTTTGTGTCATTTTATTTCATCCAAAATATATTTTTACCTTTTATTTTTCAACCAAACTTCTCGGTCTCCATGTAAAACTCTAAAATTCTAATGTTTCTTATTTTCATTTTGGATTTGCTACAGAAAAACAAATAAAAATTGTTGCCCAGTCTTTGTTTTCCTCATTGAGCACTAGGTGGCTCTATCTGTTTAAAACCTCACATCTGCATGTGATGCATATATTCATGCTGTTTTTAAGGTTGAAGCGTTCAAATCATCATCAAACATGTTTTTTTTTTTGTCGTTTAAAGTCTCAAAAAAGTGTCAGAAGCCCATCAAAGGCACAGACTGTGCTGCTGGGATTTCTGAGAGCTGAACATTGAATCACATGTTTTCCCCTCAGGCCTCATCAATTAGCTGGTTAGCTTCAGTTCAGGTCTCTGGACGCTGCTGCGCCTCAGACGTCTCTGCTGGCTTCAGTCTGGAGCAACAAGCTGAATGTCTCAGTGAAGCCGGCGAGCTGCCGCCTTCGCCGCTTTGGATCGTTTGTCACAAAGCGAGGCCTGCCGTTGGACGCGTGACCTCATCCTCGCCGTTCTCCTCCTGCTGAGCTTGAGTTCAGTAAAGAGGCATTTGTGTCTCAGACGATGAGGAAGACGAGGATGATGATTTGGACATTGCTGTAGCTCAACCTTCACTTCTCTTCTAATGTGTTTTTATTCTTTATCCAAATATTTTTTGTTGTAACACTGACCAATTGATTTTTAATAAACAAAAATCTTGAGATTCCTCCTAAAGAAATGAGGTCACCCCAGTTCCTTCATCTCGTATAAACCTGTAAATATTTAAGAAAGCTCAAATTAAAGTCAGTTCTGCATGTTTTTGTGTATTTTTAGTGAATCCTTTCATCCATCCGAACCCGATTAGTCCTGTTTGTGGTCACAGGGTTGCTGGAGCCTATCCTAGCCGAAGGTCAAAGGGAGGGAGAGTCCCGTCCACATCCAACAGGCTGTTCAGACAGGAGGAGGAAGGTGGGATTTGAACCAACACCTTCCTGCTGCACCACCATAAACATCCCCGTTTTTAAAAAATGCGTCACTTTTGTCTTAAATCTTTCATTCGTTTCCAAAAAAAATATTCTTCTTCTCTGTTTTTCAATCGTTGGTACATAAAGATTCTTGCAAACAGACAAAGTGAGGATTACTGGGCGACATCTGAACAAAATCCAGTTTCTAAAAGTTTTTTTCTAAAAGCCTTTTAGCTACTTAAAAAAAAATTCCAGCAACAAGAATCCAAGCAGAAGTTTTGGGGGATTTCCTCTTCATCATGTTGTAGTTTCTGAACTCTCCAGTCGACTATTTTATTTAGAAATGACACCGACACCCCCGTTAGTGTCATTTTCCTTCAAAGCTGAAACCTTTTAGATTTGAAACGTTTGATTTGAATGAAAGGATTGTGGAAGAAATCCTCCTCCTGCAGTTTTTTTTTTATTTTGCTTTTAGACATTTCTCTTCCCACGTTTGATCTTTGGTATAAAAAACTGTTTGATCTAAATGTTTTGCAGTGAAAAAGATTCATAATTGAGTTTTTTTGGACTCATTATGTGATAAAATAAAAAAAGACAATAAAAACCGTTTTAAATGTTGATAGAGCAGACAGTAAAAGACCCAAACCGTCAGTCGTGGTGCGTTTGGTTCTGCTGAAAGCTCGGCTTTGCGTGTTTGGATCTCCTCACCTTCTTCTCGTGTCGTTTCTTTTTTTTTTTTACCTTTTAAAAAAAACCGACTGAACAAAAGGCGGTAGCAGAAACCTGAGTGTGCCGGCCGGCCGGCTGTGCCTAAAGGACGGATATCTTTAACCTCCTGTTGGGTCTGCATGGAGTTTGCTGGAAGGGTTATTTCTGGATTGTTTGTTTCATTTCTTAATGACATCTCTTTTCTTATCTGCAGGTCTCAGTGGCAGAGAGGAAGCGGCGTGTACTTGAAGTGGGACACGCCGCACCTTTCCTTCCACTGACTTTCCACTTGAGGTTTCCTCCTGGAGCATCCTGACTCGTGAGTGATGGAGTGGGACCCGCGCCTCATTGTCTTTCCTCCGGCTCCCTCAGTGGCTGCGGGAAGATGGCCTGACTTCTAAGCTCGGCCTCTCGCGGGCCAACAGAAAAGCCGGGAGTAAACATTCGGACAACCACCAGATGTTTGCGTGCACACTTTGAAGCATTTCCTCTTGTGACCTTCAATCGTCCTACAGGGAGACTGACTGGGGAAGAGCCGTTCCTTTACTCCCGCTTTCTGCTGACACTTGTTTAATGTCATTGGGCCAGTGCGGTTGTGAGGTTCACTCACTCAGTTCCTAAATACGCCCGCTTAGTTGTCTTTACGCCCTTTCAATTAATGGCAGAAATGTAATCCCATACTTATTTTTCATTTTTATGCCTCACAAAAACAAAAAGATGACATTAATTTTCCTCCAGAGACCCCCGTCTTCTTCCACCTGCGGGGTGAACACAATGGCAGGAAACGTGTGGGATTCGTTTGTTTGGAGTGAAATCAGCCGCCTGCTGACTTCCAAGAGAAAAAGGAGATTTCTTCCATTTCTAACAATGCGCTCTGCCTTTAGGATGTCGGGCAACAATGAACCCAAAGCGGTGTCTGCTCAGACCGACAGGCCCGTTCCTGAAAGCTGCGTTCTCATAAGTCGGCTGCTCCGGCTTTGGCGACGGTTTCACTCCGGACGTCAAACTCTGTTTGTCGTGCGTCAACATTTCGGTTTGCTTCTGGCGTTTGGGTTTGGGGAGGGAATGTTAGCAGAAAGTAAAGGAGGGGGCCTGTGGAAGGAACAGTCAGATAATGTGGCAGTGGTGGTGGTGTCATGGTCTGGGCCTGTCGTGCAGTGTCTGCCGTTCCAAACTGTTGTTGGGAAAACTATAAATTCTCTCTTCTCCTAAACTCCAGCTGTGGGTGAGCCTGGTCGGGCCATGTTTATACCATGTGGACCCCCACCTCTCCTGGGCGGGGGTGGCCGGCCCCTGCCTCGCTCTCTCCTGGACCAACCGTGGGCTGGTTGGGTGGCTGCCTGCAGCGTGGGGCGGGGGCCCTGGCTCGTGCCTGGGGTTAGGGTTGGGGGATGCTCAGAACTACTGGGTGGTGGTGGGGGGCTCTCCTGGGGATGGGCCCCCCCCCCGGCGCGGCGGAGGAGCTATTCTTCTGGTTGGGCTGGCTCTTGCACTCTCTGATAGATCGGGTAACGACACTGACGACGTCTGGCTCCAACATGGCGGCGTCCGTTCCGCAAAGAAATGGCGACTGAATTGCCTTCATTTAGGTGGAACTGGAATAAACCATTTCTACAGGGGACGTCATACTGTAGGCGGTGTGGGTAGACCGACCTGAGGTCACTCGCTCAAAAAGAACTCTAAACAGAACTTTTCTGTAGTCGGCCCGCCGGCGCCGTTGACGCGACATCTAAGAAGACACGGATCCAAACGCTCCAGTAAACTCCAGCATCTTCAATCCAGTTCAGAGTTGACGGTGAAAATCTCTCTAGTGTCCATAGACTAAGACAGGTCCCTCCACAATAAAAGACTTGGACAGAAACACGTTCAAAACCTCCCAAACCAAAGCAGACGCTTTTGTTTTGTTGTGGATTTCTGAATAAATGTGATTTTCACAGAGAACCGCTGAGCCTCCCTGCACTTCTGCACACGCAACTCAGCAAGTCCAGCAAATAGTGGGCTGCTTTTGTCAGACAATACATAGCATACAATGCACACATTGTTGCGTAAGTCTCCACCGAGGGCTGGGGTCGGCGGGGCCAAGCAGGGGCCGCTCAGAAAGAAGAACAGCAAATCCACGGCGGTTGTGAAGGTGGCAGGAACCGGCGGGGTTATTTTTCTGCCTTTCTGCCTCCTCAGGTTCTGAAATGAACACCCTGTTGCTGAGGGTGGGGCCGCTTACAAAACACGCCGCTGAATGGTGGGAAACGGGCCGCACCTAGGGGGACAAAGGAATGCCCCGGTGGACCATCACTCAACCGCTGTTGTTGTAAATAAACTGGGAAGTGGTGCCACCAGAACCCAAAGGCCACGCCTCCGTGCTTCACTGGGGGGCAAGCATGCGGAGTTTAAATCACACGCCTGAAGGTGCAACTCCATTTTTCTTCACACACATGTGAAAGGCCTGCAGCTCGTGGTCCATGCAGCTGCGGGGCTGATTCCCGTGGTTTCCACTCGGTTTTCACCCCCCTGCCAAAGAAAAAGCTCTTTTCTGCCCCTGGCAGCTTTTCTAACGTTTCTTTTGTCTTCTCGTCTGGTCACTGCTGCCTTTCTTTCCCCAGACGGAGGAGACTTGAATTCAGAGCCGTGTCCTCGTCTGATGGATGGGGGGGCTTCGTGTTAATCACCCCCACAGCTCTGCCTGCAGGTCAGGCGCTGCAGAGACTGTCTCCGCCTTCAGGCCCGGTACCAGGCTCCACCGCCGGACAGGGTTGGTGTTTGTGCTGCAGGGAGTGTGGCGGAGGAGGCAGCGGCTGCCTTTCACTTTGGCTTTACTCATCAGATAAGAACTGTTGGTTCTGGGAAGAACTCCTTCTCCTGCCAAACGTCACAGCTCAGTAAATATTTACAATCCTCCTGAAGTCTCTACAGAGGCTGGAGATTCTTCACTTTTCATGGTCCAAACAATTAAAATGCCTTTTCCAGGCTTTGATCTTGTCTCTATTGAATCTAATGGACGTGTAATGACAGGAAGTGAAAACACAAACACTTGAATCCAAGGAGACACGACCAAACACTTTCCCAATGCACTGAAAAAGGCTGCTGTTCAAAACAAGTTTTAAAACAGTCAGTCAGTGGATCCAGTAGAACGTGTCCTTACAGACCCACTCGCATGAAAAAGCTGTTTTTAACATGTTCCTGTGGCATTTTTGGAGTATTTCTTTATTCAAACCCGCTGAGTCTTTCTGGGCACACGATGCTGCTGGAGCCTATCACAACCACTGTCGGGCAGCAGTCTGTCCACACTTACACCTGGGGGGGCAATTTAGACACGCCAAACCGGGGATCCCAGACGAATCCACACATGCATGAGGAGAGGATCCGAACGCCACACAGAGGGGGGCCAGCCGGGATTTGAACCAGCGTCTGACCGCTGTGCTGCTGTGCTGATAAAACTTAAGAAATAGTTTGTACAGTTCATAAAGGCTGCATCCCATAGAGATGCTGCTTAGAATAAGATCAATTCAAGGTTTGGTGTTTTTGCAGCGTATTACTGAAAACACCAGGCGAGTTCCTCAAAAACAGGAGTCATCCTCTAAAATAGAATTCTGAGTCATGTTTGCTCAACGCTTGCGATCAACAGGGGAGTTCTCTTCATTCCAAATGACATGTTATTGGCGAGTTGCAATCATGTGACCTTTTTTCAAGGTCAGCTCCCCTTTCATTTCAGTGACAGATGCAGGAATTCTCCTGACCAGACGGGAGCTACCATCTGCAGCGCGGGGACGGCATTCCTGGGATTACATCTGAGGCTGCGTTCAGCCACGCCAAGACTCAGTCCAGGAACTCGGTTGAAAAGTTCCCGTCCTGCGCCTTTAGCTCGCCGTGTTTTGGTCGTGGCCGACCGGGGTCACATGGTGTCAAGGATGGTTGTTTACACGCCGAGGATGACGGCGTGGACCTGCAGCTCATTCATGAGCGGGGTAGGTCCGGGGGGGGGTAAACCCCACTCTGCCTCTGGAAAGGGGATGATATTTGATCTGTGGGTGGGAACTCCCTCTCTGCACAAACACTGCCATGAACCAGCCGCGCATCCACAACCTATGGCATTTTTCATAAATGTAGAGTTGTTGGTGTCACACAAGAAACGGCACAAATCTGGAAGTCTGGACTTTGATCAAGTCCAGACCTCCTGTTTTATTTCCTCTGAACCGCTCCCTCATTCTGTCGGGATTATGGTTCCTTTACGGCGCCAGGAATGGAAAACCTCTGGTGTGGTTGGAGCTCTGATCAGACGGCATGCAGAAGATGCAAAAAAAATAGTTAATTTAAAATAAATAAGGAAAATGAAATAAAAAAGAAAAAAAATAAATAAATAAAATGAGATTTAAAAAAAAGACACTTTTTGAAATAAATAAATAAAATGAAATAAAATAAAATTCAAATGAAACAAAAGAGGGCAGAACATTCAGGAATGTCCCAAACATTTCCCTGAGCTAAAGCCCCGGGTCATCAAATATCATACCTGACAAAGGATTTGGGAAACGGGTCATGGGCCCGGAAAGGAAAGCAGCTACTGTTAAATAACCAGTTGGACAACTCTTGTTGACGTGTGAAACCTAATCTCCTGCCAGCCGTCCTGTAATCGTTCCCTTCGCCTTTGGAGAATCGTGTAAACTCCACTTCTCCAAAATTATTGCATAATCCCAGATGTTCAATCCAGATGGCGACTGGACTCAAACGGTGAGCGGTTCAGGCTACAGAGTCATGAGTGGAAAGAGAGAAAAACAATCAGAAACACTACATTCATCTAATAAATTAGTACAATGGAATTAAATCAATAGACTGGATTTGAGTTAGCCCCGCCCACTGATGTTGATAGTTTGACAGCTTTAATTCATAAACCCTGCAACACTAAACCATAAAATAATGAACTTTTAACAGGAAATGAATATTTATTTTAATTCATTTGTGACACATTTATTGAATTATTGAGTTTGGGTTAATTGAGTTGAATTTGTGGTCTTTGGTCTTCCATAAGGAACCAGGATCTCATCCGTCCACCAAACGGTTCTCCAGATGTTTTTGCCTTTGGCTTATATCTTTGACTGGTGAACTTTGACCTCCAGAGCGTGGCGTGCGGCCTGCTCGGTTTATGGACGATCCCTCGCTGTCTTCCTCAGCTCGTTTTTTCGCTGCTCCAAGCAAGAGCCACACACCGCCTCTGAAAGGGTAAAAGCCAGGGGCGGAGCTACAATTTTTGAGGCAGTGTTAGTATGATTATTGACAAAGATTAGGAAATCATCAATACGAGTTTTTTTTAAACATTACAACATAACAAAAGCAACATTTTTAAACCAAGTGAAAAACAATAAAACTGTTAGAAATATTTGATCCTTTCAGTTGTAAACATTCTAAAGTCTCCTCCCACCGTCGCACGTTAGTTCACACCAGCTTCCCTGTAACGTGAGATCTTGACCTGAGGGGGGGGGGGGGGGGGGGGGGCGTCTGTATTGTTGCTTAGATGTTGTAGATTTGACCGTCCAACAGGCACGAACCCGTGTTTGTCAGCCACGTGGTTTTATTTAAATCATTTTATGAGGTAGAAATGTTTACATTGAGCTTTTACAAAGTTTACAGAGGCTCCGCCCATCAGTTATCCGAGAGGATTTAGCAGCTCTTTGTGAAGCGCGTGATTCAGACTCATGAGTTCAACTCACAGGCCTGGGGGAGGAATCACCACAAACTCTTCTTTAAAAGTCAGAGAATGTGTGTTTTCTTTATGGTTATGGGAAAGGAGTTTGACGTCTTAAGGCCCGAGCTAATATTTGAGCTACACACGTGGCCCCCGGGGCCCCGGCTAAGCCGAATGAACCAGAGTGGATGACAGAAGCCAAAATGTTGCGTTCGTCCATCCAGATGCCAAGTTTAAAGAGGTTAAGGGACAAAAAGGAGTCTTCCTGTGTGAGATGGTGTCAGATGGCGTAAAAGACAAACCTCCAGAGTCCTGAAATGTACGGAGTGATACTGATGCCACCAGAGTGCAAACTAAACTTTCTAAGATGCAAATGAAAATATTAAATATTTGCTTTGAAAAACATTTCTTTTTTGCTTTCAATTTTTTTTTTTTTTTTTATTTTTTTTTTGCTTAAAAATCTTTCTTGGTATCAATTTTTTTTAGGATATAAAAGCTTTTTTTTTCTTCAATTTTTTTCTTTTTTCACATTTTATTTTGCTTTCAAAAATTGTGGGTTTTTTGCTTTCAAAAAAACGTTTTATCTTGTAATTTTTTTTGCTTAAAAAACTTTTTTCCTACATTTTTTTTACAATTTTTTTTTGCTTTCAAATATTTCTTTTGTGCTTTCAATTTTTTTTGTTCAAAAATTCTTTTTTGCATTTACAACATAAAAGTTTTCGCATGCGTTGTGTCTCATCTCGCCTCTTATGAAGTGATATTTATGACGCCACAATAAAAACAAAATGTTCCCAGTTGCAAAAAAAAACTGAAAGAAAAGAAAAAGTATTATAAAGCAAATATTAAATTTTTGCTTTGAAAAACTTTTTTATTATAGTATAATATATAGTTTTATATATAGTATATAGTATAGCATTATATATAGTATTATATTTTATTATAGTATTATAAAGCAAATATTAAATATTTTGTTTGCAACATGCGCATGAACATCACTCCATAGAAAGGAGTCTCTGTATGACGTGTGGCGTCTTCAGCAGGAAGAGGAGACATCAGTGAAGCTCTGCTGACCAAACAGAAAGGAGTCGGTCACTGAGGTTAACCTCCTTCACCCCCCCTTTCTGTAGGCAGGAACAATGTTCCTGCTTTACTCTGCTGTTATCCCCCCCCCCCCCCCCCCCCGATGATTTTCTTTAACTTTTTTTTCACCGCTGTTGTTTGAACAGATGCTGCCCCCCCTCCTATAGCCCCCCCATCCTCTGGGAGCAGCCGTGAGGCCCGGGACAATGAGGCAACACTGGATGACATTATTGGTGAGAGTCCGGCCCCCCCCAGACGGTTCCTCTCAACATCAAATGAAGCCCCGTTTATCGCTTCCCGCCGCCGCCGCCGACCTGCAGCCTTTTGTTCCGTCTTATTTATGAATGGATTATGTCAGAGACGCTGGATGGCCGCATTCACCTCTCAGTTCAGACGAAAACCAAAGCTTTTGGGTTCGGGGGGGGGCAACAGTTGGGAACACAGAGATGCATGCTGGGATGTCATGTGTGGGCGGCGCTCAGGTGAAGCCTCCACATGATACAGTTTGCAAGTCGGCGCAGGTCTTCACAGGTTTGTGAGCAGATCCCAACCAACAGCACGGGCAGGAAGGACGAAGGGGGGGGGGGGGGGGGGGTTAGGTGTCTGACGCCGGTAAAACGGTTGTCCAAAAGGTTCTGACCACAATCAGCCTTTAGAGCAAACACATGGTCAATGGCGTATACTTATATAGTGTTTTTCTACCTACAAGGCCAAAGCGCTTTACAGTCACACACAGTCACACACACAGTCACACACACATTCACACACTGGTGGCCGCTCCGCTGCCCAACACGGTGGTCCGCCTACCACTAAAGGCAAGGTGGGGTTCAGTGTCTTGCCCATGGACACTTGAGTGTGCAAGGCGGGAATCAAACCTGCAATATTACGATCATGGGTCGACCGCCCTACCGCTGCACTACGGCCGCCCCTAAAGACACACTAAAGGACGAAAGAAAGCGGTTAGATATGACACAAACACGAGGCAGAAACCTCATCAGAAAAGAAAAGACTCTACAAAACAGAACAGAAAATCCTGGAGGTCCAAATCAAACTGTAGATGAGACGTCAGGAAAGCGGTTCTGGCTGCCAGTACTGCAGGAAAACGGGCCTGTGGCTGAACTTTACCTGTGATGCATCAGCGAAAAGGTTTGTACCTTCTGAGTCTGGACATGTTCAGAAACACCGAGAACCTTTTCTGTGAATGATCTACGCTGGGTGTGACCAATCTGAGATGACTGTGTGAGTGGGAGAGCCGAGGGGGGGGGCAGCCTTTGTTGTTTTTAACAGAAACCTGCTGAGACTCCTTGCTGGGTGGAGCTAAGCAGCTGCTGTTGTCGGTAAACAAGGACGGGGGGGCAACTTATGGCCCCCGAGGTGTCCCGTTTCAACCCTATGGCCGCCGGATGATCTCCGAGTCCTAAAGAAACGTCACCTTTGACCTTTTCTAAATGTAAGATTTGAAGGCCTCTGAGCAGAGGCAAGCTTTGGAGGGGTGGCATTTCTGTTTTCCCCTCAGCTTCTGAAATCCTTCCTTACAGCCCCCAAGCCGGTCACGGGTAAATTCAAAGCCTGTTCTTTCACGGTAAACGTTTGTAGAATCTTTTTATCTCCGGTTTTGGACATTTTTGCTGGTTTCTCCTCCACACAAGGAGGAGCACTGACTCCTCGAACTATGAGAGAAGCGTGAACAAGTCAGCCAAAACAAAGGAATTTGTCAGAAAGAAAAACAATCAGTGTGGGCGTGCATTCACATAGAGCGAAGACCTTAGTCACACGGTGCACTCATTGACCGATGGAGGTTCCAGGGGTTTTTGGGTCATCCGGGTCCCTGGAGGGTCATAGAGAGGAGCGGCTGACATCTTCAGGTGAGCGCAGGTGCGTCTTGCAGTTCCCTCGAGTCTCATACGGCTCTAACTCGTAAGGGGAGTTAAAATAATTGCGTCACACCTACTTCCCCCTGACATGTGACATACCGAGCGGTACAGTCCAGTCTGCTGTTGTGAGCGTTTCCATGACTAAATCAACCCATTAGGCCAGACCGAGCCCACTTTTGGGCCCACCACCAGTCGTAGGTCCATAGAGAAATGGAACGGACCAGTTAGGGCGGAGCTACTGTTGAAACCGACTGACTGGCTGAAGGTCACTGTGATAAAAGTGGCCGTATTCCTTTTTCGCCACCAATATTTTGTAGATACAAAGTACCAAGAGCCAAAGGAAACAAATGAGCGGCTGGATGACCTCCATTGTTGTTGGTAATAGTTACCCCCCCCCCGCGTGCACCTTGACGGTCCAACTTTGAGAATAGAATAGAATATCTTTATTTATGTAGCACTTTTCCCAGAAAGAATCACAAAGTGCTTCACAAAAGGAGCATAAGATCCAACGGCTTGAAGTGAGAGATCTCCTCTCGTCCTGAAGCGGGTCTTTGGAACGCTTAGAAGACTTTGGTTGGAAGACCTCAAGGATCAAGCCGAAGAGGATGGGGTCAAAAGGTCAGATATGTACATTGGAGCTTGACCACACAAGGCTCTAAAAACTAGAAGTAGAGTTTTGAGTGGAGACGCTCACCAGAATTGCCTGGACCATTCTAAAGCGGACCGTCGCCCACAGCGTGCCCGTAGAAAAAGCAACATTTTGGCTTTAGGGGCTCATGGGTCTGCGACTTTTTACATCTGATGCTTTGGTCTTTGGTCCTGCACGCAGCCGTGACTCAGGCTTGGAGTTTCAGACATAAGAAACAGGCAGCAAAATCCAGCCTGAAAAGGTTTGAGGAACGCTAACAAGCGCGGCGGCGTTCAACCTCTCAGGACCGGTTGTTACTTGTTTCATGGAGCTGGTGGGGATGTCATTTGGTAAAGGAACTCCGAATAATGTGTACATCATGATGTGGAGTTGTGTCGCGGGGGAATTGGCTCTAAATAGACAAACAAATGAGCCCACTTTCATTTCCCTCGCTGCAGAGAAAACTCAGAGGACCTTCCAGCCTTTTTGAACTGCAGCCGTTCAGATGCGTTTAGAGCGGACGCCAAAAGACTTGAGCAAATGAGGAAAAATGTACGTTTTCAGCAATTTATTAAATGTATTTAAGACATCAACAAGATTTATGAGGAAAAATTAAGTTATTGTCTTAACATGTGGTGCTAAATCCTACTTTTGGGCCCTCAGTTAACTAAAGCAAGGTTTTCACTTCTCAAAACATTTAAAATCTAAAATATGATTTTATTGATGGTAAATGTTTGTATAAATATTGTCAATTTCACTTGTAAATTTGGACTGCTTGATAACTCTGTGTGTACTGTGTGTACACTACTCATATTGATATGCTGTTAATCACTTTATGACTGCAATTATTCACACCAGTTGACTTTATTTTACTGCCCCATTGAAGGACCTTTTATTTACTGACACGTGAGGAACTCAAAAGCCTCTTTTTTTTCTTGAGGAAGAACTAAATTCTAAATTCAGCACAAAACCAAAGAAAAAAGATTCACTATTGATCTTCAACTAACAAACTACCAAAAAAAGGCTGCATGAACCAAACTGAAATCATTTTTAAAAGACAAATGCATGAATAAAAACTGGCAAAATATGATTGTTTCAAACTTTTGTAATGCTTTTAATTTGACGATGATTATTCTTTGTTTTAAAGGTATTTATAAATGTGATGCCATGTTTTTAAGAGTTTTCACAAATGACAGAAAATAAAAACATCAACAACATCTAGATTCGTTTGGTTTAATCTGTTTTTCGTTCTTCAAATTTATCTTTTTCACAAGTATTTATATTTCCTTTAATTCGCTCATTTTCCGCTCTAGAAAATTGTTTTTGTTTTGTTTTTTGGAGGAGAACAGATTAAAAAACCGTCATTTGAGACTTTTTTCCATCCATTTCTCTGTCTGTAATAATGTCAGAGGGACTGTCGGACGCCGTGAAGCAGCGGGAGTCGGTAAAGCGGAGCCGCGCTGCCGGTTCTCCGCCGCAGGTCGAGCGTTCGGCTCCGCTTCTCCCACCGCTCCGCCACCTTTATGGGAGCCCCGCCCTGAAATCAGTCGATGAAGTTCAGCAGCGCTCTCCCCACGCCGGACCAATCAGATCTCGGGAGGGGTGGTCTTCTGCCGGTGGTCCGTGGGGCCGGTGGCCAATCAGAAAGCCCGCGCGGCAGACAAAGCGCTTTCGTCAACGGCTGTTGGTGGTTTGAACGGGACTATATTCGCATCGGGGCGGGGCTTATTTAAGGAGTCACGATGGGGCGAGATAGCGGTTTGCATATAAAAGTAACGGAAAAACCGCTGCGCAGGTTTTTGTTGTTTCCTGTCAAAACACCGGATGAAGTTTAAATTCCGAAGTTGCCCCCTCCCCGTGCTACCTCAGATTTAGCTAATAAAGTTGTCTAGATTCAAATCTGTCCCGCTCACAGACACATAAACGCCATTTTGGTTTGGTTTAAAATCGAGACTTTTATTTTGTTGACAAAGAGGTAAGTTTGATACTCCACACCTCCACCGCCCGAAGCGACGCTGTTCGCCTGACTGCCTTTATTTATGCGGGGAGGAGGAGGAGCAGCAGGAGGAGGAGGAGGAAGAGGAGGAAGAAGAGGAGGAGTGCCCTTCTTCTACTACCCGATACTGGCGGAGCCGCCGTCTCATTTCTCCGCCGACTCCGAGCAGCTCGCGCCTCCTGCGGCTCCTCCACCTGATAAAAGTGAACTTTCCGTTTTTTAGAGCCCATTTTTAAAGTGCCAACAGCGCCGGAGCGGGAGGAGCACGCGGAGCCACGAGGAGAACTTCAACCCCCACTTTGCTGCTCCGGATTCGGCGGAACTGAGGTTTCACAACCGCACCTCTCGCCCTCGTCACCTTTTTTTTTTTTTTTTGGTTTGTTATTGCCAAACATTTTTTTGTGGACGCGCGTGAAGAGCGCACGCGGGCACCATGACTCGGAGATCGTGCTGCATTTACGTCACGGGGATCGTCAGCGCTCACCTCCTCATCCTCGGCATCGCCTTGGTGGTGGCCCAGGTCTTCCAGACCATGATCCACGAACGCCTGAAGCAGGTAGGTCCGCGCGCGCGCGTGCCGGTTGCAGCCCCGGGAGGCGGTGTCCCCCCCCCACCCCAGCAGGGGTCCGCATGACCGGCGTGGAAGTCCCGTTTACGCGGATGCTCATCAGATGATCAGCCTTCACGTGTGCTCCGAGGGTTCGATCCCCGCTCTAACGAGGGTCATTGAACGCATCTGTTTGATTCAAAAAAGCGTAAAGGAATTTGTTGTTTAATGCCCCCCCCCCACCCCCCTGTGACCCAGTGACACATTTCACCCCACCGCTACATGGAGAGTTCACCTGAAGACCATGTGACCTGGGGGGGTTCAGGGAGGGGGGAACGGGCTTCAGTTGATGCATTTAGTGAACGAATCAAACCAGAGATGATTTCCTGAAGGAGTCCTGGCAGGTGAAGCGGGGTAGTCTGGTGCTGGAGGGGGAGCAGAGGTGATGGGGAGGGTGGGTGGGGGAGCAGAGGTGATGGGGAGGGTGGGTGGGGTTGCATCCGTCTGCTCACATCCTGCTGACCTGCTCCAGAAAAAAAGCTGCATTCCTCTTTCAGATGGCTATCCATCAATCTGACTCCTCATTTTTTGAGTTGGGAGGAGGAGGCGCGCCTGGATTTACTCTGAACGCCTCGTCCTAAATCCTGGACGGAGGCCCGAATGAGGAGTTTGGGAAGTTCATCCACTGTGGTGACGTGAAACGGCGGGTAATCCTCTTTCGCCACAGTTTTCCCTTTAACCGCAGCGGAGCAGATGCTGCTCTGGACCACCGGCCTCCTGAGGCCCTGTGAGGAATTTCTCTGACTTCTGGGCCCCGAGGGCACGATTTTCTGCCCCAGAGCCATCGCCTAATTCCTCGCTCCTGCCTCGCCCAATCAGATGGCGGCAGACTCCTCCTGCCACGCCCTCCCGCCGTGTTTTGAAGGCTTGTCCCTGAGTAACAGCAACCTTGAAGGTGAAGGCCGCGGCCGGCGCTGAATTCCACCTTCTGGCGCTTTGGCTGCGGCTCAGGCCGTCATCAGACCTTCAGCTGAAGGTCACGGCAGACCAGGACGGTCAAAGGTGGAATTCCCAGCTGACGGCGCCGGGTTCAAACCAGGGATCGGTGCCGGTTGGCCTTCAGCGTTGTCTTCTTCACTTCCAGCTTTTAATTAGAAAGTCAGCAGGACTCCAGAGAGTCCGGCCTGTTAAACACCTCTAGAGGGACGTGCTGGAGTCTGTGCCGCCAAAAAAAAGCATTTTTTTGACTAAAAACACACTTCTGCTCTAAATCAGACGTGTTCTGGGGACATTCTGCTGTGTCGGATCATTACACTCAAATGTTTGTGTACAAAAGGGATTCCTGTGAACTTTGACACCGCCCTTCGTCGCTTCTGCAAAGTTTCTCCAAAAGCCGTTGGTCTCCTGGAAACGGCGACACAAACAGGAAGCTTTAAGTGAAGGCGCCACGGCGATAAGCAGCTGAGAGCGGCCAGCGCGTCCGGCTTCTTCAAGAGCATCTCAGGAGGAGGAGGAGGAGGAGGAAGCTCCTCTGCCGTTTAAGGGTTTTCAGAGCAGATGAGGCCACCCCCCCCCCCCCAAAAAAAAAACCTCTCAGGCAGCCCCTAAAGTCAACCAAACGTTAGAGACCCTCCGCCATGTTTGTTTGTGTTTTTTAACGTGTTTTTGAGGCATTTTTCTCATATTTTTACAATAAATTGAGATTAAAATAGCATTTTAAATGGATGTGAATCAGGAGCAGACGAAAAATGAAAAAGATGGTATTTGTAGAAAATACGCGGGGCGGGGCCACAGTGTCCCTGCGCCGCTCCATTCGGATGCATCCACTAGATCCATGAACGTCTCTGTTTTCCTCTGAGCTGGAATCCGGTTGGTGTTCGGTTGGGGGGAATGAGGGGCTGGAAGCTAGCAGGAGAGGTTATAGAAATCTCAGTTAGGGTGGGCGGGGCTGCTTCCCGCCAACCGTTTCTGACGGGGTCTTTGCCCCGCAGGAAATCACGCTGACGGAGAAGAGCCAGGTGTTTGAGTCCTGGAAGAACCCGCCTCCGCCCGTCTACATGGAGTACTACTTCTTCAACGTCACCAACCCCTGGGAGTTCCTGCAGGGCAAGAAGGCTTCCGTGAAGCAGATCGGCCCGTACACCTACAGGTGAGCGCTCGGGCTGCAGCCGGGGGGGGCGGGGCTTGCTTCCAGAGTGGCGGGTGTGACGGAACGTCTCTGTCCTCCACAGGGAATACCGGCCACGGGAGAACGTCACGTTCCTGGAGAACGGCACCAAGCTTTACGCCCTGAACCCCAAATCCTTTGTTTTTGTCCCGGAGAAGTCCGCCGGTAACCCCGAGGTGGACATGGTCACCACCATCAACATCCCCTTTGTGGTGAGTGACGCGAGGAAGCGACGCGGCCTCCGCCTTTGGATGACGGCTGCGATTTCAGTTCCTCAAACGGTGGTTCCGTCCGGTCGGAGGAACGGCGAGTTCCCCTCCGCCGCCACCTTTCCTCCCCGCTAACGCCGCGTCTCGTGTCTTCCAGGCGGTGATGAACGAGCTGAACTCCTACTCCTTCTTCGTGCGGAGCATGGTGTCCATCTACTTGTCCACCCTGGGCGTGGACGTCTTCATGAACCGCACCGTCCACGAGATCCTGTGGGGCTTCAAGGACCCGCTGCTCTCAAAGATCCACAGCGTGCAGCCCAACGTGGACGAATACTTCGGCCTGATGTGGAAGGTAAGCGTGACGTGGGTTCAAATCCCACCAAAGATCCTGTTTTTGGACAGCAAACGAGGACTTTGGGTCGGCTTGGTGCTGAGAGGTCAGGTTTTACTTCTCCTTCCGTCACAAAGACGGCGCCGCCTTCCTCAATTCAGAGGACGCCGCCTAAAACTGTCGACCTCAGCTCAGGGAGAGTGTCCGCCCTGTGATTGGAAGGTCGTTCAAATCCATACCAAAGACAGGACTTTAGCTTTAACTGATTCATTTAATCCAAAGTAAAGCAGTAAACGGATCTGTCCGCACAGCGAGGAGCTTTTCCGGGAGAATCTGAGAAAAAAATAACCCAAACAAACATTTCAAACTTTGAGAAAGAGCTGCTAGATTGTGTATTTTTTTTTTTTTTAACTCTCTCTAAGCAAATGGTTTGTATTTTTTGACTTTTCATAACCTTTATTTTGAAAATGGTGACAAAAAATACAGTTAAAAGAGGAAATGACTCATTTTAGAACAAGTTGGCCCCTGTAAAAAAATAAAAAAAAATCCTCATAGATGCTAAAACTGGCACTTATCTGTCCAACATTAATCTACTTTCTTGTGTTATAAAACAAAAGGCAATGAATGCCAGTCTAAACCAAAAAAGTTAGTTTTTTTGGACTCCTTTTAAGAGTAATTTTCTTATTTTTAGATCCTCGCTCTTCATGAGCTAGAATTCTTGAATTTTGAGGAAAGTTTAGAAAGTCGTTGAGCTGAAAGCAGCTGGAGCAGCGGTCCCATGTCTGGAACGCCTAACAACCAGGTTAGAGGTGTTGGCACGCATCCAGTAGTGGACTTTGAGGGGCGAGTTCAAACGCCCCCCTCTGACCCGCAGCGACCCCCCCCCCCACTGCCCCCCTGACGTGTTCTCGCCTGCTTGTCCTGCAGAAAAACGGCACGCATGAAGGAGAATTTGTCTTCCACACCGGGGAGCAGAACTATCTGGACTACGGCAAAATCGACACGTGGAACGGCCTGAGGTAACCCCGTTTTTTTTTGCCTTTGGGGGGGGGTGTTCTGTCAGCACTTTGCTCCCCGGGATGTTTGCGGTATTGCACAACCGGCATCCGAAAGGATCGCTGGCCACGCAGAGTAAGGTTGCAAAACGGAGGTTTGGGTAACCGACATCCGTGAGCGCCGTCAGCATCCGTGGGCTCAAACCGGTTCTGGCAGGAGCGTGGCGTCACGCGCCGCCTGACACGGGGAGGCGTCACGGTTTTCACCTCATTCAGCATCATGTCACCATAGTTTATTTAGCATTTAAGTCAGAGCATGAACCGCCCAAAGCTGCATTAGGAAGAGGATCTTTACCCAGAATTCCCTAAATATCTCGGCAGAAATGTGAAAGGTTGTCTTAAACCCCTGAGCTGGTGACTCCTACAGAACGGGCTGCATGTGAACGCACCGTTTTGGGATTTTCTAGTGTTTATTTAGGAAGAGCCTTACAGTGGGAAACCACCTTTACTTTGAAAAACCAGTGGGACTTCCTGGAACAGAGTCTGAACACGTTGCCTCCTGTTTCTGCAGGGAAATGTCCTGGTGGTCGTCCAACCAGAGCAACATGATCAACGGGACGGACGGCGCCGTCTTCCACCCGCTGATCAACAGGAACGAGCTGCTCTACATCTTCGCCGCCGACCTCTGCAGGTTCGTTTGCCCTTTGATTTGTTTACAGTCAAAGCGTGGCGGCCAGGCGCGGCAGGAAGCGGCGCCCGCCGGGGCCGCTCCTCGTTCAGGTTTGATTCCGGTTTGCGTCGACCCCCAGGTCCATCCATCTGGCTTACGTGGAGGACGTGGAGGTGAAAGGGATCCAGGCGTTCCGCTTCGCCCCCCCGGAGGACGTCCTGATGAGCCCCAAAGACAACCCCGCCAACGCCGGCTTCTGCGTGCCGGCCGGAGACTGCCTGGGCACCGGCGTGCTGAAAGTCAGCGTTTGCAGAGAAGGTACGGGGCCGCCGCTTGACCCACTTCTGCCGCGGCGTGCGGGACAACGTCCCCCCAAAACCCTCCAGTCAGCGGGCGGCGAGCAGAGTTTATTCAACCCGCGTGGATGATTAACGCGCTGACGAAGCGCGGGGTCATCGGAGGCCGTTTATGGCTCTGATAAGGCAATCTGAGCGCCGATTGAGCGGCCAATCACAGTCATTAAC
The DNA here is from genome assembly GCA_023969325.1 of Oryzias curvinotus. Lineage (NCBI taxonomy): Eukaryota > Metazoa > Chordata > Actinopteri > Beloniformes > Adrianichthyidae > Oryzias > Oryzias curvinotus. The sequence goes on from CM043714.1 coordinate 32,228,044, forward strand.
GGCGGTTCCTGAAACCTGGACTTTGCTGTTTGTTCATTCAGATCGATTCAAGCCTTTCGTTTGCTTTGCTTTCGTCATCCGTTTGGGGGAAAATTCTGCCGACTGCAGCAGACGAACTCGCCGCCGCTGAAAACCTTCGGTCTGTTTCCCGTTTTTTTGCGGACGCCTCAAACCTGCAAAGCAGCACATTTTCCCTCCTTTTCTGCTGTCCGTCGTTACAGGTCATCGTCATGGCAGCACTTTAGCTGCTTTTTCCCGTCAAAGGAGAGATTCTTTACAACAGGAATCCTCCTCTTCCATCACGCCTCGGTGTTTCTGCTCAGACTTAAAGAGCCGCTCTGATGAAAACGGGGATTTTGGTGTTTTTAGAGTCTTAATGTCTGATGAAGGTTGACACAAAGGAGGTAAATGAAGCTAAATATTGCAGCATTTCTGAGTATTTTTGCATTCAGATGTTGAGAAACAGGAAAAATGTGTCTGGATGAAGCTTGCAGTGGCTGTAAATCTAATCAGTGGGACTTTTACGACCATCTGTGGATAATGCGGTTTAATCTAAACACCAGCGTTTGTCTGGAGGGAACCAGGAAGTCCAGGAGGGATCCTTCTTCACGTGTGACCTCGTTAACTGGAGCTTTGTCCTTCACTCTCAAGGTCTTCTGGTTGCAGCAGATATCAGTGGGAGGCTTCAGGAAACATATAAAGCTATCGGCCGCTCCATCGCTCCCAGACATCGTGGTATCTCTGTGCTCACGTGTCTCCTCCTCTCCTCTCCTCTCCTCTAAGGTGCTCCCATCGTGGTCTCCTTCCCCCACTTCTACCAAGCCGACCCCAAATACATCAACGCCGTGGAAGGGATGAACCCCAACAAGGACGAGCACGAGACGTACCTGGACCTGCAGCCGGTAGGTCCTGCAGTCCGTGGGGCTGACGCCACGCTCTCAGGTGTTCTGCCTCAGCTTCTGGACTGAGGCGCTGTCTGCCCGTGTTTTCAGACCACAGGAGTCCCCATCCGAGCCTGCAAGAGAGCGCAGCTCAACGTCATCGTGAAGAGGATCCCGGGCTTCCCGTGAGTTCCTTCACTGCTGGTTCACTGCTGGTTCACTGCTGGTTCACTGCTGATTCACTGTGGCATTAAATATAAGCCCTATAATGCAGGACTGTCCGGCCTCCTGGACCCAAACGCTCACAGTTTTACTACGGTGTCACCAATTAAATGGGAACATTTTCCAAAGACTATGAATCCTCTTCTGATGCTGAATTTCTTGGACGATTTATTAAAAACAAAAGTAAATGAACATTTATTCAAACGAAAAGTCGTTTGTGCCGTTTGTGTTCTGAGAGATTTCCCGTTTTGGACGCCTCAAAAAGCGTCTTGTACAAAGCATGAAGGAGTCGGCGAGGAAAAACAGTTTGGTAACAGTTTTCACTTAAAAAAAAAACACATTGTGAATAAAAAAAAATGTTTTAATGTAAAAAAAAAAAAAAAATACTGAAAAAAATGATAAACCTAAAACTATTTCCTCCAACGGAGGCCAGTTTACAAACTTTTTCCTTTTTTAATTACGACTTTTAAGTCGTAAAGTCATGAGAAAAATTGTCATAACTGTTGAATTACCAGAATAAAGTCGTAAATTTAAGATTTTTCTTGTCTCTAGTATATTTACGACTTTAATTCTCATAATTTTACTTCTTTATTTTTATTTTTTGGTGGCCCTAAAACTCTGTCGTAGTTACCAAATTAAATTTTGTACCAGTTGCTTTTTTTCCCATTTGGTTCTGTTGTGGAGCAGAATTGACACATCAGAACCTCTATAAACCAGTGGGCTTAAGGCCACGCCCCTTTGTCAAGTTGAGATCAACTCTGAATAAAAACTGTAAATTTAGGAGCGACAGTAAAGGCAAAACTGAAACTAAAGCAGGAGCTGCTACGAATAAACACCATGTTTTATTGGAAAACAGATTTAGCTTCGTGGTTTACAGTATTTATTTATTTTGCAAAATGTTTTATATTTCTTTTGATTTTCCAACTTGTACTTTCGATGTAAACCAGTTTTAGAACTGATTTTTTTTTTATGATTGCTTTTTTCCCTTCTCTTTAAACGGTTGCCGGTTCAACTCCGTGTTTTTCTGACCGTCTGGTTTTCTGTCCCTCAGAAAAACTCGCCACATCAACGAGACCATCTTTCCCATCATGTTTGTCAACGAGGTGAGGAGATCCTCTGATCCACGGTCAGAGCGACAGATCCCAGCGCCAACTCACGCTTTTCCTCCCTGTGCCGCAGACGGCGACCATCGACGACGGGTCGGCAGCTCAGATGAAGACGCTGCTCCTCATCGTCACGCTGGTGTCCAACTTCCCCGTGTTCATCGTGGGCATGGGCATCATCCTGCTCCTTGTGCTCGTCGTGCTCTTCTGCCGAAACCGCCAGAAGAAGGTAAGGAGCCGCCACGGCGCCGCAGTAGTGATGCGCACTAACGTAGGCGTGCGTGGTCCTCACATAGCTGTAGATGGTAGCGTCACAGACGATAGGAAATGTTAGTTTGTGATGTTTTTGACTGGATGTCTGTTGTGTTTAACTCGTTTACCTGCGCTCAGCTTCTGCAAGTTTAACCCCAAGCTTGTTCATGTTTATGTTTACCACAAAGCTGCTGACTTTGCTGCAAACGCCTCTTTACGTTTACCGCAAAGCACTTTGGTAAAAACGCATCTTTACGTTTACCGTAAAGAGGCTGACTTTGCTGCAAACGCATCTTTACGTTTACCGTAAAGAGGCTGACTTTGCTGCAAACGCCTCTTTACGTTTACCGTAAAGCGGCTGACTTTGCTGCAAACGCATCTTTACGTTTACCGTAAAGCGGCTGACTTTGCTGCAAACGCATCTTTACGTTTACCGTAAAGCTGCTGACTTTGCTGCAAACGCATCTTTACGTTTACCGTAAAGCGGCTGACTTTGCTGCAAACGCATCTTTACGTTTACCGTAAAGCTGCTGACTTTGCTGCAAACGCCTCTTTACGTTTACCGTAAAGCGGCTGACTTTGCTGCAAACGCATCTTTACGTTTACCGTAAAGCGGCTGACTTTGCTGCAAACGCATCTTTACGTTTACCGTAAAGCGGCTGACTTTGCTGCAAACGCATCTTTACGTTTACCGTAAAGCGGCTGACTTTGCTGCAAACGCATCTTTACGTTTACCGTAAAGCGGCTGACTTCGCTGCAAACGCATCTTTACGTTTACCGTAAAGTGGCCGACTTTACTGCAAACGATTGTCGGATCCGGCATCTGAGCGCCGAATCTGACTGTTTGTTCACGCACCTATGATCAACCAAAACGAAGAAACGTTCTGGTGTCCGTTTTACAACGACTATTTATGAATCCACTGTGTTCTGAAAAAGGAAAATATTGATAGTTAATTAAAAAACTTTTTTTTTTCTGCAAAAAATGTTCAAACGCAATGCATTGTGGTCTATATTCGCCAACCTTTTGGGTAATTTCTAATGCACTCGATTTTGGAACTGTAGATACGGGCAGCACTACAAAATGGTAAACACCACACATAGTGAAGGAATTCAGACACGGCCATTGTTTGTATCAAGCTACACGTCAGCCACGCGCAAAGTCCTAACTTTGTTAGTAACACGTAAAAAAAAAAAAAAATCTGACTCTGCTACGTGTTAGCCACGCTAGTAGCGTTAGTTGTGTTAGCATATTTACAACATCTGTAACACCAACCTTTTTTTCTTAATCCGTATATAAGGCGCTCCGGGTTTTATTTATATTTATATGTATAAATTTCTTAAGTTGAGGCATTTAGGTGTATCTTATCGTGTGGAACTAACGTAAAGTGTCGCAGTTCTGTGTTGGAAATGCTATTTCGTAATTGAAGAATAGAAATATTGACTGGATTCCGTAAACTATAGAAAAGTGCGGTAAACGCTGTTTGTTAAATCTCCGGGGCTAAAGGGTTAGCTTAAACGTAGCGGTGTTTTAGCTTGATGTGGAAATGCTTAATTGCAATATGAACTGTTGTATTAACCATGTTCCAGTTTTAATTTCCTGTAACCCCCCCTTTTTTCCTTTCTGTTTTAGAATGAAGTAAAACGTATTGATTTTAATGAGGCTTTTCCTTCTTTTGCTGTAAGTCTTCAGTTTTGCCTTTTTTTGTTCTTTCATTATTTGACATTTCTGGTTTATTGTTTGTGTTTTTGTAACTTCATCATCATCATCATCATCATCTCAGTGTTCTGTTGTTGTTGTTTTTTAAAGTGGAAGTTTTCATAGTTCTTGTGGTTCTGTGCGGTTCCGTTCTCTGACTCTGTTCTCCCGCTCAGACCGGGAAAGACGACGCGGCGTACACGCAGGTCAGCAGCAAACCCGACGACAGCTCCGAGACGCCGTCCGGCCAGATGATGCGGAACGGCTCCTACATCGCCCTGTCGCCGGTGGACGCGCAGAAGTGCTGATCCGGGGTCCCTCTTCCCGAACTCAGGGAGGCGGCAGCACGAGGGTGGGGGGTGGGACATTCTGGGAAAAAACACAAACCTCGGCGATGGGACACGCTCCGCCCCCGTCCTACTGCACACACACCCCCTCCCTCACTTCCTTCACCTCGGACACCCAGTGGGCGTGGCCAATGCCGGCCTGTGCCGTGGTCCCGGTTCTCCTCTTTCATCAGTGTTGTGAGGAACAGACTGTCAGAAACATCGGCATCCGCGCCTCGGACGCTTCAAAAGGCAAAAAAACGAAACAAAACACTATTTTTAAGAGCAAAATGAGCCAAACTTTAGCTAACTCTGATCCAGTGTAAGCTCTTTGCACTTGTATGCTTAGCAGATGAAACTGTATTTTCTTTTTTTTTTGTTTTTTTTTTGAGGACAACAGGTTTTTTCTGACGTTCCAGCCAAGTTCGGGCCGTTCCCGCTCTCTGCCAAACTCCGGTCAAACCCTTTCAAAGAGCTTCCAAGTCTCTGAACCAGTCTGCTGTGAACGTTTCTCTGGAAAAACGACTTTTTAAAAAAAATTTTTTGTCACGCAAACAAAAAAAAGGAAAGAAACGCCCACAAAACTTACAAGGGAGGCCTGAGCCTGTTTCTGCCTTACAGCGGCGCCGCAAAAACGCTGCAAATCTGCGGCTGAACGTTCGTGAAAAGAGGGACCTGCTTCAGAAACCTCTGACCAAAGCCGCTGTGGGCGGCGCCGGCGTGGGCGGGCCGCGCCGCCGCCGATGCTGTTACATTTCCTGGGAAGCACAGAAAGGATGGATGGAAGCGGCCCACACGCCGAACTCGCCCCCCGCACTCAGCCTGGAGACGCGTTCGTCCCGCTCGGTTCAGCGTGAAGTGGTCCGCCCCACATTTCTGGCTTCTCCTGAGCCGCGCCGCCGGTGGACGCCTCCGTGTTTCCAGCTGACGGAGCGCCTCCTTTTCTACACTTTAGTATTTGTTGTTGCTGCTAAACACGCCCCCCCCTGCGGAGGGGGAGGGGGGTCATTACAATGTGCTTCAGGTTGAACTTCAAGGGCTTCGAGTCCTCGTCCTCCCCCTCCCTCCGTGGTGCCAACCGGCCGAACTCCTGAGCACAAGATGCACAGCCCAAAGCTTTAGCGGTCACAGGCGGTGGAGCGCCGACTCCTGACCATCGCTGGTCTAGTCATTTCAGGATCGCTGGTCTAGTCATTTCAGGATAGTCGTCTAGTCATTTCAGGATCGCTGGTCTAGTCATTTCAGGATCGCTGGTCTAGTCATTTCAGGTGGTGGTGGGGTTAAGTAAATACGGGGTTCGAACCCCCAAAAGGCTCTTGGACCTTCAGATTTCTGGTTTGTGGTGGAGGATTTCCTCTTTCGCCTTGACGGCTGCAGCAATCAGCTGTTCGGCCAAAGCCAAGCCCCGCCCACCAGCAGCTGACGGTCTAAAAACCTTCCAGCATGGGGGGGGGGGATTGTTGGATTTGAAGGCGTTACGGCGCCGTCAGGAGACTTTCTGACGCTTCAGTGGATTCTTTCAGTCCTCGTTTTTGTTGATGTTCCTCGCCGCACTCGTGGCGCCGCCTTCTGCAGACCCTGCAGCCGTTCACCTCATCGAACCTGAGAGCTCTTAAACCCGGAGAGACACCTGAGCCGTCGCTGCTCTCCGCCACGCTGACCTTTACCGACCTTCAGGCCTTTGGCCCCTCCCTGCTTGACCAAAGACGCCCCCTATAGGTCAGTCCAGGAGCGGCCGTGCCACAAAACCACCGCCTACTCTACAAAAAGACGACTTGTGCCACCGCTGCAGTGTGCGCTTGTGTGCGTGCATGTGTGTTTATGAGTGTGTGCCTTTTCCATCGAGGCCAGATCACACAAAAAAAAGCAGAAAAGTGAAGAAAAGTGACGGGTATTTCTGTTTTTCTCCTCCTTTGGGGTCAAAATATCAAGATTGCTCTTTGAGCTGCAAGAATCTCAGTATTATGTAAAAATAAAAAAATGCAATATAGTTGTTAAAAATGGATGAATACAAAATTGGGGATTTTTTTTTTTTTTTTTTTTAGGGAACCACAAACTTTAAAGATGAACATTCCTGCTTTTGTGTTGCTCTTTGTGTTTGTCCTTCTCTTTGTAGTGTGATCTAGTGTTGTGCATTTATCACTACAAGCTGAATTTCAGAGTTGAAGTGAAGGTTTGTGAGGCTGGAAGCTGCGCAGCTGCGACTGCGACTGCGGCTGCAGCTGTCTGGCTTTGATTCCTGTAGAACTGGAAGGCGGATTATCTTGCGAAGCGCTCGTGTTGTGTGATGACTCTAGATGAATGAAGCCCTCCTTCAGGGACGAGCACTTGTGCCATTACCCCCCCTGTTTGTTTCTAACAGCCACACCTCCCCTTTTGATAGCCTAACATTTCATCTGACATGTCGACTAATTGAAAATGACAATCCCCTTTTGTCATGTTGGGTGCAAAATGATTTCTGTTTTAGTTTTGATATTTTACACTGCACAAATGTTTCTACAATGCTTTTGTAAACATTTCTAGTGTATTTCCAAAAAAAAGAGAGAAATAAAAGTTGCAGTAAAGTGCAAAAAGTCCATGATGTCTTTTGTTTTTCTCCTATTCTTTAACTCTGAAAGCCTTTATTGTGATGGGTGAAGATTTTCAGATTTGGTCTGTGAGACTTTTATTTTGAAAGGCTTCTCACATTTTTAGTTTAACACTTGGTCATTTTTTTGGGACATCAGAAAAATGTCCTCAAAGCAAATGATAATTTTAAATTGTGTTCTTTGCTATAAGTGAACACATCTACGGAGCCCTCTAGGTGCCAGTTATTTAAAAAAAAAAAGAAAAATAAATCCTGGAGGCCTCCGTACAAATCTGACAAGGAAGCCAGTTGAATTTTGATTTTAAGATTAAATTAAATCTTGAAATAGCTCAAAACACTCATGTAGGTCTATTGCTCTGATCATTTATTGTTCAAAAAAGGTTTTCTTTAAAGTATGTGAAGTAAATTTACAGTTTCCCTCCAAATATGTCCCATTTTTAAGTACAGCATCTGTCGTGACTCTCCTTGTTTCTGGACTATAAGCATTTTAAAGTAGGACATGGGTCACTGAAGTTTATTTTGTTCTAACATGATTCAACTTTGAAATGATCAACATGAACCAAAAAGCATTAAGGTCAATTTACACAGAAACAAAACTTATCAATTTGACAAATATGCCACAAACATCAAAACATTTAGCTAAATCATATATATGTTTACACATACTAAAACATATTTACTGATACAAAATCAAATGTCACTAGTATTAATCAATTTCTTTATATTGGAACAACCGTAGTAACACATTTTAATCCTAAAGTTTTGCTTAAAAAAACCAGGACATCTCCAGTTTACATTTGTTCTTGTTCTGCATAATCCAAACCTTAAATGACCCCTCAGATTAGTAGACCAGGGTTGTCTTCAAATACATTTAAAGGTTATATCTCAATGTTCAAATAAAAGTCTTGGAACGAAGCCACAAAACGTCTGCAGTAAAAATAATTTTGACTCTTTAAAGATTTTATCTCAAATATGATTTTCAGGATGAAATGAGCAACTAAATATTCAAGATTTAGAAAATCAGTCGATTCAGACTAGATATTGTACAGCATCTACTACAGATATACAAGTCTGTACAACCTAATGAATTAAATGAAAAAAACGACACAAAAGTATTTGCTGAGATTTTTTGTGGAAAGTTTCTGATCATCTTCATGTTTTCATTTAAAAGAATTTGATTTCAACCTGAAGTTATAAATATAAGTACGAGTTTTTTTAAATGTAAGACTGTATGTATATATATATATATATATATATATATATATATATATATATATATATATATATATATATATATATATATATATAAACGTGATTATGTCCCGATTGATTGTTATTAATACCAAGTTAAACTGCAGATCACTGCAAAAGTAAAGCACCAAGTATGTTTGTTTGGTTTTTATTTTAAATATCATACTGGATATGCGACAGAGGGAACTAAATAGCAGCTACAGAGTAAAAAAGAATAAATCATAAATAGCTTGTTGACTCATTTTCTCTCAAAATCAGATTATTTTAACTTTAATTTACTTGACGTAGCATTTTCTTTTTAACTTTACATAGTATTGTTTGGGCTTTAACTTTACAGTACATTACATTTTCTCATTTTTAAGGTTTTTTCTTTTACCTTTCATAGTATTTTTAATTTTTCTTATTTTACACTATGTAGTATTTTCTCATTTTATAAGTTTACACTGTATTTATAATTTTTACCTTACCTCTGTAGTATTTGTAGTTTTTTTTACTGACAGTATTTTAAAGTTTTTATTTTGCTAACTGTGAGTCGTATTTAAGAAACAGATCAACTTTATGGGGAGACTGGAAAGTTGTGACTAATTTAACTCAGACAGAATCTTTAAGACAAATTCATCTTTAAATATGTGATTGACTTTAAGAGGATAACGGACAATAGAAATAAGGATGGTTGGACCGTTAAATAGGACACATTTACTAAAAACTCATGTAGCTTCACCTTTAGAAGGACCAAAAAAACCACTTGGCTGGGTATTTTTCTTGTTGCATTCTGGGAACTGCTTTGCTCTCTTGTTGTCTCACCTGGTTGGAGGTGAAATCCTGGTTTCCACCCCTTCTCAGGGATTTATTAGCATCTCTGCTTCACTTTGCTCTATTTGAGAAGCCTCTCCACCTACAGGATGAGCTTCAGCAGAGCTTTGGATGATGCTCTGTACAGAAAAAAGACAGAACTTCCTCAGAGAAAGTGTCTAAAAGCAGCAGATAAATCATGTTTTAACTCAGGACATTAGAAGAACATCCACGGTGAAATAAAAACAGAGTTCTTTTGGAGGCGGAACATTCTGAGGACATCACCAGCAGATCAAGTTACAATTCAGAGATGAACGTTTGTTCAAATATTTCTGTGTTTTCTCAGCTAGAAGTTAGAAAATGAATCAAAAGGGGATTTTTTTTTTGTTGCAAACAAAAGAAGTTAATTTTCTTTTGCCTGGGAATTGAAACAATCTTTCAGGATAACTGTCTTCAGGGAAAAGCCACTAAGGCGGATCAGGAACGTTCAGGCAGGTTTAGTTTAGAACAAACAGGCCTTGATTTGGTTTAATGGCTCTTTAAGTGAGACGTTCTCCAAACAGCGTCGTCCTTGTTTTTGTTATTCTGCCTGTTCTGTGTTTGAACAAGTCTGATGTTTAGAAAGCTCAAGGTAGCAGCTCCAGGGTCTACAGGCTCCAGGGTCTGCAGGCTCCAGGGTCTACAGGCTCCAGGGTCTACAGGCTCCAGGGTCTGCAGGCTCCAGGGTCTACAGGCTCCAGGGTCTACAGGCTCCAGGGTCTACAGGCTCCAGGGTCTGCAGGCTCCAGGGTCTACAGGCTCCAGGGTCTACCGGCTCCAGGGTCTACCGGCTCCAGGGTCTACAGGCTCCAGGGTCTACAGGCTCCAGGGTCTACCGGCTCCAGGGTTTGCAGGCTCCAGCGTCTGCAGGCTCCAGGGTCTACCGGCTCCAGGGTCTACCGGCTCCAGGGTCTACAGGCTCCAGGGTCTACAGGCTCCAGGGTCTACAGGCTCCAGGGTCTACAGGCTCCAGGGTCTGCCAACTCCAGGGTCTACAGGCTCCAGGGTCTACCGGCTCCAGGGTTTGCAGGCTCCAGCGTCTGCAGGCTCCAGGGTCTACCGGCTCCAGGGTCTACCGGCTCCAGGGTCTACAGGCTCCAGGGTCTACCGGCTCCAGGGTCTACCGGCTCCAGGGTCTACAGGCTCCAGGGTCTGCAGGATTCAGGGTCTGCAGGTTCCAGGGTCTACAGGATTCAGGGTCTACAGCACATGTGCCAAACTCCATGTCATTTCCTGTGGTCCGCGAGAGGATATAGGTTTTAAATTTCTTAGAATAAAAAATAATAATTGTTGTTTATTTATTTATATCTTGGGGGAATCAGACTTGAAATATGGGATTGGGCAACTATACATTAGGACTTAAACACTGTCCATATAACCTAACCTGACAGCATCAAATGTAAAAGGATTTATGCTAAAGTAACAAGCAAACATGTGTTTTCTATGTAACTGTAATTGTCACTTTAAAAAGTTATAATAAATAAAATAAAATAAAATGAAATTAAATAAATAAAGTTATGTTTATTCTTCTTTACATTTAGTTACACGTATAAGTTATATCTGGCCCTTTGAGGACAACCACTATGCTGATGTGGCCCTCAGTGAAATTGAGTTTGACACCCCTGGTCTCCAGGTTCCAGGATCTACAGGTTTCAGGGTCTACAGGTTCCAGGGTCCCCAGGTTCCAGGGTCTCCAGGTTCCAGGGTCTCCAGGTTCCAAGGTCTACAGGGTCTACATGCTTTAGAATCTGCAGGTTCCAGGGTCTCCAGGTTCCATGCTCTGCTGGCATCAGCTTTCCTTCTCCTGGAGCGAGTCAATAATTGGCCGTCCTTTAACGCTCCACTGACCTTCATTTCAAGCAGCTGAAACGTCTGCAGACGTTTTTATGTTTATGTTTAATCGAAGGTCGCAGAAGTTAAAACATTTCAGACCTTCACAGAGTTTTTTCACTGGAAAGTTTGCACATATTGTTTCCTTCACACAACAACAATCCAGAAAAACCTGAAATAAGTCAGCAAACGCCGTTCTGGTTTAATCATTTCAGTTGAATCAAAGCAGTTCATGTGAAAAAAAGCGAGCTGTTTGTTTTCTTCGCGTTCTGCTTCAGTGTTTGTGGTTCAGATGAACGTTGTCTTCATCACCCGGCCAACCGATGGTCAGGACAAACCAACAAACCCGTCCAGACCTGCTCGGCCCCTCCAGCCAGGAATCCGGTCTGCTGGACCCGCCAACGTCTCCTCCGGCAGGTTACAGAACAGAGCGGCAGGAGTTCATTAGAAATTCACATCTCATTTGGCACAGAGTAAGCCCAGCCCTACTTCCCATCATCCATCTTGTTTACACTCTCTCCTGCTAGCTTACAGCCCCTCACACCCCATGTTAGCAGTGCAACACAAATGGTGAGTGATATTAATTTAGTTTGGTCTGTTTAGTTTAGTCTGTTTAGTTTAGTTCGTTTAGTTTAGTCTGTTTAGTTTAGTTTAGTTTAGTCTGTTTAGTTTAGTTTAGTTTAGTCTGTTTAGTTTAGTTTAGTTTAGTCTGTTTAGTTTAGTCTAGTTTAGATTAGTTTAGTCTGTTTAGTTAAGTTAAGTTTAGTTTAGTTTAGTTTAGTTTAGTTTAGTTTAGTTTAGTTTAGTTTAGTTTAGTTTAGTTTAGTTTGGTTTCGTTTTGTTTCGTTTCGTTTCGTTTCATTTAGTCTGTTTAGTTTAGTTTAGTTTAGATTAGTTTAGTCTGTTTAGTTTAGTTTAGTTTAGTTTAGTTTAGTTTAGTTTAGTTTAGTTTAGTTTAGTTCAGTTCAGTTCAGTTCAGTTCAGTTCAGTTCAGTTCAGTTCAGTTCAGTTCAGTTCAGTTCAGTTCAGTTCAGTTCAGCTTAGGGGGGTGTTCCAGAAAACAGGTTATGCTAGCTCCCACAGTAAGTTTGAGGCTAAGGAAGTGGATAACCTCAGCTTTCAGTTCCAGAAATGGAGGTATGTTTCAGGGTATGTCAAGTTGCCATAGCAACTCATGCGTTTACTTTGTCTGCTCTTCGACTACAAGCAGAAAGTCTTTCTTTTGCTGATGATGCAGCTATGTTACTTTTTTGATGGTCTTATAATCTTCATACGCTGTCATTAAAATCTCAGACTCCGTCTCACTGAAGTACAGCGTCTCTTTTTTTCTCCACCCGTTTCCATGGTGACTCTGGAAATCGGCGATTTTGAGAATGTCTTTATGTACCTGGCGTGCACGTGCATTAACCCAGGGTTACCAAGTGGAGAGTAATTACGCCAACTCATATCCGGTCTTTAGGAACCAACATACCCAGAGTAAGCAAGTTCAGGCGGATTTCAGCCGGAGTTCAGGGTTAAAGTCAGGGGGGTTTAAACATGCTTCCTGGAATACCCCCCAGTTCAGTTCAGTTCAGTTCAGAAAAAGAGACGACTGTTGCTGTGATTTGGGGCTACATACATAAAATTGAAGTGAACTGAACCCTGGAAAGACATCCAAAGAGAAACTGGTGTCAAGCCAGCCCTCTCTCGTTGAACGGCTGTTAAGTGAGCCCTCTCTTAGAAACAGTGGGCCGCTTTCTTCAGTGCATTACGGTAAAAGCAAGAAGGATTCTTTTTTAAGCAAAAGCAAAGTGTAAGAACTGTCATTACAATTACATGTGTATACAAACACAAATATCTGTCTATCTATGTACCTATATGTGTCTGTTTAAATGTCTGATGTATAATTTCAAAATAAGACGCAATTATCATGAATTGAGGAGTACTTACTATAATATTGAAGTTTGTGCAAAAAAACTTCTACTTTTCAGAGAATCATTTCACTTCTCAATGATAGTGTCCCACCTGGTGGTGTCACATAAAAAGTTTCAGACGGTTCTGATGTGGAATTTCAAAATAAAACCCAATTGAAATTTGCTATAAATGTGTGTTTGCCAGATGTTTACATACGTCTAATAAAATAACTGCTAGTTTTCAGTGAGTCATTTCACTTTTCACTGATAGTATCCCACCTGGTGATGTCATTAAATAAGTTTGAGACGGATCTGATGTAGAATTTCAAAATAAAACCCAATTGAAATTTGCTATAAATGTGTTTTTACCAAACTTTCACAAATGTCTAGAAAAAAAATTGCTAGTTTTCAGGGAATCATTTAACTTCTCATTGATAGTGTCCCACCTGGTGATGTCAATATGTCATTATAAAAACATGTGTTTTTACCTAATTTGGTTCAAACGGGTTTTATTTTGAAATTCCACATCAGATCTGTCTGAAACTTATTTAATGACATCACCAGGTGAGACACCATCAGTGAGAAGTGAAATGGCTCACTGAAAACAAGCAGGTTTTTTTTGGACATACAGTGGGGAAAATAAGTATTGAACACGTCAACATTTCTCTCAAAAAACATATTTCTAATCGAGCTATTGACATGAAATTTTCACCAGATGTCGGCATCAACGCAAGTAATGCACACATAGAAAGAAATCCAAACATTTATGTCCATAAATGAAGTTATGTGTAATAAAGTGAAATGGCACAGGGAAGAAGTATTGAACACGCTTCCTGAAATGTATTTAATACTTAGTACAAAAACCTTTGTTGGTGATTACAGCCTCAAGACGCCTCCTGTATGGAGAAACCAGTGGAATCCATTGCTCAGGTGTGATTTTGGCCCATTCATCCACACGAACTGCCTTCAAATCTTCAAGGTTCCGGGGGTCTCTTCTATGAACCCGGATCTGAGTTTGTCAGTATTCAGAAGGTTAACCTGCCCCCTATTAGTGCAAAGTCATATCAGCTGGTATAGTCCTGATTGATGCCTTTTAAAAAGGTTTCTCACCAGCAAGGTGTTAGACAAGAAGCATTGCATGATGGGTAAAAGCAAAGAGCTGTCCAAAGACCTACGCAACCTTATTGTTGCAAAACACACTAAAGGTATTGGTTACAGGCACATTTCTAAACTTCTGAAAGTTCCAGTGAGTACCATTGGGGCCATCATCCGGAAGTGGAAAGAACACAGCATTACCATAAACCAGCCACGGCCAGGTGCTCCTCGCAAGATTTCAGACAGAGGAGTCAGAACAATCATCAGAAGGGTTCTCCAACAGCCCAGGACCACTCGTGGAGAGCTTCAGAAAGACCTGGAATCAGCAGGTACCGTTGTTTCAAAGAAAACAATAAGTAATGCACTCAACCGCCATGGCCTCCATGCACGCACACCACGCAAGACTCCATTTTTGAAGAAGAAGCATGTTGAAGCTCGTTTGGAGTTTGCGACACAACATTTGAATAAACCCATGACATTCTGGGAGAAGATACTCTGGTCAGATGAGACCAAAATCGAACTCTTCGGATGTCATAAGACACAACATGTGTGGAGGAAAAATGGCACCGCACATCACCCCCAAAACACCATACCAACAGTCAAGTTTGGAGGTGGGAGCATCATGGCGTGGGGCTGTTTTTCAGCATGTGGTACTGGTAGACTTCATATCATTGAAGGAATAATGACTGGAGAAATGTATGGAGACATTCTTGATCAGAATCTGCTGTCATCTGCCAGGCTGCTGAAGATGAAAAGAGGCAAGACAACCATCCCAAGCACACAGCCAAGGTAACACTCAACTGGTTGAAGACAAAGAAAAGAAAGCTGCTAGAATGGCCCAGTCAATCACCAGACTTGAATCCAATTGAAAATCTTTGGAAAGAACTGAAGATCCGGGTTCACAGAAGAGACCCCCGGAACCTTGAAGATTTGAAGGCAGTTTGTGTGGATGAATGGGCCAAAATCACACCTGAGCAATGGATTCCACTGGTTTCTCCATACAGGAGGCGTCTTGAGGCTGTAATCACCAACAAAGGTTTTTGTACTAAGTATTAAATACATTTCAGGAAGCTGTGTTCAATACTTCTTCCCTGTGCCATTTCACTTTATTACACATAACTTCATTTATGGACATAAATGTTTGGATTTCTTTCTATGTGTGCATTACTTGGGTTGATGCCGACATCTGGTGAAAATTTCATGTCAATAGCTCGACTAGAAATATGTTTTTTGAGAGAAATGTTGACGTGTTCAATACTTATTTCCCCGCTATACGTAAAAATCAGGCAAAAACACATTTATAGCAGATTTCAAGAATTAAAAGCTAATACCAGATATTTACCGTAATGTCATAAAACCTTTGTTCATTTTTTAACAGTAAAAAATCTCAAATTTGTTTGAAAGTTTTCCTGCTGAGAAGTCTTCCGATTTGTTAAAGTCCTTCAGCTCCGTGTTCTCTGTTTGCTAAAGTTCAGACGGTTTTCATGTGCTGACATGACGGAGCACGCTAACATGCACGTGTCATGACGGGAACACGTTTCATCGCAGACCAACGTCACGCCACACTTCAGGGTTCCTGTTGAGCAACAGGAACGAGCAGCCAGACAATCAGGAGCTTTTCTTTTTTGTGTGAGGAGCAGGAGGGAAGGACTTACACGATCAGGTGTGCAAACATCCTCCAAGGCGGATCTGCATGAACTCCTCTGCAGACAGAATGTCTGAGGAGAACAGGGCTTCCATAGAAATGCACTTTTTGAGGTTTTTACCAGTTTTCTGTTTTAAGATGTTTGAGTTTCTTGATTAGGTTTAAACATTTCTAAAATTGTAACAAAAACAGTGTCAGTTTGAGTATATCAAGGCCTTAAATGATTGTTTGTCAGTGAACTACAGAAATATTCATGTCTGATTGTCAATAAAAAGTTTTTATTTTGAATTTTTCATCTTTTTACTCTGTTTCGTAATTGTGTTTCAAACTAGACCTGTAACTGACACTGTTCATGTCCAGACTATCACACTCCCGCCACCGTGTTTGATTACTATGGTGACAAACATATTTTTAACAAAGTCCCACATTAGCAGACGTTCCTCTGTGTTCTTGTTGCTCAAAGTAGAGAAAACCTGCCGTAGAAGTCTCTTTCTGACGGTCGGATCGTGACCTCTGACCTAAGGCAGGGGAGATCTACACTCAGGCTCCGTCTGAATTCCTTCCTTCACCTCTAACTTTGAAAAAAGTCCAGTGCCCTGGATTTTAAAAAGAAATTCAGACACCATGCTCACAACTTTTAAAGTTAAAATCTAATAGATATGAGTGTTTTGTGACAATTATTTATGAGTCTGAAGATTAAAACGCTGATGGTTTATTAAAAAAAAACATTTAAATACTTTTTTTTTGGTTAAAATTGTTCAAACGCAATGCATTGTGGTCTATATTTCCCAATCTAGTGAGCGTCGATGCACACTGGTTTTTTGGAGAGATTTCTGGGAAATCTCCAGGGCCCTAGGTTTTGGAAGAGCAGATTCCGACAGCTCTATATAGAGTTTTAGTTTAACCGTTTAGCCATCATGTCTGGAGTTTCTCCAGACATGATGGCTTCCTTCAGGCGGCTTCATCCCGTAGAAACAAACTGCCAAATGCTTTCAGGTTCTCAGATCGGGTCTAAAAAAAAAAAATCCAAGCAGATGAACTCGGCCCAGCGGCATCCAAGCCTTTGATCTTCTTTTCATGAAATCCCAGGATGTTCCTCTGCTTCTTCGTTTTCCATCACGGGCGTTTGCTCTGAAGCATTTCTGCTGTGTGACAGAATCCAGACTTCTGGACCACCCAGAAGACGGACCTGAACCTCAGAAAACCCGTCAGAGATAAGGAGCAAAAACCAATCATGTTCATATCAGGGTGGGTTTTATTCCAAACACAGCTTTTCTTTTGAGTTTTATTCCAAGTCAAACACAAACCAGACACAGATGTTCCACAGAAATGTGCTGGAAAGCTGCCCAAACGTGGATCTTACGCCACCTGCTGGCGACTTGATTTAAGTCAACCTTCATCCTAAGGTATGAATGGATGCAGAACAAAAGAGGGAGGAGTTTATTTTTAGAGAGAATGTAATGAAAGACTCAATCCTGTTTTTCCAAAGGTTTGTTTGTCTAATATTCACTGAAATCCAGATGTTATCTGTCTGGATGCTTCCATTAATGCCTCTGGAAGCACAAATAAGGATCCAGTTCTGCATCAGACGTTGAAACATCAAACAAGGCATCACCAAAAACACGTCTCTGAACTTCAGGAGAGAGAAAAAAATCCAAAGTCCTCCTTTGTTCCGATGCCTCCTTTGTAAGAAATGATCAAACTAGTAATAACATGATGGTTTAGTCCCTCCAAAGACAAACATCGAAAGTATGTAGTCCCACCTGTCTTTGCAGGTGAATACAGTGGGGGTGAAAAATGGTCTAACCCGTACGCACGTCGTAGTGAACACGTGTACACGTATACAACACGTATGTAGGGGGGAAGTGGGCGAGACGCAGGCGTGTCGCACAGATTTTTCCTGCAGACTGCACAAGGATCCCGTTGGTGCTGTTCACGTGATACGTGCACGCTCTTCACTGCAGCCTGACTGTTGGAAATTGTCGGGTCGTTTGTGTGGATGTCCTACGGGCACCTACGGATCACGTGCACACCTCGTGCACGCAGCACCGCCAGTACTCACACCTTACTGACGCCTAGTGAGGCATGAGCACACCGTACGACAGCGTGTGGGCGACTTTCACTATCCGTACAAGCGCTTCACGATACACTTAAGCGCACAACAATGGTACGTTCCATTTTCGGTGGCCGTACGCGCCTCTTAAGATGCAGCCAACCCAAAAACCTGCAGAACCCGTTTGGATCAACCCGCCATTTGGATGCACGTGACTAAGACTCAACCAGAACCTTTACAGAACAAATAACTAGGATGCTTTTTAAAGGTTTGTGATCTGAACCTAAACAATCAATTTTTTTGACTGACAAGCATAAAGTAAAAGTTCTTTGTTTGGGTTGAACTGAGGCGGAACGTCTTGGCGGCGCCACAAACGTCATCAGAGCAGACTTCCTCTCGCCTGTATCTGAAATGCCTCCACAGCAAAGACACCGACAAGCTCTGGTCTCAGTAAATGGAAGTCATTTCCGTAGAGTGTTGGCGTCGTCTTCAGACTCAGACCGGTCTGTGCGTGCAGTTCAGCCGACATCATGATCGTGATGGTTTCTGTTTTTGATTTTAAGTGAATTACTCACCGAAGAAAACTGTTTGAGTGGGGAACAGTGACGTACAGCGGTCAAATAAAAAACTAGACCTGCACTAAAACCAAAGGCTGAAAAAACAAAAGCAAAATATGGGATAAGATCACTCTCAATAAGAAATGTATAAAAACCAAATTGTGCACAAATACATACTTTGTTCACAGTAAAAAAAAAATGAATTCAACATTTAAATTTACGTTTAACATGTGTGTTTTGATACCAAAGTTTTTTTTGTTGAGAAACACTCAAAAAGACGTCACGGGGTCACAGACGAATACGTACATGTACCGGTAGTCCCGGTGGCCTGCAATACCCAGTGGGGGCCCTTTCCACTGAGGATAACGTCACACTACGGTCCGGAGAAGGGTTCTGACCGCAGTCCGTTTGGCTGCAATGCAGTTAATAATAATCATAACAATAATAAAAGCACGTTCAGAAGATAATCTCACTCTGTGTGGGAGCTCTGTTTGAGTTTGAGTCGCCAAAAGGTTCAGAATTTCTTTGTTTTTGAAATATTTCCAGAAATAAAACTTCTGAAAACGCTCCACGTCTTTCATCTTTGAGCACGGCTCCGATCTCCTGCCTCGTTGTATCTGCTTGTGACCCCACTGGTGACACTTTTCTGAGACGTATAGACTGTGTCTGAATTCTCGCCATGACCCTTAACTACTGAAAATAGTGCAGCTCTATGTAGTGCCATAGATTTTAAAAGCAATCCGACGCCACGCCCACTACTTTGATTTTGTAAACAGTCAAGATGACGTCATCGATTTCACCAAGTGAGCGTTTTTCAACATATTCATGAATCTACCGTGTTGTGATGATTAAATCGCTGACGGTTTAAAAAAAAAAACAGATTTAAATGCATTTTTGGTTGCAAAAATTGTTCCAACGCAATGCATTGTGGTCTATATTTACCAATCTAGTGAGCATCAATGCACACTGGTTTTTCGTAGGGACTTCTGGGAAAATTCTAGGGCACTAGACTCTGGAAAATGACGAGTGATATATATATATATATATATATATATATATATATATATATATATATATATATATATATATATATATATATATATACATATATATATATATATACATATATATATATAGTGCACTAAGTAGCAAAGGTATTTGGACACAACAATTACCTTTGTTAACAGGAATAATTTCATATTCACGACAAAGAAAGGTCGTATTTAAGACAGACATGTCAAACGTGAAACTAAATGTCTTCATTATTTTGTGCAAACTCGTGCACAAAGTTTCTTTTAATGTTTCTTTTTGACAGCAAAAACATCAAAATAAAAAACACATTCACGTTTTAAAAAATACTTCTTTTGGTAAAACACTTCATGACCGTACTCTGTTCATTGTGATAATATAAGGAATGAGGATTACATTTAGAGTTTCTCTGAACTATTGTGTATTTATTTATAATGGAGTTCTTTTAACATGACACTGTTTTAAAACTAGGTCCACCCTGACATTTGGTCAGTGCTTAACGAGAAGAAAAGGTTTGGGAGAAATGGTCGCCTGCAGGCTGAAGGTTTTCTCACAAACAGGTTGTTTTTTTTTCTGGCAGTTTTTGGTGCAAAAACATTTCGAAAGCCTGCATGAGGACTTTTCTCTTCTCCTCGTTCCCATAATCCTTTGTGATCGGCGCAGCATCCCGCGTGGCCGTTTGCATCACCGTGACAGCTCGCCTGCATCCGGCTGCTGGCGCCTCCACCTGCGGCGTTCGCTCCTCTCAGATGTTGGGATCTTCGTCCAGTTTGGTGAGGTCGGTGGCCGTGCCCATGAACATGCTCCGCCCCCTCTCCAGGCGGCTCTTCTTGTCCGTCAGCCGGAAGGCCTCCATGAATTCGTCGATGTCGATGCTGCCGTCTTGGTTGCTGTCGATGGTGACCGCCAGGTCGGAGATGGCCTCGTCCGTGATCTCCATCTTCAGGTAGACGCTCAGCAGCTTCCAGGTCTGCCGGAAGTCCTCCATGGAGATGAAACCTGGAGGATGAAGAGGAGCGTGAGTTGACTGGAGCCGGGGGCGTGGCAGTAGATCAGTGGGTTAATCCTCATCTGGAACTCGGGAGGCCACGGTGCCGGCCGTTCACACGCTGGAGGTGGCTTAAAGGCTGAGCTCAGGAAACGTCATTCAGGCAGACTCCTCACGCCTCCTCTGTGCCATATGCCTCATTCAGAGCCGGCACCGGGATTTAACGCCTCTTCCTTCTACCCAAAGTGGGAGGAGGATTCTGAAAGCCACCAGGGAGAAGGCAGGACGGACCCTGGACGGGTTACCGCTCTACAACCACCTGAAATCCATCCGTCTGTTTTCAGAATCCCTTTCGGGGTCAAGGGGTTGCTGGAGCCTATCCCAGCTACTGCTGGGTGAAGGTGGGACACACCTTAAATGTGGGGCCACACACTCACATGCACACCTATAGGTCATTTAGAACGGGGTCCCTAAATCCAGGCCTCAAGGGTCGGTGTCCAACATGTTTTTCAACCAACCGGCCATTGAAGCTCCTTCTTGGCTAAACACACCTGATCCAGGTAATCAGCAGCAAGTAAGGCGGGGTTTCTGGGAAACCAGCAGGACACCGGCCCTCGAGGCCTGGATTTAGGGACCCCTGATTTAGAGACCTCGAGGAACCTATGCAGCCTGCCAGAGAAAACCCATGCAAGCCGGGATTTGAACCACAGCCTTTCCCGCTGTGCGGTGATAATGTTAACCCTCCACCTGCTGCAGCTTTTCCTTCCACCAGCGACCCTTGTACCTGAGTTGTCTGTGTCTACGATCCTGAAGATGGTCTCCAGCGTGGAGCGGTGGCGGTACAGCGTTTCCAGCAGCGTCTGCTCAATGTGCTGCATGAAGACAGAAGGAGAGACTCCTGACGGACGGCCATGACTCAGCTTCTAAATGAACTGTCATGTTTTTATTTGTTTGTTTGTTTACATGTGCAGGACTGTTTCAGTCTGAACTGATATTTTCTCTAACGTTTGGGATCCTTCCACCAAACCTGAGGAGAACCTCTGAACATGGAACACACGACGGCGTGTCTCCATCACGGCCATTGCCCCCGGCCCCCGCTGGTTCTTACGTCTGCGTTGGGCCCCTTGATAGCGAGCTCGTGGAACCAGGCGTTGTAGTCGATCATGCCGTCGCTGCCCTTGCAGGTGACCAGCTGGCAGCGGAGCATCCTCCAGGGCAGGTTGAGATGCATGACGCTCTCCACGGCACAGGCCCAGTCGCTGAGGGACACCAACCCTGCAGAACAGGGAGGGGTTCTGTTCTTCTCCATCCACATGGGCGGGAAGAACAGAACTCTTCGTGGTTCCACTAAACAACAAAACCTTTCATCTGGGCATCAGATTCTCTGAAGGGAGATTTTCTTTCCTTTGTGGGACAGCAGATCTGCTGCACCCAAAACCAAACAAAGAGGAGCCAGCTGGCGTTTCGGTGAAACTCTGAGCTGCTTTCATCAACTCTGTTCTCAGATGTCCTGAGAACAAAGTTCTCCCAGAGACAAAAGGGAAGAACAGGAGCCGTCTGACCTGACCAAAGCTCCACCCATTTACTAGGCTCCGCCCACCTGCGTTCTCCGTGTCAAACCCTCTGAAGGCACAGATGAGGTCAGATTTGTGCGCGAACAGCTGCTCCCGCAGGACTTTGAGGGCAGAGCGCTCCGTGCGCCCGATGCTGGACAAAAAAAACCAGCAGATTGGAAAACAGTTAAAACATTTTCCGTTGACGTTCAGCGCCGGCTTTGAGACGGCTGCGTCGTTACCAGAGCTTCAGCTCCTAGATGATGTGTGTGCCATCACCAAACATGCACTGTTGTGCCGTGGATCTGTTTTCTGATTCACTTCAGAGATGAGGATTGTTCATATCAGATGAAAGCCGTCCTCCAGCCAGCAAACACAACAGATAAAAGCATCATATGGATGTTTTGATTCCCTCCACTCTGTTCCTACAACATGTCGCTAAAGAACACGCAACCATAGAAATAACGCTGTCTGAAAAGACTTGCATTTGTTTGTTCTTCCTGGCTGTGTCATGTCAAATTTAACATGTTTAAATGGGATTCTTGATTCCCATTCAAGCTTTTATTTCAAAGCAAGAGTCGACAGTTTCACAGAACGATGACAAACTGGAGACAAAAGTTTCAGTTTTCAAAATCCTAAATAAATTTCAGGTCCTGATTTGTTGCGACTCCATGCCGGTTCTACGGCTGTTTGTGTGTTTTCTGGCTGATGATTTGGAACCATTGACTGTATCTGAGAACTGGACTGTGTGGCCCCTCCTCCCTGGTGTTCCAAACAGGAAGTACCCGCAAAATCCCATAGGCTGTTTATGTTAGCAATTGTTTATGTTTTTAGGAGTCTGTGGGATTTTGGCTTCTTGGAGCCACTTCCTGGTGGGAGGAGTCACTCAGTCCACTTCTCGTATACAGTCACTGGTCTGGAGCTGTCTGAGCTGAAACCGGGAAGATTTGAGTCTGATTTTGTTGCATTTCCGTGCAAAACGTTTGGATTCGATTCATCTATTTAACGCCCCTGCTGTTGAGTGTGGGGCGACCCTCATTGACCTGATAGGGCATTTGGGCGTGGAGTAACAGACACTTTCACAGTAGTGGTTTTAGGCGTGGGCCATACGGGCAACTAAGTTTGTGTAGAAACGAACGCTGCTGTCAGTTCTCGGTTCCAGACCCCTCAGACGGTTGGGGCCCCCCACCTTTGTTTGGCGGTGAGCTCCCTGGTCATGCTGCTGGCCTGGTACTGAATCACGTAAGGCTCCAGGTCCGGGCCCATCTTCACGTAGGCCCCCCGGTTGCTCCCCACGTCGTAGTAGTTGGAGGCAGAGAACAGAGTGAGGACCTACAGCGCAGAGAAGAGAACAGTGATGCGGCGAGTGCAAAGGAAGCCCCTCCCCCTGAACGTCCCCCGGGGGGGGGGTCGCTGACCCTGCGGTTGTGGCAGAATTCGTAACCCTCCTGCTTGCACTCGTGGGAGCGGATGATGAGCTGCATGTTGTGTCTGTTCAGGAAGTCCTCGGTGATGTCGGGCCCCCAGTAGCAGCCCCCGCCCCGCACCTCGTTGGGTTTGCAGCCGTTTTGGGTCATGGGGTCGCTCCACAGCAGGTCCAGGATCTGGTGACAAACCAGCAAACACGGTGAGGGACGTTCCCTGAAGATTCATGTAAATCATCTACACTTCAAGTTTGACCACAAGTCACAAAAAAATGTAAAACAAATACGGAAAAGTCGTATAAGTCACCCCCCCCCCCCCCCCATATATGATTGTGTGTCTATGCTAAATGGTTTGTACCTTCTTTTTAGGCCCAGAGCACATGCACACACTCACAGAAAACAGCCTCACAAATAATACACACAACACAAATACACACACGGCAACATAAACACCCACACACAACGCATAGACACTCATTTACACAAACACAGGTGGTGCAGACGTAGAGCGGTTGACCTCTGATCTGAGGATTGCTGGTTTGGTTCCTGCCTTACGTGACGAAGTGTCTTTGGGCAAGACACTGAACATCACATGACTTCTATCAGTGTGTGAACGTGTGAGTTTCTGTGTGTGTTGGTGAGTGGGTTTTTTTTGTGTGTGTTACTTTTTATAGTGATAACTTTTTCTTTTGTGAATTTTAAGTTAAGGCTATAATGAAAATAGTTGAAGAAATTTCAACAGCAATTGACAAAAAGAAATACACAATAGGAGTTTTCATGGATTTAAAGAAGGCTTTTGATACCATAGATCATTCTATCTTGATTTCTAAATTATATGCATATGGGGTTAGAGGAATTGCCCTGAACTGGCTCACCAGTTATTTAAAAAACAGACAACAATATGTGCAGTTTGGAGGTAAGAAGTCTGATCTCATGAATATTATTTGTGGACTCCCACAAGGCTCAATTGTAGGACCTAAACTTTTTATTTTATATATAAATGATATTTGTGATATTTCTAAGTTGTTACAGTTTGTTTTATTTGCTGACGATACAAACTTTTTTTGTTCTGGGGATAATCTGAAAACCTTAGCTAAAAGTATTGAAATGGAAATGATAAAACTCAAAATGTGGTTTGACTACAATAAACTATCTTTGAATCTAACTAAAACAAAGTTTATGGTGTTTGGTAATAAAAACAGAACAGAAGTGACTTTGTCCATTGACAACATAAACATAGAACAGGTGTCTGAATTTAAATTTTTAGGGGTTATGTTGGACGACAAATTAACATGGAAATCTCATATATTTTATGTAAAAAATAAAGTAGCCAAGAGCCTTTTTGTTCTGAACAAATCTAAATATGTTTTACCATGTCATATTATGCACATGTTATATTGCTCTTTGGTTTTACCTTATTTTACATATTGTATTGAAGTGTGGGGAAATACATATGAAACTAATATAAGGCCCTTAATTCTATTACAGAAGAGAGCTATTCGAATTATTCACAAAGCTAATTTTAGAGATCACACAAATGAACTTTTTATTAAGTCAGGCTTATTAAAACTTAAAAATTTAATTGAATTGCAGACCTTATTAGTTATGTTTAAAGCCAGAAACAGAGATTTACCTGAAGACTTACAAAAGCTTTTTATTTTTACCACAGGAGATGAAAATCATAGGAGAAAATTTGATTTCAAACAACAGATTGCTCGAACAACATTAAAGCAAAAGTGTTTGTCTATAGTAGGGGTAAAAATGTGGAATTCCCAGTCAATCAGTTAAAAAGTTGTCAAAATATTATTCAATTTAAACGGATGTATAAAGCTAAACAAATTAGATTGTACAAACTTGACTGTTGAATGGAATGTTTGGAATGTATGTATTAAATGAATGGAATGTATTTACTGTGTAGTGGAACTGTACATTGTGAAATCTGAGTACAGGTGATGGTGTGAGAAATGTAAATGTAATGTTTACAAGGGAGCAGATAATTATAAGAATTGTGTTCTTCAATTCTGCTCCCTTCCAATCATGAAAAGTTCAATATGTAAGAGAAACATGTAAACATTTGAACATTAATTTTCATGAAAGGAACAAATAAATAAATGAAATGAAAAGTTTCCAGCAGCTTGAAAACTAAAATAGTCTAAAAATAATTGCATCAAATCCACCAGTTTAGCGTCATAAGATATCAGAAAGTGTTTTTTGTTTTTGTTTCATTTTCATTAAATCTGTATTTCCTGTTGGAGTAAAATCCTGAAGACAGATAAATCCAGTTTTTCTGCTCATCAGAGAAAAAATCCTGAAAACTCCTAGTTTTTCAGATTCAAGAATCCAGTTTCTCATTAGGAAAAAGATCCAGAAAATTCCACACAAACGTGAAGAAATTCTTCTTCTGGATTTAATCTTCATCTGCCACAGATCCTCGTCATCACCGTGTGACGTGAGCGGCCGTGGATGTTTGCCGTTGTTTTGGCGTTCCGCTGATGGCGTTCTCCAAAAGCAGCTTGGAGGCGGTAAAGAGATTAAGGCCATGAGTGATTACAGCAGATGCGGGCGGCCCGTCCTCAGAGGAGAGGGTTCAGACCTGTGACTGAGGCATGTCCAAGCTCACAACTTCTGACTGAGCCGTCCTTCACGCCACGACACGTGTAAACATCTCAGGACTCAACGGGATTTAGATGTTGACAAGCTCCAGCCTGGAGCTTCAGGGCAGATTCCCACAATTCCAGAGATGTTTTAGTGTCTGCGGCTAAAGAACCAGATGATCAAAAGCTGGAAGTTTTTCAAATACATTTACTCAAATCACGTTTTCACTCAAAGGTTTTGTTTTTTTTCAGAAATAAGTCACAAAATGAAAAGAACAAGATTAGCCAGAAGAACTATTCTTGCTCTGAGACCTTTTTTATATCTTCTTTTTTTCATGATACTTTTTCTGTAGTTCAAGTTATAAACTGACCAATCAGATGCCTCAATAAAAGTGGGAGGAGCCTACTGGCCCCCCACCTCCAGAGTTCAAAACCTTTGATCAGCAGATTTGGTGTAGCCCACTTTCAAGTGGTAGGGGTGTGGCCTTCCAACAAGCTCACTCCTGATTGGTGAGAGTGGTTGCCATAGAAACTGCTGAAATCCTTGCTCATGTCTGGTTCCAACATGGCGGCATCCATAGTGTGAAAAAACAGTGACCGAATTGGCTTTATTTGGTTGGAGCCGGGATAAACCATTTTCTATGGATGACGTCCCACTTCTTACAAATATCTATGCAATAATGTTTGTCAAATGTCAGACTGGAATTTTTGGTTTCTCTTGTTTTTTAAGTTCAACAAAGGTTTAAAAAGCATCCTTTCGTTTTATATTATCAGTATTATTTTTAGTATAAACTTCTCGTTTGTAGATGCTGTCAGAGATTTTTTCCTGGTTTCTTCAGGAACCACGTCTGATTTCTGGCTTCGCTCATTCAACCGTCCTGAAGGATTTCCTTCCTGAACAGGAAGCGCTCACCTGTCTCCACTCCTCGTTGGAGTTGTCACTGCTGACAGAGTCCGTGGAAACGTTCAGCGCTTCCTTGTCCGACCCGCCTTGGTCTGCCAGGAACACGGACTGTTTCCTGCCGGGGATCTCCAGCTCGTTGTCCATGTTCATTCGGAGGCGTCCAGAAAAGTCCTGCAGCGAGCGGTTCTGAAAGCAGTTCCGGGTTCCCAGAGACTTGGAATATGCCAGAGAAGCCCGACGCTTGAAGACCCTGCTGCTGCCCCAGCCCTCGTCCTCGATGTCCATGTCCATGGAGAGCCCGGACAGACTCTGGTTCCTCTTCTTCGGAGGCCTCAGGGCGGAGACGTACTGAAACAGAAGTGAAGGTCAAAGTGGACCCTCAGAGGTCAAACGTTGGTCTGCCTTTCAGCTGTCTTACGCTGTGCCTGTCCAGTTTCGCCAGGACGGCGAGGTCAGTGGTGTCTGAGATGCCTCCGTGGAGGACCAGCACCTTCTGGTCGATGACGGTCGCCAACGGCAACCAGCTGAAAATCTTCTGGAGCAGCTTGAGGATCCGTTTTCCATGAACCTGAGAGGAAGAGCAAATTCAGGATTCAAGAGTCAAGATTGGTTTATTGTCGTTCCTCACTGTATTTGCAAAGAAATACACGAGTGAGACGAGATGTTGTTTGTCACTAGCATGACAGTGCAAAAAAACAGCCTGAATTACTTCAGAGCTGAGCTGGTGATAAAGACCAGGAGGCGGAAACACAGCTGACATTTAGAAATGTTTTTTTTATGTTTATGTCCTTTTATCTCTTTACACTTTAATGTTTTATTCACAGTCTGTTGTTTTTTGTGACTATCTGTTTGTACTTTGACTGGTGCCTGTCCATTAAGGTCTACTAATTTATTTGAATCTTAATCTCTCCTTTTACTGTTTGCGTTTTGTTTCCCTCTGAAGGTTCCTCCACACAGAAACCAACTCTTCTGGTGGAACAGGGTCATTGCAGTGGACCCTCCCAGGTCGGGCTACTTGCTTTGATCAAGGGGGGTGTCCCATGCTGACGGCATCCCATTCATGACTGGGTCGATCACTGTTGTGGACGATCCCCAAAATATTATTTCCTCACATCAGCATCAAGCCAGGTTTCCACTTTGGTATGTATACAGTATATATATGTATACATTGATTTTATTTAAAGCTGGTTTTTATTTTATTTATAGTAATAAATAAAGTTTTGCTTGATTTGATTTGATTTAATTTAATGTGTTGATGCCTTGATTTGATTTGATTTATTTGATTTTTTCCTTTGCTTTGATTTGATTTTAATGTTTTGATTTGATTTTTTTTTTTACTTTTATTTTATTCTATGTATTGATTTGTTGTTTTGCTGTAATTTAATTTGATTTTTTTTCACTTAGATTTTATATTATTTCATGTTTATATTAGTTGTCCTCATCTCCTGTTCTCTGTGGGTTCTCCTGAAGCTCACCCCGCGTTCTCCTGTGGTTCTCCTTGGAATGGCCACAGCTTCCTGTGGACCACCTGGACCATCCTACCGTTTGATTAGTTTGAGTTGTTCTTTATTGTCTCTCTTTGGGTTTTCAGGTAATTTTAGACTAAGGTTGCCTTGACGACCGTGCAGCCCTTTTGCTTGTTTTCCACTTTTTTTTGTTTCCATCTGCTCTCTTTGTGACTAAATTGTGAGTTTTTCCTTAAACTTTTCCTGGTCTTCCCTGCGTCTGGGTTGTCCTGCGATACCGTGACAGAAGGAGGTGCAGATGTCTCCACAAACTCTTGTAGGTCCAAATTTTACCCTAAAATGCAGACCCTGGTGTATCTAAGCAAACTTAATTTCTTTGTTTGTTTCTTTTGGTGAGCAGCAAATAACAGCAGCCACAAAAAAAGCTAAAGAAAATGGAAATACCTTCCTGTTGTGTGGTTGGAAAAGCACAGAATTGGTGATTGAATCAAATATCTTTCCATTTTTATGTCCAGTTTTCAGCATAATAAAGTGTTTAGTCTGACTGAAGGAGGAAGTGAAACTCCCCGGCGTTTGCAGTGACTCCTGAGACCCGTCAGGAGGCAGATGCCCTGCACTGATCTACTTTAATGACCTCAAATCCTCTTAGTTGGCATAAGGTCTGAGCAGCATTGTGTGGGTTGCATCAATGTCCCTGATCACATTGTTGGCAGTTTGATCATCTGTGATGAGGCTCTGTGACAGCACATGAGTGGGGTGTGATGGAGGAGGGTAGACCTACCCGGTATTTGGTCAGAACCTCCTTGGTGAAGCCGTATCTAAAACAGCAGAGGGAGAAGAGAAAACAAAGATTGAATGACACCTGAGGAGTTTGGGTACTGGACTCCATGGATGACATCACATGGCGTTTGCTTTTTCCACCTCAGGTTGATGATGTGGTCCTCGTGGTTTCCTCTGTTGAGGTAGACGTCACTGGGATAAATGAGGAGGAAGGAGAAGAGGATGAGGAGGATCTCGATGGAGTCTTTTCCTCGGTCCACAAAGTCTCCATTAAACACGTAAGGCTTTTCCAGGGAGGGCATCCCGTTCTGGGTCACAAACAAAAATGATAAAGACTTATTGACTTAAACAACTACCTTTTTTATTTTATTGAAACCGTTTCTTTTTTTAAAACCAGTTTCTACAGACAAAGGTCAGTGTTATTGTTTATAAAAATGTGAAATTAAAAAAACCTGGAAAATCAAAGTTCCAACCTTGTAGAAAATCAGCAGGAGGTCCTCCAGTTGTCCATGCAAGTCTCCTGTCAAGAAAATAAAGATAACTAGAAGGAGCTGCATTTCCAGAAGAACCTGCAGGGTTGAATGTAATATTGCTAACTGAAAACTTAAAGGGTAATAATTGACAAAAAGAACAAATAAATAACGAAATGATCAAGACGGATATCTTGATCATACAAAACAATTTATTTGATCAATGTAGACTTTTAAAACTGTATGAGCTTGTGGATTTTTGCACCCACAACGTTTACACAGAGTCAGTGGGAAATCGTTACCATTCAACATCCAGAAACAGTTCTTAGGAAATGAAGAAGGAACAAACTGAGCGGATGTAGGAACCTCAAGATCCAACTGATGAGAACCACAAAGAAAAGTTTCTGTGTGTCGCTGTGTGGCTCTAAACTCTGGAACGGGTTCAGTGATGAGCTCAAATAATATCCAAATATTCAAGAAAAATGTATAAGAAACTCTGATTTCAGGATATGAAGGTAAGAGGATTTAAGGATCAAAAGGTGTTTGAATAATTCCAAATTATTTCCAAAAATGTGTGAACTTGATTGTGGTGAAATAATCCAAGCTCTTTCAATGATAATCAATGAGAATTACATTGTAATGTGCAATAATGATTACTGAAATGTTTGAATTACAATCAATAACTATTGATTTTCTTTATTGATCTGCAATGTGTAGCAATGATTACTGTTTTAATGTGATCATGTGTTCTATTGATAATCAATTATTATTACATAATGGTTCCCGTTACTGAAATCATGAATAAATTTTCAATAAGGAAATAATCAATCATTTTGTTACTGGAAAAGAATCTATCAGATCAGAACCGGATTACAAAAACTGTAAAACTATCAAATGAATGAACTCAGTAGGGGGGGATTATATAAATTCGCTTCTTCCTGCTCCTTTTCAAACAATAAATCAAACTCTACTTATACTTTAGTTAATGATCACTGTATTTAATTAAGCAAAATGTGATTTAAGTGACTTTTAGTTTTATTTTCTGTTTTTTTAATCTGTGCATTTCATCATTTCTGTAAATATGTGTAAAACCTTTATTGCTTTGACTACAATGCTTGAAATCAATCAATCAATCAAATCCATCAATCAATGTTGACCATTTATAAAATGAAAACAGCACAATAATAAAAAAGATATAAATGGTTGAATGGTTGAAACAGCTGAAAACTTGTATAAGAAGTAAACTGGAAGATACTAGAATAAAGAAAGAGAAACATGTCAGGATTTTTTTCTGAAACGTTTCCTACTTTTACACAATTGAAATATCTGTTCAGTTTTTACGTTTTAATGTGACTTTAATTGAAAATGTTTGTTTGTTTTTAATCCAGTTTTGCCTGAACTTCCTGTCCTTTATTGTGAAAGTCCGAGGAAGTGAGCGTCTGGTGTGGGTGGTCTCACCGCAGATGGTGACCTCTTTGCTGTGGCAGGTGGAGATGCGGTTGATGTTGGGCAGCATGCGCAGCAGCCTCCAGGTCTCCAGGAGCAGCTGCAGGACGTAGCGCGAGTGCAGCTGCTGCTGAGACACAGACTGGTTAGTCGAGGGGGTCAGGAGGCGGAGCCGCTCTGCAGCCAAGCGGCGTGTTGACCTGCTGCTCATTTTCAATGGACAGAGCTCACAAAACATGCAGAAGTCAGTTGAATCCCATTCACATCTGTACAGACACAACCGCGGTGGACATGTCCCACGATTCTTTTCTGTGGCTTTTTTTAATCGCCGGCTTCTCATTTATGTCACAACGTTTTTATTTTTCCACATTTTTTTTTGTAGATCTCAGTCTCTTCATGTTTCTACAGACAGTATGGAAGGTTTGACCCCAGCATGACCCAGACCTTTCACTTTCCCTGATCCACATTTGGTCCAGGATCCTCCAGAAAAGCCCCGTTTATAGCACAGCACTCGTCCCGTGTGACCTGTCCTGTCGGCTGTTACTGCACCAAAAATGAGCCGCAATAACCACAGATTAGGACCAAACACGGCCTCTTTTGAGGGGATTTTTGATTACTGATGACTGTCTGAGTCACATAAACCCGTACGGGGGGGTTGTCCATGGAGGATCGTAGAGAGGAGCGGCTGCATCTTCAGAGGAGCTCAGGTGTGTCTGTGTCAAGGGACGACGTGAAAGTGGAACGTACCATTGACGTGCGTGTGGTTAGTGTATCATGAAGTATTCGTAGGGATGACAGAAGTTCCACGCCGCTATGACGTACGGGTGATGCTGTTGTACGGCGTCCAAACGCCACGCTCTTCTGGTCAGTGCGGTGTGAGTTCTGGCTCCTTACTGACCGCTGCACACACGGGGTGTGCACGTGATCCGTAAGTGCCCGTAGGACGTCCACACAAACGACACTGATCTCCTCATTTCTAACAGTCAGGCTGCTGATAAGGGCGTGCACGTATGACGTGAACAGCACTAGCGGACTCCTTACGCTCCTCCTGCTACGACCTGTCACCCACAGCTTGAGCGTAGAAAAAGACCCGACATTTGCACAAATACACAGTTTGTGTGCATTTATGGCCAGTAAACAGCCCGTCCCCACCTGTGAGGACAGCTGGGACTGAGGCCCTACTTTGGCTGCATCATGATGTGGGCTTCATTTTGCATTTCGAGTTTAACTGTGGGTTTTTTTGCGTTGGGTTGTAAGGGTTTTACTTTGAAACCGTCATAAAGCGCTCTCCCGATCGTTGTGAACCTGCCTTCTTGTTCCTGAAGGCATCCAGGAGGCCGATGGCCTGCTCCACCGTGAGAGGAAAGGTGAGGTGGGGCCCCGAGTAGACCTCAGGAACCTCGATGTTCTTGTAGCAGAAGTACCTCTCCCACTCTGCATCACGGCAAATGTCATTCTCTCTGAAGATGTGTGAGATCAAATTCCCTGGAGGTGAAACACGTGTGTTTTTTTAACTCAAACGTTTTCCGGCAGCAGGAAGAGACGGTCTGGAGCGGAGCGGAGGCCTCACTTTCACTGCTGGATGGTGTGAAGTTGTCCATGAGGTAGCCGAGGAAATTGTAAAGCTGCAAAAAGCACAGGTGCAAAGGTGAAGCTGGAGCTTCTGGACCATCAGAGCAGACTGCCCCCCCCTCACCTTGATCTGAGCCTGCTCTCCAGAGTACTCGATGGACTGGAAGATGTTCCAGGTGTATCGGCGCCTCATCTCTGTGCGGGCCACGTACTGCCGGTACCATCGCTGGATCAGGACGGCAGCTCTGATGGCTGAGGGGGAAAGATCTGCATTTGTGGTGATCGTCTCTCCAATTTACAACAGCTTAGGGTTATGAGATCCAACTTTAACCTTAAGGTACCATAGAAAGTATAACTTTATTCATTTAAGGGTACATTTCTATGAAAACAACCGGGTAAAGTTGTTGTTTTTTAACCAACATTTATATTTTTCTTCAGTGAGATGTTGCCAGATTATTCCATCTCATCTAAAATTTAAGTGAATTAAACTAAAAATATGACTTCAGCTTCTCAACAGGACTGAGATCCAAAACTCCAAGAGGGTCATTTCATTCGATTGACTGTATCATGGAACTGGACTGAGTGGGACATGAGGATTATCAAAAACATGTTAACAAAATGTATCAGAGTCAGAACCATTTTTCTGACCAAGTCTCACTGAGTAATAGATGTTTATTTCTCTGTAGAAGTTTATGGGATTTTGGCTTCTTGGACGTCGGGGGGCGGGGCCACTCACTCTGGCTCCTCCTCCACCGAAAGACAAAATGCTCAACTTCTTTGTATTTTTACATCAATACTTCACAAAAACCCAAATGTTTATCATTTAAAGAAAGTGAAAGTACCAACAATGAAAACAGACAACAATAAGAATAAACAAAAAATGTCCCAGATCACCATATCACTGTGCTTCCACCCCCGTGTTACATCATGAGAGCTGCATAAAAAGCCTATGAGGGAGTTTCCCAAAGCTGCCTCAGCTGCTCAGAAGAGATGTGAACTTTCATCTAAACTTTGATGTCATCCTTTATTTGGATTTTGGAGGCATGTTTCTGTTGTCTGTCCTACGTTTGTTGTGTCACTTCTTGATAATTAGCAGAATAATCGGGTTTCCAATACTATAAACAACAACAGCACAACAGAGATTCACTTACTTGTGACCGCTGCAGGCGGCAGACACAACGACAAAAGTAATAAAAAAAAAGTCAAGCTGAGAATGTGAGGACAGCAGCAGGAACAGATTCATGGAGCTTCGCTGATGTTACCTTTTCTGGAGTGTTTGTGGAACTGGTTAGACTTTGAGACCCCACATCCCATGACTGTTCCTGTTGGAAGAAACCAACCGATGGCTAAAATGCCCCCGTTGTTCGTCCACTTGACCTGTATCTGCTGAGACACTGCAGCGTAAAATGTGAAGCCAATGTGACTTTTTGCAGCCACACGTCCCACAATGCTGGAATTGTGAGGCAGACTCTTCATTCATGCTGCTGAAGGCTCAGCTGCTGTGTAATCCCGTTATCTGTCGGGTTTGCTGCTAACGTCTATGATTAGCCCCAATCCTTGTGGCACTGGTTTGTTTTTTTCTGAATTCCATGAAAATTGACATAAAACGGTTTAGCCTGAAGCTGGATTTATGAAAACATGATCAGAAGATCTACTTTCAACTAAACAATGGATTCATCTCACTAAAATGAGGATACTGTTGGCTTTTTGATAGGATCATCATCAGGTCCTCTAAATACAGAAATCCTTCTTTGATTGACGGCATTTAGCTGAAGACCTGTGAGACATTGGAATCTGCAGTGTACTCACACAGACAGCCTCCTTATCCAGAAAGCCCTTCCCAGGCGAACATGCAGCCTGTTTGCAGTCTCACAGAGATTTGAAGCAGCCGTCTGCTGCGTCGCATCCTTCAGCAGTCCGCCAGGAGGATCCGGTGAGGATGTCCGCCACCTGATCCTGGTCCGCCTCCGGTCTGACTGCGTCCAGCTCCTCTGCACTCATCTGAAGACTCTTTAATCTTTGGACCTTCTGTGCAGTCACATAATCAAAGCGCATGGCCACAAGTGGATTATTTGAGCTAATGACTTGATGAGACTAGAGGCGTCTTTATTGTGGCAAGAAGGAGGTCACTGTTTGTTTTCCTTGTTGGAGGACGTTGTCTGAAAAGGTCAAAGCTGGCGTTTCTGCTGATGTTGTTTACCAAACATAGATTTTTCTTCTCAAATTGATTTTTTAACATGAATATAAGATGCTATGAATAAAGGCAACGTTTCAGAAATCAGAAGTTTCTCTGCGTTAATTGTTCAAGATTATGATTATTTCTAAACAAAATTGTTATCATGAACCCTGAAGGAAAACCGTTTTCTTCTGGGCTTTTAAAGTTAATTTGACCTTTGTTTGTTTGTTTGAGGTGACAGAAAGGAATAGCAGCCACAAAAATAAAAATAAAAAGAGGGAAAGAAAAGATAGAGTTTTGTTACTGACACTGAACCAGGTCTGTTTCTGCTCTTTACTACCTTTCTTATCACCTCCTTGACCACCTCTACTCCAATGACATATCTGTTATATCATTATGTATATCTGAAACTCAGGTGTTAACCATAGACAACACCTGTAACAGTAGATGGCATCATCATTTTTAGTCTCTTGAATGTAGCCTAAATCTGACATGCAGCGAGTAAAACACCGTTAAAGCCAACATTTTGCTACATTAGTCAGCAAAGATTCCATTATGAGCTTTACTTTAGGAAACACACAGTTTTTCAGTCGTTTTTATTTCTAATTTATTTTATTTTTAGACATAAGTTATCGTTAACGGTCGATCGCGAACACTGCTGCTCTTGAACGCCTCCCTGCTGGGTGTGTGTAAACAGTAATGGCGGCGTGTGTGGCGCGCGCGGAGTTAGCTTGCTGCTTGTTCGCTTTCTTCATACAGAGCCGTTAACGTATGTCTTTTGTTTTGAATGAAAGGCGGGAATCGCTCATCCCGTCTAGAAATATGAATAAAAATGTCTGAAGCAGCTCCCTTCAGGAGCGCCTGAGGTTGAGTAACGTTAGGACGCAGAGGTCACGTAAAGTTCAATTATGTATTTATCAGTTCGGACATTTTATACGATTTATTTGAGTACAAATGTCAACTTGACACGGCCGTGAAAGCAGCGTAATACTAGAAATGTGGCTGTGAATGTGCTCGTAGGAACTGTCACATAAGTTTACTTTATATTGTTGGCAGAGGCCGTTTGATGTAAAAAAGCAAAAAACAAACAACGTTTATAAAGGAAATGATGAGTTTAAAGGCTGCTTTTAGTTGTTGTGGATCAGGGCGAGTTTTTATATTTTTTTTTTTGTTTTGTTTTTTTAGACCAGACTTAAATGTAAAATAAAAACTATAAACCAACCCGGAAGAACCTAATGCTGCAGTACCCCAAATAGCCACTAGGTGCTGCTTTTAGAATACTGTACAGCAATTTTCTATTCAGTCCAATGTTAGAAATATTTAAAAGACATAAGAAATGTTCAGTTTAAAGTTTTTACTGACAGGAAAGTAAAAAAATGTTGGGCTCTTTTTCCATGTAATATTTATTAAACCAATGTCTAGTTATATAATCAACATAGACATAAAATACCATTTTTAAATGCCTTTCAATGACACATTTACCACCAAACTCATTTTTAATTTATATTTAAGTTTTTTTTAAACTGTTAGCTATATTTTTTTTGTTGAAAGAAGAGGATTTTTATGTTAAATAAAAAAGCTTAGAAATAAAAAAGCTGCTTTCAGCTGTTGTGGATCAGGATGAGTTTTTCCAGTGAAACTGTTAACTAATAGATGCTGTACGTATACAATGGATATTTATAGCTGCTCAATTTGACTCAAGCCACAACATTATTGTGAACCTACCTGCTGTAATACCCTAAATAACCACTAGCTGCTGGTTTCAGAAGAGTATACGTTTGCATTGATTCTGGTGTTAAAAAATGTCAAACAAACATTATAATTATTTGTTTTTCCCGTCAGGTATGTCCAAAACAAATTAACTTGTATTCCTTCTCTATTTTGCAGTCATTAAACCAAGTTATACTTAAAAAAAATCAACATAGACATAAAAATATATATTTTTTTATCTGTTTTTCATGTCACATTGGCTGCAGAACTAATTTTTTTTTGTTTGAATCAGAGGTTTTAAACATGTAGGCTACATGGTTCCTTATGTCTGAAGTCCCACATTATTTGAAGGTGAAACCAAACAGGAAGTACCAGACCCTGCAATACCTCAACTGCCCACTGGGTGCTGGTTTCAGAAGAGACTCATTATTTTATTGACTCCAGTGTTAGAAAAGTCCAACAAACATCAAACATATTCTATTGGAAGTTTTTCCTGACAGGAAAGTCTCAAGTAATTACGTATTTCACCCTATTGTAACAAAATATAATAATTGAAAATAATTTTTTTATTGCATTTTGTAACACATTTGACACCAAACTAATCTTTTAAGTTTAAATCAGATGGTTTGTTTTTTAAGTATGTGTGAAAGGACAAAATGTATCATGTGAGAAAACCCAAAGAACAGAGAAGGCCTTTTATTGCAGCGTAATGATCCTTTTTCAAGCTTATAAAACAGGGAGGGGGACGTTCGGTTGGTGCCGCTCCGCCTGACTCACTGCTCCGTCTTCCAGCTCTGACCGAGTCCTGAGGATGAAGATCGCCGTGCTCGGAGCCACCGGGCAGACCGGACAGTTTCTGGTCAAACAGGCGCTGGAACAAGGTCACACCGTCACCGCCATCGTCAGGAACCCAGCCAAGCTCGCCGTCCACAATGACAACCTGAAGGTAATAAAGCAGGTTCAAAGGTGTGGAGCGCTGTTCCTCATGGCGGCCGTCGGTGTGTGTTCCTGTGTGTGTTCCTGTGTTATGAAGCGTCTGATGGAAATGTGGCGACGTTTTACCAAACGCCAACCACTGATAAGCGCACCTCATGCACTAATTGGCTCCAGGTCACAGATTAGAAGCTCAAATCCGACAAAAAGCACAAACCGTGTCTTAATCCGCAGCTGAAAGTAGTTTCTTTTTTTTTTTTTGGTGGGATGATCTCCGGGGCCTTTAGGTGGTGAAGGCGGATATTTTCGCCGCCGAAAGCCTAAAGGATCATTTCAAAGACCAGGATGTGGTCATGTCCTGCCTCGGTTTCCCCGCCTCCTTCTTCTCCGGGGTGACGGGCTACACCATGTCTATGGCGGCGGTGGTCAGCGCCATGCGAGAGGCCCGTGTCAGCCGCCTCATCGCCATGACCTCCTGGTACACGGAGCGTAAGTGAAGGCTCTGTTCTCAACTCTCCTCTCTCAGCTTTTGTGCCCATTTTTTCCCACTGAAGAGATTCGGGTGTTTGGAGAAACGTTACCCGAGTAAAGAAAACACAAAGTTGTCAAAAAATATTTTACATTTGTCACGATAATCATCCTGAATATGCTGAAGGACAAGAGTGACGATTAAAAAGTGCATTTTCTACGAGTTTTGCCAAAGCTGGATTGGATTAGCTGGAGGTGATGTGGAGATCACCTCCTTCTTATTCCTCCAGATGTTTCCCATTCAAACTAAAAAACTTTATAACTGCATAAAAATATTCCTCCTTGCTCCTCAACTTTATATAAATGTAAAAGTGAGAAACGTATTTAGATGTCCCATTTTATGCACCGGTTTGTACTTCCTGTATATTACCTGTTCAGTGGACAGACAGACCACTCCCCCCTCTACCTGCGTGTTCGCAGCACGTGTAGACTTAGACGACGTCGTCCATGTGGAAAATACCAAACCACTGAAATGCTGGAGACAATCCAGGCTTTAAAAATAATAAACACCACTCAGAAGTTTAGTTATCGTGAGCGAAACCGGCCGACCGTGGTGCGACCGAGACCGAACCCTAGCGGCTTGGATGAAGGATGAACCGGGCCTAAGGAGGAAATCCTCAACGTTTTCCAAAAACCCCTCATCCACACCATTCCAGAGAATTGACTTTCAGTCCTTTAGTTTCTGCTTGAGCGACGATTCTCCCGAACTAAATGTAAAAACCTGCATCCTGTTGGTCAGCAAACTCTGGGACCCAGTCGTCGTACCTGATCCGGTTCCTCCTGCTGCCCATGATCAGAAGCGTCCTCAGTAACATGTATGAGATGGAGCAGTCGCTGGCAAAGACCCAGGACATCAACTGGACCGTGGTCCGGCCTCCCGGCCTCAAGAACCTGCCTGCTACAGGTGAGCGGGGGGGGGCTGCGCACTTTCTCAAAGCTTTGAGGGGTGTTCTGATCACACCGTGGCGCTCTGCAGCTCAGGAGTTTCTGACCCACGAGGGATACTTTGTGCCCGAAAGCAACAACCAGCCCCCCCGCAGCGCCGTCGGGAGGGGAGACGTGGCGCGCTTCATGCTGTCTCTGCTGAACAGCAACGCCTGGGTGAAGAAGGGAGTCGCCATCACCACCAAATGAAACGGACGGCCGACGGTGAGGGATGGAGAAACCCCCTTCAGATCGTACTCTGCAAACCTGCAGAAACTTTCTGTTGGTTTACAGAAAAAAAAAAAAAACATTTTCAGGTGTTTGGTGAGAATCCTTTGACTACAATATTTTTCTGCTTAACGTTTCATTTAAAAAAATACATGTTTAAACAATAGTAATTCATACATTTAGTCAAAAACCGCACAAATCAGGGCAGATTTTAAAGTGAAATTCTTGCAAAGCTGAAGAACACAGCGACACGCCTTATGCACTCAGATGAATGTGCTTTATTCTTTGGATTAAAAGCAGCATTTATTAAATCCTAACAGGCTGAAATGTCCTTATTTACTCTGTTTAGTGTTTAACACGCACGTGCCATCGTATTCTGTGGTTGCAGTAAACGCTTCTGTCCACATGGGGGCAGTGTTCTAGTTATTTAAAACTGTTTGATTTTCTTTTCTGTGATGTTTTTCTGTGAGGTCACCTGAAGAGAAAAAAATCACGTTGAGACGTCTAGAATGTGTCCAGGTTAAATAAAATAAAAACATAAAATAATTTAATAAAACAAAATAAAAAAAAGAATGTGTCCACGTTGTTGAATGATATTTATGGGGGGGGGGGGGGGGGTAAATTATTGTGTTGCAGCTCCACGTTGTGGACTAATGGAGAACTGCTCTTTCACATTTTGGATAACAGTAAGATGCTAGACTTAAATACAATTTAAATGTGAAAAGTATTTGTATTTAATCTAAAATAAGCCTTTTTGTCATATATACATTTAGAGTATAATATGCAGTGAAATACATAGCTTTTTTAAGGAACTGTGCTGCCATTTAAATCGGACATTTTCTAAATATTTTTGTTTAAAGTTTGACCTTCCTTTTGGGATATACTCATGATAAAAGCTTCTTCTCATGAATGAATGAATGAAGCTTTGTTCATCATATGGAGTATACATGCAATGAAATGCTTAAATGCTGTTTGACTCCCCAATAATTCATACACACAGTAGTAGTACTCAGTAAAAAAAAAAAAATGTGAAAAAAAAAGGGTTAATAGAACAGAATACAGGTTCTAGGTGATAGAAAAAATGATTTCCAAAGTTGAGTTTGGGGGCTGTTAGTGCTGCACGTGTCCGGCCTTGACTACTGAAGGTGCTATTAGGAGTTCATCAGATTATTTTGTTAAAGAAGATTTTCTGACATCCCATAATGCCCCTGGTTGGTTGGCTTGGATGGCACAATGTCAGGAAATCTGCAGCAGCCGTTGTCTTCCACCGAGGAGGACAACAGTTTTCTCAATGAAAGATCAGGACGGATGTCCCAAGGTCTCCCATCCTGGTCAGGTTTTAGGTGATGTGGACCAGATCAGACTCAGACCAGATAATATTTCATAGCAAGAAAAAAATCCCCCAAGCAAACGTCTGAGCCTCAGAACACCTTTAGAGCGGAACATAACAAGCTGTGTAAGGAGTTTAAAATGTTTGATGATCTCCTGGATCTCTTAAATCCTCTGCAGAACTTCAGCTGATCTCATGTGGAGAGGCCTTTTGCAGGGTGATGCTCACGCAGATGACTCTTCAGCTAAAAGCATTCTGACAGACCCGGCAGAGGTGAGGCTTTTGTCTGGTGTGGAGGCGGCGGCGTTTTAAGCAGAATCGTTTTTTCTGCACTCGGACGGCTCTGCTCTCTCCAGGAGTTTTTCTGGGAGCTTTTTCACCATTCTGAGTTTCCCTCCTTGATGAACCTGGAAAGGCTTTTTCTGAGATTTGAAAACGACCACACATTTAGACAAGGTTTAACTGAGGAAAACACCACAGAAATAAGGGGTTACTATGGTTACCATGACGCCGTCATGCTCCAAAGGTCCCCCTGCTTCAACCAGCACATGTCCGATTCTGGCTGAAGTTCTCCAGAGACCATCTGGATCCAGAGGAGGACTGGAAGAAGGTCATGGGGTCAGATGGGAGCAAAGGGAATGAACTCTGTGGTGTAAACGCCACCTCTGGCTGTGTTTGGAGGAGGATGAATGCTGAGCTGCATCCCAATAACACTATCACCACCATGAAGCACGGGGGTGGAAGCATCACGATGTGGGGGCTTTTCTGCACAGAGGACAGGACAATCGATCCGTATCAAGGAAAGAATAAACGTCTGGGGAGATTTTGGGCAAAAACCTCATCAGTGAGGGTGAAATGTCTTTCAGCAGGCCGAGGTTAATCCGGTTGTCATCCGTTCATCAACCTAAAGTTTAAATTAAAAACAACGAATCGAATTTTTGATTTTCCAATTTACGTTTTAAATCAAACATGGAGCAAACGGATCATGGACGTTTAAATTCCTGTTCCTGAAGCAGAAGGGTCTCCTGGTGCGAGGAGTTAAAACCTACATTTTATCATTACAAAGTGTTTGTTTTTATTAACAGTGTAGTGAGATTTGATGGTTTTCTCAGTAAGAAACTCAACCAAATGGTTCTTTCAGAGGTTGCTGGTTTTATTAATAGCATAATTCAAAGTACACATACACACTGTGTATGCAGTGTATATTATTTACTATAAACCCACATCAAACATCTCATCCCCACACGTCAAATGAAGCTAGGATTGATATTTCCTCAATAGATCCGTCTCCCTAAAGAGAGCCATGGATCCCATCACCATAAAACATCTGCAGAACGATTAAAGCTGAGGAAGACCGACAGGAAACATTTGCTTTACAAAGTGCTGAGACGAACAGTTTTTTGAAAAATATTTTCTGCTTCATTATACTAATAAATTTCTCTAAAAATCTGGATTCTTTGTTTACATTCTGGCTGAAAGTTCAAGTGTTTTTATATGACTCATCGTTTTAAGGAGGACGACTTATGGAGCCGCCAACTGACTGGTAGTTTTTTGAGAGGAAGGGGCAAGTTTAGATATTTGTATTTCACCTAGCTCCCATGTTTGCAGAGTTGTAGTTGCGTCTGAAATAAAAGCAGGTGAGCAAAGGTTCTTTTGGATTTAAATCTAGATTTGATTGCATTTTTATTACACGGCTTTCATTAAGATTCACTAAGTCAGTGGTTCTCACACAGGAGTACATGTATTCCCAAGAGGACTTAATGATGCTTTAGAGGACAATTCAGATGATAAGAAATTTAGATTTAGAAGATTGGTTTTCTTGAAAGTTGGATTTGGGTATTATTGTTCTAAATCCCAAACCTCATTACATCACTTATGTTGATAGTTGCGCTCATTAAATATGGCCGCCTTGATAATTATCTTTATCTCCACTCAAAATAAAATAGTTTCTTCTTTTTTAAAAAGTTTTTTTCACATTTTTAAATAGTTTCATTTAAGTATAAACTCTTTTTAAAAAAAAAACAAGTGCTTAAAAGGGTTTAATAAGTCACAAATACATTATTTAACCTTTTTTTGTTGCCATTTATGTTTAAAATTCTTCATACACTTCATCAAAAAAGTCCTGTTTTTGGAATTATGAATTTGTTTTTATTGTCAGTAATTCTAATGTATTAAAAATGATTATGCGGAGAAAATGTAAAACATTTGAGGTTTTCAGATGTACTGTAATTAAAAAAAAACACCGCTGGATCCGCTCCACGGTGCACTGCGGCATCCCGCCGCTGGGTGTCGCTGTATCTCCGTCTCCAGTGTAAACATCCGCCGCTCCTGTCAGCTAGCTGCGCGTGGTCCGGAGGCTGCCGGTGCCCCGTTTCCCGGCGCTTTGAGCAGCAGATAAACGCCGAAATGCGGAGTTTGAAAACGCAGAGGAGCTCAAATGAACACGCGAAAAGGTGATGGACTTGAAGACGCGACAGAAGATGGAAGAGGTAAAAGGACGTCTGTTTTTAAGCTAACTGTTTAAGCTAACAGAAGCTTCTAGCGCGCGCGCGTGTGAAGTGCTTTCTAAATCAGAAGGTTAAACCGGCGGCTTCAAAGTTAGATAGTACTTTAAAATTACACGGCACAAGTTAATTTTAAACATGAATGAGAGCGCAAAAGTTAAAGCGCTTATAAGTTAGCTGTCGGCCTTCGTTATCTTGATAAACCTCGAGTTAAGTAACCGGAGTTAGTTACTCAACAACAGGTCGGGGGATTAAAAGAGTTGCGAAAGTGTTTTTGGGAAATGTGGTTTTTATGGCGTGTTTTCCTGAACCCAGCAGAGCAGAGCTGCTCCTGTCAGCGTGGAGGTGAAGCGGCTCTCTGATGCCACAGCTGCCCCGTCACCGAACCCTTCGACAAGGTGTGTGGATGGATTCTGGAGGTTCTGCTTCCTTTCACATCCGAGTCGACTCCATTTGTTACACCCCTGTGGTTGTTGTTTAGGACCTGGCCAGACGTAGGCCCCAAACATGGAGCAAACACCGTGTCGGGAAGTTCTGGCTGTCCGGTCCAGGAGACCAGGGCTGGTTTCCCGCAGAGGAACCGGGTCGAACGAGATCCAGGACTGAAGGTTGGACCTTTTCCCTAATAGACCAGTTCACAAATACGGCAGTGGCCATTGATTGGGTTCTGGCACAGGTCAAAGGTGACGGCCCCACAAACAAATGGTAGTCGACAGTGGGAGAAGTTTTCTGATTTTTTTTTTTTAACGGGGAGACCGAGTTCTTGATGGATTGACGGAGGACTGTCCATTTAAGATCCATTTTCTAAGACGTAGTTTCTGCAGAGCGGCAGGAGTTTATTAGAAATTCCCCTCTGAGTTGTGGGCGGGACTGTTGGCAAGGCCTAATTTCCCATCATCC
Source organism: Oryzias curvinotus (assembly GCA_023969325.1). Lineage (NCBI taxonomy): Eukaryota > Metazoa > Chordata > Actinopteri > Beloniformes > Adrianichthyidae > Oryzias > Oryzias curvinotus. The sequence continues at coordinate 32,271,724 of CM043714.1, forward strand.
CCTTTGTTTACAATCTTTTCCACTAGTTCACAGCCCTTCACACCCCCCAGGCTAACGTTAGCGGTGGATCTAACATGGCAGCAACATCAGATCCATCCGTCCGTCCAGTTCTGATCCAGATTCCAGCTCAGACCAGGAAAACAAAGACATTCATGGATCTGTTGGTCTGCAGGTGGATGACCAGAAAGGGGCGGAGTAGGGAGCTTGTGGCTCCGCCCAGCATATTTTCTACATCACAAACACGATCTTTTTCAAACTGAATTTTTTTTAAAATCTACTCCTGATTCACAACAATTTAAAAAAATACTCAGAAATTGAATTTTAAGCTTAACTGTCTGTGTATATGTCCCCCTCCATTAGAAAAATGCTGCAAGAACACGTTAAAAACACAGCTTTCATTAGTTAACTAATGACGTGAAAGCAGCGTTTCCACAGGAGCTCCTGTGATTTTTGCTTTAAAATGTGTGTCATAATGGCTACGTGTTTGCTGCCTGACGAGGCCTCGACCTTTGACCCTGCACATGCACCCTCATATGTGTGAACCGGTCTGGAAAATGAGCTCTACCAACGGGTGTCTGGTCCTTACAGACCTCCAAAAGCAGCAGAGACTTTCAGGGAAGAAACGTGGGCAGAAACTCGGCAGACCGACAGAAAAGAGGTACCGAACATCAGACGTGCTAAACCTGTCATGTATGACCTTCACGTGCATCCGTCTGGGAGTGTCATCATTTACATGCCATGTAGAAATGACTTGTGTCGGCGCTTTTCTTTGGTAAACCTCTCAGCTTCCAGAGGAGCCCAAAACTCAGCAGCAGTCCAAGCAAACCTGCTTCAGTTTGAGGTGAAGATGGTGGATTTTCCACAGTTGGAAAGTGTGTCCTTGTCCAGAGAAGCAGCTCAGAAAGACCGCTGGGGTCCAAACCCCCAACCGAACCCCCCCCAAACAGCAGATCAGGTCTGGACGGTGAGCCCATCACCCCTAAACATCGGCTGCTATCGCACATTTATGCTCGGCTCTGAAATTCCGTCTCTCTAAAAGGCTGTCGGGAACTCTGACCCTCCTCAAAATGCCCCCCATGGTGAACCGGGGGCTGGCGCCGTCCCAACAGGTGAGCCCGTCGTTTCCAGTCTTTGATCACCTGCCGCTGTCAGAGGTTTCCGCTCAGCCGTCCGTCTGTGTTTGGTAACAGCGGCGGGAAAGTCCTGGGCTAACGTCGCCTCCCAGCCGCCAAAGAAAGCCGTCAGAGCCGACCAGACGACCAGCGGCTTTCAGGTTAGACCACACAATTCTGAACACGAAGAATGTTAAAGAATGATAAATCATGTAATCAAATGGTTACAGTAGAACAGGGTGGGATTATATAAGATCGCTTCCTTCCACTCCCTTTCAAGCAATATTTATTAATATGTCTAATTATCCTAAGTTTGATTAGTTACTGTATGAATGTATAACTGATGATTATATTGTTTTTGTGTATTATTCCTATTTGATTGCTTAAACCATTAAAAAATAAGTGTTTTTAGTTTGATCCATGCAGGAAACACTAAAATATATATTGTTTTCTCATCCAAAAAGACATTTTTTCGGCTTTTTCCGTCTTTGCTTCATTCCAACTGTTTTCCTTTTCAGCCTTTTGGTAAAAATCTTCTGACTTTATTGTTTTTATTTAGAAGAAAAAACCTCTTTTTGTCCTTTGAATGTGGTGTTTTTTTGTGAGTTTTGTGCAGAGAGCGACCGACAGTTTTGAGTGCTTTAAATGTCGTTCTAAAAGCTTTTCCTGCTGCTGCTGTCAGAGAGCCGCTCTGAGGAAAAGGCTGTTTTTTCCTGATGATGGAGGACCTGAAGAAACACATTTTTCTCTGTGCAGACGTTCTCTTGCATCCCGGCTGCTGATCTCCCCGGCTTCTTTGTTTTTCATGTCAGAGTTGTTCGGTTCTCCGCTCATCCATCTGTCAGGGTCACCCTGAAACAAGTTTAGATGTTCGCCCCAGATCCCTAATTCAAGTATTTTTCATTATTAATATAAATTATATGATGACTGCACGATAAATCGCAAACTTATGGTCATCGTGATATCGAGCTGTGCAATATGCAAAATACGGTGAAAATTGTGATAAATGTGTTAAAACAATCTTAAGGCAGCTTAAAGTATTTGACGAAGCAAATAAATCCCTTTATATCACTGACCAATCAGATGGAGTTCTTACATGTTAGATGGTTGCCTCCTATGTAGACGAGCGCCATTTGAACCATAATTGAAGTTATGTTGACTTATTTAAATCAAACTGTGGCAGTGACATGGAAAAGATTTGTTTGGTTGTTTTCTTTACTTGTGTCCCCCTTCATGCCAACTACAGAAAAGATCCTTTCATTTCTGTTTGGTTCTAGGTGATGTGGAATGAAGTGATGTCCTGCATAAATGGCTACTTTGCTAATAAGCAACATACATTGTGAAGTTATTAGATTAAAAAAAATATATATTTTTTTTCTTCTCAATCATTTTTATACAATTTAAAATCAAATTGTATTTATTCTAATTGCAACATAATTCTTTGAGATTTTGAACCTATTTAGAAAAATGTTTTTCAGTTCATTCAAAAGTTTTTTTCTTTGTATGCCTTGGTCCTGATTGTTGGATGAAATCGTTTTTGTGTTCATTTCTAAAGTTGTTGCCTGATTAGTTTTCGTTTGTCACCGACAGACAGAAGAACCAAAATACGACGAAGCTGCAGGGAAGAAAAAGAGGAAGAAGAAGAAGGCTAAAGGCGGTGCTAATGACGCTGCAGCGGAGCCACAGAGCCCCGCCGTCCCGCCAAAACCCCCCAAATTCCAGGTTCGTTCTGTCTGTTCTCCTGGAGCTTTTGGTTTTTGCTTCATGCCAGAAGATTTTTCCATTTTTCTTCAGGATGAACTTGAGTTTCCTGGTTTGGGAGTCGCTTCAAAAGGAGCTGAGATGTTCATAACCAGCAGTAACGCGAAGCTAAACAGCGAGGTAGAAAATCCTCCAAGTGTCATTTGCAACACGAAAACTCCTGTTTCTACATAAATGAAGCTTTTTTTGGGGGTGTTTCTTTCTGAAGGAGAACCAGCTTCTGTCTGCAGAGCCGAGCCTGAAAAAGTCACCCGTTGGAAAAAGTCAGGTTTGTTTCAATTTCACGTTAGCATTTCTCTTTAACAGAACATTTGCGAACTCGCCTCCTTCCTTTGACTCTACAGAAAGCTGAGAAAGTTTCCGGCAAAAAGAGCAAAGTTCCCGTCCAGCTGGACATCGGAAACATGTTGGCGGTCTTGGAGAAGAAGCAGCGATTTCAGGGATCCAAGCAGGAGGCCAAGCCAGTCAGTCTCTCAGGTCGGCGCTCTCCTCCTCCTCCGCCGCCGCCGCCGCCGCGAGGCGCAGTCGCTTGCTTTGAAAGTTTGCCCTTTTAAATGTCCCTTTTGTGCAGTTGGAGGAGGACTGTCTGTCGTTCACAAGCAAGCCTTAGCCCAGAAAAAGCCTCCATGGCAGCAGGAGAAAGTGGCGCACAACCCTCTGGACTCCACCTGCCCTCTGGTGAAGAAAGGCAAGCAGAGAGAGGTGCCCAAAGCCAAGAAACCCACGCCCCTCAAGAAGGTGCGTGCGCCCTTCGGCTCTGAAACGCCCTGTGTGGGAAAAGCTTTTTACCACAGAGTTCTTCTTCTTCTGCTGGATCTTCAGGTCATTTTGAAAGAACGAGAAGAACGGAAACAAAAGCGATTGTTGGAGGAGAGAGGTTTGCTGCCAGGAAACGAGCAGGAGTCTAAAAATGACGCCGCGGAGGAGCAGCGTGAGGAGAACACAGGTGAGCAAACGCTGCACACGCCGCTGCCATCTGACCTGGACTTTCACACCGGCGGAGGAACCTCTCTGGTCGACTACACCAGACACCACATCATTTGCTCGAGTTCCTAATCCTGCTGCTCCCGCCGCATGTGGGAGGAGCTACCATCCAAAGTTTTTAGCCTCGTCGCTACATGGAAGACACGGATGAGGTTGGGAGATCCGGTTTGCTCCACAGCAGCATCTGTGATCACGTCTGCGTTCATGACATCATTCAGAGACTCTCCCGGGGCGGTGATCTTTACCGCCGGCTGCTTCTGTGGCCCCGGTTGACCACTTCCTGTCCCGCATTAGCCTGAGGAGGGACTAAATAAATGTAGCAGAGGAACTTTTTAATGTCTCCATATGAATAAGAAAACATCTGAAGTTCAGGAGAACAAGCGATCGGATTAGTTCTGGACCGCTGTTCAGATCATCAACATGACCAGCTTCTGATTGAGTGACAGGTCTTCCTTTTGAAGTCTTTTTGAGTCCTTCCAGCAACAGAGTAGTAATATTTTCACAAACATAGATGCTTTTGTAAAACCAGATGATTGAAGGATGCAGCTAGCAGGGACTTGGCTGATAAGCTAGCTTTAGCCTTCCTTCAGAAACTTGGCGTTCTTTGTGCAAACGCTGGACGCTGTGGCGTCTCTGTCTGTTACCTTCCAGCTCCAAACTGTCATTTGAATTCCTGCGTGTAAAAACCTTTGTAAATCAGGTCTGCAAACAGAAACTGGACAGATGGTCTTCATTGGCTGTCCTGCAATTTGATTGGTTGGATGGTGTCGTGCCGACGCACATGTACTAAAAGACAGAGGCGGCGGCCTATGGCAGCGTACTTTTTAACCTTTGGCTGGTGGGCCAAGTCAGTCTTTTTGAGTCAAAAGGCTCAATTCCACCTTTTGTCCAACCTAATCAAATCCAGGAACAGAGTCCAAACCTCTGGTGTTTTCTCCAAGGAGGGGTCCAGCTCCACAAAACAGTGATTTCATGTTTTTTTGTAATATTGTTTTTATTTTTTGGTACATTATCAAACATGATTACAATCTTTACATCCAATGTGTACATGCAAAAGAAAAACAGGAAAAAAAAAACAAGAAGAAGAACAAAAACCTCTACTACAAAGTGAAGCCATCCTTTCAGACATTTAAGACAGACATCATCCTAAAACCATCCCACCGCTCTTCCTCCTCTGGCTCTGTAACGACTCTAGATGGCACTTGTGGTTTTTTCAGATGCGGTGGGGTCGGATGGTTCTGGAGGAGAACCTGACGATCCGATGGAGTCCAACGAACCAAATCCAGTCCCAGATGAAGAGACAAACGAGGACAAAACCGTTCAGCAAACCTCACCTGTGCCCCCCCCAGCAAATGTACCTAAAATCCACAGCAGGAAGTTCAGAGAGTGAGTGTCTGATGGGGGAGGAGTCTTCCTCACCGCTCCTCTGACAGGTCTGCTCCTCTTCACCAGCTACTGCAACCAGATGCTGAGGAAGGAGGTGGACGAGTGCGTCTCCGTCCTCCTGAAGGAGCTGGTCCGCTTCCAGGACCGCCTGTACCACAAGGACCCCATCAAGGCCCGCATGAAGAGGCGGATCGTCATGGGGCTGCGGGAGGTCCTGAAGCACCTCAAGCTCCGGAAGGTCAAGTGCGTCATCATCTCGCCCAACTGTGAACAGATCCAGTCCAAAGGTACCGGCTCCGCCCCGCCACCCCGTCAGTGGTTCTGATCCACGCTGTGACTCACCACCTGTCAGTCATCCCAATTCTTATTTTGGTTCAGAAGTCAAACCTCTGAGGTGGGAAAAGTGACGTTTTTCTGTTCGTTGAAGGGAATCTGTAAAAAAAACGGTTCCTGAGTAGGAAGCTAGCCTTTTCCATCGTTTTAGCTTTAGCGCCAATGTTGAGGTTCTACCGTAACTCTGCAGCTGGATTCCAAACGGGTTCGGGGAACAGCAGCTTTTGTGTCCGTCAGAGTTCATGGGAGAAACGGGAATTGAGTACGGTTCGGTAGTTTAAAGCTGGTGTGTTGTTTCGGTGTTGAAGGGATGAAGATCTGCTTCCTGCTGCCACTCGTCTTCATCAGCGGCCGAGCTGCTGTTACACGTGATCATGGGCCGCGGTCTCAGTATATTTGACACATGCAAAGGTGCACAGGGTTTTAAGGCGCGTGCACGTTAACACATACCGCTAAAACTCAGAGGGTTTCCGTCATCAATCAGCATCCAAACATCCATCCAAGTCCTCGTCTTCTGCGTCTGAAATGAACCTTTCTGTCAAACATTCCGGCTTCCTTTCCTCATCGTCAGAGTCCGGCTCGGTGCCGTGCGGCTCCTCGTGAAGGACGCCGGCTTTTGCCAAAGCTTGAAGAACACGTCGGCCAGGCAGCGGAAGATGGACAGCTGCTCCCGACTATCCGCTGGAAGTTTCTGCGTTTTCCGGCTTCCTCCGCTTGGATTCCTTCATCTGGATTCTCTGCAGCTGCTGCCGAGTTCGACCGCGAAGCTGATAGCTTGCAGTTTAAACTGAGCTTCATAAGCGTCTCTTTGCATTTCCGGGGTTTTTCTGCATCATGCACACACCTGCACTTCAGTACTATTCGGGGGTGGAGGGGGGGTCTTCCTTCACGTCCTCCCCGTCCTCGCCGTCCCCTCCTACGTCCTCTTTACTGAAGTCACACAGCAACATAGGGCGCCTGTTTATTTGGAGAAAATCTAAGACTGACGTGCGCCTTATGGCTGTGGAGATACGGTAAAGATATGGGGGGTGGTGGCGGCTGGGGGGGTGGTGGCGGCTGGGGGGGAGGTGGCGGCTGGGGGGACTAAGGCTGTGACCCTCGCAGGCGGCCTGGACGAGGCGCTCCACACCATCATCCAGACGTGTCGGGAGCAGGCCGTGCCCTTCGTCTTTGCCCTCTCCAGGAAGGCTTTGGGACACTGCGTCAACAAGGCCGTGCCCGTCAGCCTGGTGGGCATCTTCAACTACGACGGCGCTCAGGTCAGGCGGACATCCAGTTCACAGGCTCAAACCCCACGTAACAATTTCTGAACGGCCGGAAATGTGTGGCGCCCGCAGGATCACTACCACAAGATGATCGAGTTGTCGGCCGAGGCCAGAAAGGCCTACGAGGTTCTGGTGTCCAGCCTGGAGCCGGGAGACCAGCAGGAAGAGGCAGACGGCGCAGGAGCTGCTGAGGAGCGGCTCAATGATAACCCGACTGAGGAACCCGCTTCTGGTTCTGTCACAGCAGAACCTGAGAAACCACATTACAGTAAGTTCTGCTGAAACTCTTCTCATTCTTTTCATTCTGACACCTTCAAACGTTCTCGACCTCAATAGAATCATTTCTTTTTTCATGACAGTAAAATTCTGGGAAACAGAAGAAAACGGCACATTTCTGAACTTTGAGGAGCAGCTGAACTTCCTGCATTTACACCACGAATGTACCGAAACCTTGGAGGAGCAGAAGAGTTGATATTGGTTAACGCACCTGTTCAATACATTTGTTCCCAGAATTTTCATAAACTACTTTTTCATTTCTCATTTGAAAATAGTTTCTGATCCAGATGACAGGGATCAGAATCGGGAATCCTCTTCATCTGAGTGACTGTCAGTGATGTCACAACCAGCTGGACAGAGACTGAAAGAAGGAACTGTGACGCCTTTAATGTGAAAGAGCTCGGAAAGGAAGTTTTAGGCTCAAAAGATGTAAATAAAAGATCTTCTGATGTTAAGAAGACCAACGCGCCGCGGTACTTTTAGTTTAGAGCTCTAAAAACCGTCGCTAAGCTAACTGGATCTTTATTTGTGAAGACTCTCGCTGCAGATGACCCGGGTCCAGCTGACCCACTACGTCAATAGAATCAACCTGAATAAAGGAGGAAATACCCAGATATTGTTGTACTCGTTGTTCGAGCCCACTTCCTGTGTGAGGGACACCTCCCCACCTGGACCATCCGCTCTCCAAGGAGCGAAATGAAACCCTGAAGACGAGTCCAAACACGTTTGAAATGATGGGATGGACGGAAACACCCGGCGTGCGACGCTTGTGGCAGACGCTGTTTCACTTCAGTCCTTTCACCTTCATTGGTCAAGTGGGAGAGTGTGCGACCTGAGACCGGGCGGTTGTGGGTTCAAACTGGTATCAGACTTTAAAAAGGGGGGGCCCTCGGTGTGGACGGGTGGGAGTCGGGATTCAAACCTCTTCTGTCTTCAGCTCACTAGGAGCGGCGGCCTCCGGCCCTGTTCATCCCAGCATGCTTTGCAGCTAACGCCGCTTCAGTAACTGCTGACGTGATTGACTGAACACACCTGATCCAGGTGACCATGAGTGACCGGATAGTGACATACATACATGTATGAAATAAATAGAAACATTTTGGTTCCAAACGTCCACGTTTGACCATTTCATCTGTTCTGCACGTAAACATCAGAGTGGAACTGTGAAAGAGGCGCTCATGGAAATCATTCAACTGCACCGATTTCCAACTTTAACCTAATTGAGAGTCTTTGGAATGTGCAGGAGAAGAGTTTGTTCCCGTCTCCTATCAGCAGGGCAGCGTTGCATAAGATTCTGCTAGCGGGTTTCCGGCTGCAACAAACCAGCACATTTTCCTCAGCTGTTTGTTCTCATGCAAGGAATCAGGAGAACGGCCCACTCCATCCGCTTTCAAAGCTTCCTCGTACTTAGTAAAGTTGCATTTAACGTGTTTGCGTCTGAAAAAGGTCTTTTTTTTGCATGCAGGCTTGCAGAAAAACACATGCAGAGGATCCTTGTTAAAGATACTTGAATTTTAAGAGGCTAATCACTAAAAGAAACGATAAGTTAAGGGCACATTCATGCTCCTGAGGAAGAAGTGAAAGCAGGTTTCCAGTTTCTTGAAGCCCGTGTGAATTTCTTTACTCTCCAGTGTTTTATCTTTTCCAAACGCGTCCCGCGAAACTCTTTGGTGTGGATGATTGACGCCTGTGAGCTGCAGCAGCTTTGAGTGGTTGGAGGTTGAAACATTTTGTTCTTCAGACGGTGAACGGTGACAGAACGCGTCGTTTCCAGAGGAGTTCCTGTGTGCAGCGAAGGCGTTCACGGACGTGTGCGGCGTGCAGAAAGTTCAGGAATTCCAATGCTCCATTGCTCAAACGACAAAAATGATCTACTGGGAGAGTTTATGTCGTATATTTTAATCCAATGGTTTTCGTGGCATAACCTTTATCGACACCATGTGAGTACAGAAAAGTAGACGTCTTTGGAGTAAATTCCTTAAAAAAAAGTTATTTGGAATGTTAGAAAGAATTTAAAACACAATTCTATGAACTGTATTGAATTAAATCTTGATCTAAAATAAAAACCATGAAGGCTGTTTGATGCAATAAAACAAACGATAAAGTAGAATGTTTCATAAAGTTAGAGGTTATTTTTCTTAATGTTTCAGCACAGAAATGTGCTGGAAAAAACTGCAAACTACTTCAGTCACATTAAAAAATGGACTGTTATCCAAAGTAATGTTTGGTCTGAAGGTGAAATGAGAAGAAATGAAAATCATTTCATCTAACTTAAAAATAAACATAATAACAAATAATATTCTTGGAGTGTTCTTCATAAATTCAGCTGTTTGATGTTTGGAGTTATGACCTGGATCGGTTTTAGGCACGGGCCATAGGGGCAGTTGCCCGGGGCGGCAAATCAAACCGCTATGGTTTCCTATTATTACTTCCATCCCAGTGTTTGGAACGACCTGAAAGCTGCGAAGCGGCGCCCCCTGCATCTGTGAGCGCTGAGCCGACAGCAGCTAACCAACAGGCCCCAAGACGATGACTTGTCTCAAACGTTTGCTCCACCTTTACTGGTAACATTAGTGGTAACCCACAGACGTCATGACTGGTGTGTCTGCTGTAACACGAAGGTGTGATTCTATAGTTAGTTCATGAATGTTGAATGAGCTGTGATGGTTATACAGCATGCTGCCGCCGCCGCCTTAAGAGGCTAATGGGGCAAATAACTAATAGCTAATAATCATTTGTGGCAGCCTAACCCTTGTGCTCTCCTATCACCCCACCCTTACACTGACGTGTTCTCCCTACCATGACAAAGGTGGATAAAAATGTCATTTAAATTCCAAATTTGCTTCCATAAGCAGATTATATTTGTTTCTTGTTGGTCAATAAAAAGTATGGAATCAAAGCGCGAGCTTGTGTTTGGTACCACGTCCAGGTTCATAGTTCAACAACAAAGATTGTTTTATGAGTCCCGATGGAAGAAGTGTGATAAGTTTATGAAGACCGGGATCAGTCTTTGATCGTCCGTCTTTCTGCCGTACATCCTGGATCTTTGAACCCACATTCCGGTCAGCCTCCTTGGTTCCTGTAGATACTCCTTCACCTCCCAACAATTCCTCCTGTCAGCTTAACGCTTTTTCTATTTTAACTTTTAGAGTAAAGAAATGTTCTGCTGAAGGTCAAAATAAGAAAGTTTGAACTTTAACAAAAAAAATTTTTTCATGAAAAACAGGAGGCCGGGCGATGTGGGAACCCGAGCTACAATCTTCTGATCAGCGGTCGACCGCTCCACCTCTGCACCACAGCAAAGATATTGAATTAAAAGTGTGTTTTATACTAAATTATGAGTGTGTTCGGTTTGAATCCATTCTGTTGATGATTTGAAAGAAATAAAAGCGTTTTAACCCTTATGCTATCAAGTGGGGTTATTATGACCCCACCCTTACATTGACGTGTTCTCCCTATGTCCCCCTGTCTTGTGGGGTCCAGATGACCCCACTCCCATCGTTAACGTGCCTCCATTGGGAGTGGGGTCATCTGGACCCCACATGACAGCACAAGCGTTAAGAGCGAATGAAAGTGGATTTTCTCTTTCAGTGAGTTCTCTCAGCTCAACGCCCTGAGGGGGAAAATGAAGACACGCACTCCTGAGCTGGATTTGAAAGTTTAATCACCCACAAGTTTGTTCAGAAGGAAAAGAAGGGCCTTCCGAACCCAACGCAAAAGCCCGACATACCTGCAGAAGTAACATCACGAGCTTATCACGGTCAGGAGTGAAGAGGAGCGGCTGTGGCGTCGTACGAAGGACCAATCCAACGTGTTGCTCCACCAGCTCCCACCTCTGCAGCTTAACTTTAAAGGAAACGCTGAAAATGTCACGACAATCTGGTGATTATGAGCAACACAAAAACATCTAGACCAATCAGACGGCTAGATCAGCCGGAGGATCGTCCGTCACTTCTATTCTTATCGATGCAACATAAACGATGAGCGTCATCCATGAACGTCTTTATCCAAGCAAGTCCATCACTGATCAAAGGCTAAAAAAGAAAATCCACGCGTGGCATTTGTCGTCATGACAACCGATCACTTAACAGAAATTTGGCACAGAGTCCACGTATCCGCTGCCGACCAGCTGTGTGCACGATCCTGTGCTGACCTCAGTCCCAGGAGGCTTTGGTTTTTTGCCAACAGTCCATCCCGCATCGTGATGCTGCCTCTCCTTGCAGTAGGGGTCACCTGAGACGGGGAGGTTCTGCAGGAGCACCGTGGCGTCGCTGTTCACCTCTGCCACCCTGCTGTAGTCGCTCGCCACGTTGGCCAGCTGGATCTGAGCGTCCGGGCACGGCGGGACCCTCTCTTCTTCCAGGAGGACATCCTCGCCGTGGACGCCTTTCACTCTGCTGTAGTCGTCCGGGGCCGCCTCCGTCGTCCGGCAGTCCTCGGGCGTGGGAATGTCCACGTAGCTGGGGGCGGGGCACTGCCCACCGCTCCTGGAAGCAGCATCTTTGCTCGCGCTCAGACTCTGAAGCTCAGGCGCCGGCGGGAGCGGCGTCCCGCCTTCCCTGGGCCAAGACGAGCTCCTGTCAAAGACGGGATCCTCCTTGCCGTCCGCCGCCTTCTCCAACTCGAGGCTCTGCGTTCTGGCGCCGAAGACGAAGCCGTTGGGGATGATCAGGCTCCTCACCTTCTCAGACAGGCGTTCGTCCGGTAGGAGCCAGTCCCTGCTGTCCGACACGCTTATGAACTCTTCCATCTCCTCCGTCCTCGCCTTCATGTTCGCCAACTTCTGGTTGCCGAATAGAGCGCTGACCACATCTTCAGCTCTGCCGCTCTGGGAGGAAGAATTCATCCACAGTGACCAAGAGGAGCGGTTCTGAATGTTCTGGAGATCTTCTGAAAACTCTGTCTTACCTTGAGAAGTCTGGGATCTACTCCAATGATCTTTGGACCGGGAACCGGAGGCAGGAGGCACTGCTTGACCCTGAGGAACGGCAGGTCATCAGCGGCACTTCTATCGATCTACATCTATTACTACCCCTATTTTTACAGCATATAAAGGGTCTAAAGATCATCAGGTTCTTACGAATTCCTCTTTACAACCAAGGCACAGACGGCGGTCAACAGTGGAATCAGAGAGACCAGCATCAGGACCCACAAGAGTCTGTCCTTCTGAGAGCCTGAGGGTTAAAAACACTGTTTAGAGGGCGGCGGCGTCTCCTTGGCGGCGGATGAGGAGCGTGGTGGACCTACTGCCGGGGATCTTTATGGAGGCGGTGGAGCTCCACTCGCTCCAGGCGCTGTGGTCCAGGGCGCAGCGTACCTCCACCTCATAGGTCACCCCAGGGGTCGACCGTGTGCAGACTGAAGTTCCTCTGCAGGTCAGTGTCGTAGATCTATAAAAAAAAATCAAATAAAAAAAAAAAAGAGTTCAGGGAAATTCAGGTCAGACAAAATGGAACAAAGAGCATCTCTGGGGCTTCATCAAACTCTTTGAAATCTGCTTGGCTTCAGCCTGGAAGTAGAACTATCGTTAAATCTCTAATTTAAATCATACATGCATGAACCTACAATGAGAAATAAGATTAAGGAAAATCAAACACATTCATTTTCATTTAATTAAAAAGTAGATTAAAGAAATATGAACGATATTGAAGTAGAATAAATAAAAAATATACAATCTATATCCCTTGTGCTATCTTGTAGGGTCCAGATGACCCACTAGTGGGTCATCTGGACCCTACAAGATAGCACAAGGGATATGACAAATGACTAACATTCACCAGAAGAAATCCTGATTGGCACTTGGAAAAAAAAAAGAAAAGTAAATGCTCTTTGACTTTCTAAATCTAACCAGAAAATATCAAACTATGGTCATGAGAAAAGTCCTCTCTAGTTTTTATTCTCAGAAGAAGAGCTGCATAAATGACATTTACTGAGAATATGTTTTTCAAAACATCTGTTTAGCCCCAAAAAAACCAACAACATTAAGCACCCACAGGGTCCTGCTTTCTTGGCTCCACTAAAGCGCTTTATTTTGAAAACCCACCTTCCATTCTTTGCTTTTCTCCGCTCGGACTCTCAGCTGGTATTTGATGGTGACCCATCCGTACGTCTTGGTTTTGTTCAGGGGGCTCTGCCAGCCGATGAACAGGTAGGGGTTGTCGTTGCTCCGCTTCACCTGGAGGACCACGTTTTTCGGGGGGTACGGCCGCACTGTCGACCAGGGGAGGACAAACACCCGTCAGACCGGATTTAAAACTGCAGAGGGAAGCGACACTGAAAGGAAAAGGCTTCAGCTCCAAAGCTGCTTGAGGATCCATCAGTGTGTTGGGATTTGTATCCCTCTGTGCTGCAAACAAACCGGCACAGATTTTTCTTTAAAAATGTCTCAAACATATCATTGGTTTTCACATAAAGATCGTTTGTCTTAGACTTTTGTGGACGTGTGGAAAAGAGGAAACACATTTGTCGGTTCACTAGTTGTGACTTGTTAGACGGAAAACCGGAGCCCAGCTGGACCAAAGCTGAAATATTGAAACCACATGGAGACGACGTTTTTAAAAGACTGGTTTGACGCAGATGTCTGGATGAATAACAACTTTTTCCAACTAAATGAAGCCAAAACTGAGGTTCGAGTCTGTGCTCCTCCCCCAGGTGGTCCAGTGGTTCGGTCCACTTGCTTCCTGTCTGTCAGGAACCTTGGGTTGACTCTAGACCCGGTGTTATCCCTTGACTGTCATGTCGGGTCACTTGTTTGTTCTTGTTTTTATCCTCTAAAACAGTGGTCCCCAACCTTTTTGTCACCGTGGACCGGTACAACGCAAGGCACGTTTACCACGGACCGGGGGTGGGGGGGGTTTGAGGTGCAACGCAAGACAGATTTAACGTGGACCGGGGATGGTATTTTCTCTTTAGTAATGATAATAACAATAATAATTATAATTTTCCCCTTGTCAAAGCAACTTTCTAAAGAAGTTTGTTTTTTGCTCATTTTGGTTGTTTGGGTTTCATTTTAGTGGGGTTTATCACCTGATGTTTGGTGTCGCGATTTTGACGTGCGTTAAGTGTGACAGATGTAACAGAGAGAATCCGGTCACTTTTCAAAATAAAATGTTTTTGTCGGAAAAAAAACAATAAAATGGAAATTATTTTTTCTTTCTGTGCGTCCCGGTGCCAAAATTTCCCGCAGCCCGGTACCGCTCCGCGGCCCGGTGCCAAGTGTCCCGCGGCCCGGTGGTTGGGGACCACTGCTCTAAAACACTGAGTCCAATCGTGTTCTGAGATGTAGATGCTCATGCACGCTTTTAGATCTTCTCATCTTGATTGCTGCAACTCCATCTTCACACCTTTAAGGAAACAGTAAATCTCTAGAGCGGCTCCAGGTGGTCCTGCTGCAAGGGGTCCTAACTACCCCTGAGGGTTGATGCTGCAGCGGCGTCGAAGCTGCCAAGAGGGTTGAATTCCTCCAGAACCGCAGATCAGTCCCAGTTAAGGTGGACTGACAGGCTGCTGGACCTTCTCCTCTTTCATTGAGAACGTTGGGAGATGTTTGGGTCAATCTTTGTACCTAGTCATCTTTGGCCTATAAAAACCCAATCACCCCCAAGGACACGGCCCCTTCCCTGAAACCCGACAATGATAAACCCAAACACGTTTTCAAATCCCTCCAGATCAAACATTTAGAACCTGAAAGAGAAGACAGAACTAAAAGGAAGCTTCCTGATCTCCAGAACCACCGGAACAGCAAACAGCCAGCGTGAAGCTGGACCTTTTATCTGGTCCACGCCGCGTTTCAGCAGCTCAGTACTTTTCCATCCTTCACTGAACCCAAGATAGTTATGCCGCCAATAAAACCTAGACAATCATTAGCCCGGCCTGTGCGGGTAATTCTCCACTGTGTTGATTTCTAATTTAAGAAGAGGACCTCTGTGGGCGAGGTCAAAGTTTCAGGCTTGTTTTTCTCCGGACAGAACGGCAGAAAAGTGAAACTGCAGACCAGGAAAACGCAGCTTCAGCGTGGCGTCATTTGGTTTCTTCCCCCCATCATTTCTGCTTTTAGTCTTTCTTGTTTTGTTTTTTTTGACATTTCGCAGCGCTTACGCTACGTTCAAACAAAACGGCCACTTCCCATCAAAAGTCTACGAAAGCGGCCATTTTGGACTTCAAAAGTCAGGCGTTCACACACAGATACACACATTCTGAAGACCATTTTCAGAATCTACGTACAAAACACACCGTCACATTCCCACCAGGCCGACCTTTGACCCATCAGGGACCCCGTGGCTAGAGCGCCCTTTTTCAGAAACACGGAAATGCCGACCGTTACAAACAGGATCGCGAAGAGGAACTCGAGAAATGCAATAAGCTACGACACCAAGTCTTTCATTTATCGGAATGGAGCTGAGAAAGAAGAAGCCCCTCCCTGCTCGCACAGTGTGAACACCTTAACCCTTGTGCTATCTGGTGGGGTCCAGATGACCCCTGGGGTCATCTGGACCCCACCAGATAGCACAAGGGACAAGTACGCTGCAGTTTTAGAACCATAAGCCCCGCCTCCACCCCTCAGAACTCACCCACATTCATGACATCGATACTCAGGGTGTCTGAGGTGGCGTTCCCGAGGGCGTTGGTGGCCACCACGGTCAGCTCGTACTCCACCCACAGGGTGGTCTGACTCTTGTCAAAGTAGCAGGAGTTACTCCCTCCAGAGGTGTAGTCGGGACACTCCCGGACAACTTTAGACCTGAGAACACCCAAACAATGGAAAAGTAGGTCAGATGTAAGCTTCAACTTACCAGACAACCCTAAAATACACAGATCTATCCTTTGAATCGGTGTTTTCCAAACCCTCTCAGGCTGCGGACCGCTTTAACGGCCTGGACCAGGATGAAGTTGGCATCTGATTTTTTATTTTTATTTTATTTTTTTAGCTTCCATTTTGCCAAAATGTTTTGAGAGTAAAGTTTATTTTCATCCTTTGTAAAATATCTGCAGCTGATTTCAACGTTTAGATTTGATGTAGGAACCATGAGAACAGGATCTAGATTTTCACCCATAACTGTCAAAGTTGAGGCTACAAAGTCAGACGCCGACTTCGGCCTCGTCTGACGGACAAATAGAAAAAACAGCCACTAAAACTGTAATTTTCTAAACATAATAATAAACGCGACAACTTTATTGGCAGCATCTTTGTAACATTAGACTGTGGAATATTCTAAATTATTTGGCGTACAGACTCCTGGCTTTTGTCTTCTTTTATTTTGAAGTTGAAGACTCTTCTTCCGTTGCCTCTTTTCAGCCAAAAGAAACGTCCCAATGACGATAACTTTTTGTTGACTTTTGGGGGTCTCGGTTTAGCGGTTCAAGCAGCCGCTTTAAGAAAGTAACGCCACACGTGACTGGGATGTGGTGGAGAGAATCCAGTGGTTTTTCCAAAATAAAACTTCCTTCCGAATCAGACCAAAAAACAAAATGTTTTATTTTTTTTCCGGCTTCGGTACCAACTGTCCCACGGACCGGTACCGGTCCGCAGCCCTGGGCTTGGACACGTCTGGCCTAAATGTTTCATATTTAACACCAACATTTCTGCGTCTGCTTTACTTTGACAGCTTCCTGTCAGAAAAGTCTCTTTTACAGAAACTTTTGATCTTCGTTTTAACACGCCCAGTTGTTTCTTTCTCCTGTGTCCATGACTCAGACCAAGGTCGACGAAGGTCGGATGGGTGACCCGAGTGTTGGAGGCGAGCATGTGTTCAGCTCACCGCGGCCCAAACGGAGGGCCGGGTACTTTTCCACTGGCTTGTCTTAGAGTCATTAGCTGGCGGTGAGGGGGGGGGGGACACACTTATCTAGAACTCAATTGGCCATCTGGTGGCCAATGCAAACAAACTGCAGGCCGAGTCGTCGGCAGGGGAACAGGGGGGCGGCGGTCGGCGCACTAACTCTGCTCTGTGGAAGTAGAGGCGGTGAACGGTCGGCAGGCCCCCCGCAGATCCAGGCGTCCACCAGCACGTAAACGTCTCCTTGTCGGGGGATCTGCAGCCAATCAGAGCTGGTTTACCAGGTGGAGATGCGTCTGACCGAAGAAAGAACAAAGAAAGGAGGGTTCATAACGTCACAGCTACGTTTTTAGACCAAGTCTCAGGAAAACCACACAGAAGAGGCAGGGAGTGCCACTTCCACATACTAAAGCAGTCATTTATGAAGCCGTGTCATATGAACAGACATGATTTGCATTCCTCCCACTCCATGTTGTGTCATTTCCACGCCTCGCCGGCGGACTATCGGCCTCTCGGACGCATTTTTAGCGCCCGTTTAAGAGGGTTCATCTGTGGTTTGTTCGTCTGTGATCCAGCAGCTGTTTGTTTGCAGCAGCAAAACTGCATCAAACTGCAGCCGAACCCGCCAGGTTAAAAAAGCAAAAGTGGAGCCTTGAACGCAGCCCCGGGCCGCCAAACCGGCTCCTCCGGTTCTCCTCGCATGTGCACAGACTTGTGAGTGATGTCGACGGCGGCGGCGAGCCTCTGAAAAACAGGCTGTAAAGTGGTTCTGTTTTTCTCCATCAGTGAAAAAGAAAAGCAAAGAAAAGTCGGTGGGAGAGAACAGCAAAGTGCAGCTGTGCTCCTGATAAACGGCTAAAAAAAGCTGCAGGAACCACAGGCTGCTGCAGCACCGATAAAGGAGAAATTCTTTTTCTAAACCAATAGTCAGAAATCCTCCAACAGTCAAATCTTGTCTAATCAGATTTAAAGCCGTTTTTATGAGCTCTGTTAACTGATTTGACCATAAAAAACATTAGATTTTAAAGAGAGCAGCCAAAGGCATAAACTCATCTATTTATTTATGAAAAACATTTACATCCCTGTGTAGTAAAAACTCAACACAACCTCATCTAAATGAAACGATTCGACCGAAAACCATCGACAGTCTGTAGGACCCCCGGGGTAGACCTCTAAGTAGCGCTAATCTTTAATCTGACCTTTAAAGAAAAGGTGTTTTGGGCGTTTTTAACATCTTCTTCTGACGATGGAGGACAAATGGAAAAACAATTGAGCCTAAAATTGCATTTCTGATTATTTCTTTATTCAAATTAGAGGAAAAGAAAAAAAAAATACAGTTTAAAAGAGATTATATCTGTGACGTAAAAAGTGTGCTGGGCGGGGCCACAAGGTCCCTGCTCCGCCCCTTTCTGATCATCCACTGTTAGACAAACAGATCCATGAACGTCTTTGTTTTCCTCGTCTGGATGGATCTGATGTTGCTGCCGTTTTTGTTGCACCGCTAATGTTAGGTTGGGGGTGTGAGGGGCTGTAAGCTAGCGGGAGAGAGTTTAGGCAGAGAACTCTCAGCACTGGGGAGGGAAGGGGGGGGATTTCTAATGAACTCCTGCCGCTCTGCAGAAACTATGTTCTAGTTCAGTGTTTTTCAACCAGTGTGCCGTGGGAGATTGCCCTCATGAACTGATCTAAAAACATTTCCATCTCCAGGATTTCAGCTCTGTGTTCATCCAAACAGGCCCTGATAAAACACTGAGTAGTTAGGAATATGAAAGATCATAAAATACTTTTTTCTTTGTGTTTATTTGATTCTATTAAAGACATTTTGATCAGAATGACGGTACCACGATTTAGTCGTAGCTTCAGCTGTTTTTGGAAAAGTCCCGCCCCTTTAACTGTCTCCACCAATCATTCTTGGAGGCTTAATCACATGTCATCAGTCTGACCAATCAGAAGTGGTTAAAGTCTTCACTTCCTTGTTCTGATTCTGCTCATAAAGTCTGTCAGTTCCAACAAAAATACCAGCTAAAGCTCGTCTTTAGTGGTGTAGCTTTCCACAGAATCCGGTGTCAGACCGTGGAACAAGAGAACAAAACCTTGAAGCTCAGAGAAGCTGGTCTTTCTGCCCTTTTGCGGCAGTTTTCACACTACACCTCCCATGATGCATTGGGTTAAAGGAACAGCGCCTCAGCGCACAATGAGTCTTCCCTGTTAAACGTCTTGAAACCAAAAAGAACACACATCAGTTTTTACATTTTCTAACTTTACTTTTATTTCATCTTTTAGAAAAAACGGCTTTAAATTCTTGCTTTTTCTGCCACAATTATCACAGAAATGAACGTGAAATTAAAGGGGGGGGGTGTAGATCTATACAGACTATGAGTTTCTGGGTTTTTTTTTTTTTTCAGATGCTGGTGTGCCGCTGGATTTTTGTCAAGGTTAAAGTGTGCCGTGGCTCAAAGAAAGGTTGAAAAACACTGCTCTAGAGAATAACGCAAGTTTCTGTCCAAATTCTGATCTAAAGACCACGGGGAAAGCTTTGAAAACAAATCAGAAGATGATCTGAGTGTTGGGACCTACCGTGGCACCAGGCCGCTGCAGACAGCAGCAGGAGCACCCCGAGAACCAGAGCTCCCCTCATCCCGGCGGCAGCGGCGGCGGTGGCACCTGCCCTTTAACAAACCCGCAGGAAAGCGGCGGCCCGGCGCTGGTTTCTGTTTTCACCTGAAACAAGCAGACCTGCAGGGAAAACAGCAAACGAGAGCCGTGACTGTTTGTTCCGACACATGCAGGCCTCCGCAGACGTGGAGATCGTCCACACACCGGGTAACCAACGGGGCCCAAATATTCTCCCGGCGCAGGTTATGAGCGGGAAACATTAGCAAACGTGCTTTGTTGTGGTGCTCACATCAAGCATATCAGATCCCAGCATCTGCAGGGTTCTCCTTCCAGAACCGGAGGAACTAGATGCGACAGGTGAGCTGTGAAAAGCGACGTCCCCCTCAGTCATCGTCAGGGATGAATGCTTTTGTGTACTCATCAGGATTCCTCCTTAAAACCACTGTTTCCATGTAATTCAGCTTCAGGTGAAAACAGGAAAAGTGCCTTCAGGATCCGTTTCATGACATGCAAACACGCTGCTGCAGGTGAAGGCGCCGTTACCGGGGAGGAGACGGCCGCCGGGACCTCCCCAGACCACGGCACAAGATCCTAAAGGTATACTTCTCCGTTTATGATCGTTTTATGGTCTCATATGAACACGTGTGTGGTTTCAGTCACGCTTAGGCAGCCATGTCACGTGTTTGAGGTTCAGGCGACCTTAAAACTAACCAACCAAAGAAAAACAAAACCCAGAGAAGCCAGTTTCACTTTTGATGAAGAAAATTCAATTCATGTGGATGAATTCTGTTGTTTTTGTAACACTATCAATAAAGTTTGAATCTTCAATTCAAAATGTAGAAGGCTTTCACAAGCAAACAGAAAAAATAACCCATTTTTCCAAAAAGATTTCAGATCTTCACTTTGAATCTCAGACTTCCCAGGAATCCATTCTGACCATCGATTGTATATGAGATCTGGACTGAGTGGCCCCGCCCCCTGGCATTCCAAACAGGAAGTGCCCAATGGCTCCAGTCATTCTGTTGGTCAGAATAACCATTCTTGCTCTTTTTTTCTATTTTTTTCTGTAGTTTAGGTTACAAACTGACCAATCAGATGCTTCAATTAAAGTAGGCGGAGCCTGCTGGCTCCCACGCCCAACGTTACAAACAGATTTCAAGTGGCAGGGGTGTGGCCTTCCAACAAGCTTATTCGTGATTCGCCAGAGTGGTTCCCATAGTGAACCAATCACTGCTTAGTGACGACGCCTGGCCCCAACATGGCGGCGTCTGTGTAAGAAGAAAAATGGCGACTGAAGCGACTTGATTTGGTTGAAGCTGGAACAAACCATTTTCTCATGGATGACGTCACGCCCATCAGGTCTTAGACACGGTTGACGGTTCACCAAACAGAAACTACAACCAGTGATCGCTGTCAGAATCCAAGAGATGGTCACCAAACCGAAATTATTTCCACTTTAGTGCAAAGTCCTCACAAAAAAACACATCATCCCAGAAAATCAGTCAATTTCAGACTTTGGTTCCCAGAAATCCCTTGAATTTTCTGGAAACTCCCTGAAGGATCTGACTTGACAGAAACGCCGCAGCGTCTGAGCGTTCCGACGCCGCGGCTCAATCTGTGCTCCGCTTCTGCGCCTTTCAAACATTCATTTGACATAAAATGTTCATTTTTGGAATATATGAAGATGTTTTGGGTATTTTCTGAATAAAGTGAGGTATTTTAATATCATGTTAATGTTCTCTTTCATGGACAAGTTACATAATGGTGTTCCTACTGGGTTTCCTGTACGATATTGTGTTTGTTTTTCCCTAATCCTGTCTGTTTTAGCAAAAAAATGTGCCAGAAAATGACATTGACAGTGTTTTGCCTCAAAGCTCGCTGCCTTTCTGCCCTCAGGACACGTGGAAACACACCAGCTGAGGGAGAAGACTCCACGCCCGAGTCGTTTTTGACTCGTGTCAGCCGTGAAAAGCTTCAGACCTGGGAGAGCGTCTCCCTCTGCAGACCTGCAGCCTCCACGCCGAGCTGAGCAGAGCGCCCGCCGCCCGCCAGCCGCTCTGACAAGTTCTGACATGATCACCTGTTGCAGGAGGCGGGGCCTGCAGCCTCATTTCCTTATTTCCTTATTTCTGGGAAGAGAAAACTCAAAAGGTCAAATTGACAGATTCCACTGAGCTGAAAGCATCAGTGATGATCAAACACGCCGCCTGTTTTCAGCTCATCTTATGGTTAAGATGATTATTTTTAAATAGTTTTTATTTATCTGTAACTCCACATTTAAACGTGTCTGCACCGAAACAGAAAAGACATAAAGACTATTGGAGACCCAGTCAGTCGCCAAGGCAACTGGGTCTCCACGTTGCTCCATGTAATAACACATCTCAGCAGTCAGGAGTAACAGGACGGACGTTTCTGGCAGCTTTTCCCACTAAAATCAACACAAATCCTCCACTTTTATGCTGACAATGATGACTTCAGGACACATGGAAGCCCACCATATTAACATATTTTAGTTTTGTTTCTATTTTTTTTTAGAAACAGGAGATTTATTTTGAAAGGATGTGCAGGACCCTCCCGGTGACACCGGCTGACCGGCGGCGGGACACCGGCGCAGGGGGGTGTCACGTCACGCCACACGGGTGACCCCGCACGTGAGCGCAGAGGGAAGTCCCGCAAAAAGGAGCGGAAAGGGTGCAGAGAGAGAGAGAGAGAGCGGCGCGCGCGCGCGCGTGCGGATAAGTGGGGCGCGTGTCTGTTTGTCCGGCAGCCCCAAACAAACACCCGGAGGGACACTCACCCCCTCGGCCGATCTCCTCCCGGTCGCTGTGCGCGGAAAGTCCGTCTCCGCCGCGGCGTCACATCGCTCCGGAAGACCCGCCGCACCTGGCAACCGCGGCGCGCGCCACTCAGGTATGACGGGTTCCGAAGGAGGGCGGGGAGGTGCCGTCCGAGTCCCGGGGGAGGGGCCTGTGTGCGTCACGGCTTGCCCACCTGAGAGCAGCCAAAGATTCTGCATTGGCCGAGATGCCTCACTTCTTTCCCGCCCGGTTTGGGGTTTGACTCCAGCGGTTTCCGCTGAACATGGAGTCACACGTTCGAGACCCTCCAGGTGAGGAACTGAGGGCTTTGAACAGGTGAAGCAGGTGAGACCGAGCAGTCATGTGTGAGCTTTGGGGCTGAAGTTAATGTGTCATGAAGAACGACACATTAACAGAGTTTTCCAAGAAAACTCTGGATTGTTGGAAATGAAAATGATTTTTAAATCCAGGCTGAGAATGGAGGAGGACCGCTCCTGCTTTACATAAGCTCTCAGTCTCGTTTATTTTACGCTTAAAGTTGTTTTGTAAATGTAATCTATAGTTTCCTCCTGCCTTGAAAAATATATTCTTAGTCTTAATGGCGTCTTTCCTGGTTAAATAGATAATAAATGAATAATAAATGCTCCATAATGCCAAAGGTCATTGGAATGTGACCTGACAGGGAATTTAACCATCAATCACATCTTGACCCCAATGCTTTCCTATCCTATCGACCTTTGACTCCTCTCTCTCTCTCTCTCTCTTCACTAATTTAAGAGTAGAAATTATTAAACTACATTTATTTTTTGTGTAAAAAATAATTTACTTAAAATCAATTAAAGTACAAATAAAGTTTATTTACAGAAAACGGCATCAGAGTTCTGACCAGAGAGACATTTTTACTCACTGTTTTTGATTTTTTTTTTTTTGTGGTAATTTTTCCAAACTTTTTTTTCCAAAACTGAGCGAGTTACAGAAATGATGTGAACTTTTTTTCCTTATTTGACACACACATTGTCGTGAACCGTCCAAGGTGAACCTGCCTGACAGTAGATGGGATAGGCTCCAGCAACAGTCCCCGTTTACCAGCCTAGAGGTCTTCTAAAAACCACCACAAAAAACATCCAAAACGTTCAGCAGCAGTAACGATTCTTCCTTTATTTATTACTTCCAGTTTTCATTGAAAATCCAACTTTGAGACGTTGTTAATGATATTACATCCGCCATGTTTGTAGTCAGTTGGTCAAAACAATATATAAATCTATAAATAATCTATAAAAAAAATCTAAAAATCTATATAAATAAATAAATCTATATATCTAATAAAAATCTAAATAAATAATAATAATAAATAAAATCTAATAAATCTAATAAATCTATATAAAAATATAAATCTATGAAACGGAAAGTTATGGGGTGTAATAAAAATGTCTAGAATGTTACAAAAAAGTCATACTAAAGAATAACATTGTTAGCATGCTTTGAGTAAACTACATTCCCTAAATTCACGAGGGATGTTCAGATGTGAGTCAGAGTTCGGCGCTGCATCACCTCACAGCCTGAGCTGGATCTGAACAGGAAAGATGAAAAAAAACACACAGAAAACCAGAAAACGTGCGCAGACAGTCCAACGTGAACGCCGACCACTGAAAGTGCCTTCAAGAACGCACTAAACACAGTTTAGAACCGCCGCACATGCCTGGTGTGTCAGAAAAAGAAAACTAGGAGTCCTGTGACAGCTAGTCAGCTGTTCAAATTAACTTTATTGACAAAGCACTTCCAGAACAATGTTGCATCTCGGCAGGAACCCATCTGAAAAACCGTGCACACACACAGACACACAAATATACAAACACACACACGTACACAGACAGATACATGAATACACAAACACACACAAAAACACACACACACACACCCATACACAAACACACACATGCACACACAGACACACACATACACACAAATACACAAACTCACACACGTACACATACAGATACATGAATACACAAACACACACAAAAACACACACGAATACACAAATACACAAGAACACATGAATACACACAGTTGAACACAAACAAAAATGTAACACTAACCCACATAGACATACAAACAAAGATTTTACAATAAAAAACACACACACTAACAAACACATATGCAAGCACACACATGCACATCCACACACACAGTCGCACATAAACATAAAACAGACAAAAAACACATAGACACACCAACACAGATAGACTAACAAAGATACACACTTTCTGAGATTCATACATATGCATACAAAACAGAAAAACACTACACATATGCACACAAACACACATGCACATGTTTCACACAAACACACATGTACGACATGTAATAGTAGTGAAATTCAAAGAGAAGGATCTGCAGCAGGAAACACTGCAGTTTAAAGTAAATCAGCTTTTTTTTTTAACATCTGACATTTCTCAGACATTTCTGGTTTTCTGTTTCTGTTTCTCCATCGTGGTGCGTTTGGACCTGTGAGGAACCTGCTGTTGTCTCTTTTCACAGCATCAGGACTGACCTGATCAGACCAGATCTACAGTCGGACTTCAAACGTGACGACGATGAGGATTTTGTTATCATTCGACACAGGACTGATTTTTTTCCCTCAGCTCGTTCACGTGGAGGCGGACGTCCGCAGACGGACACGGGGCGTCTGCACCGCGCAAATGCTCCCCCAGGAGCAGACTCCTGTTCCAGCCTTGGAGATCAGAGCCCCCCCTCGGTGACACACGTGTTGCAGAACAGCCAGCTGGTTCTCATGTCTGCCGTGTTGTGTCTTTGGAAACCGGACGTGTGTGACGGATCAGAGCCGCAAAACAACAACACAGGATGGGCCGAGTCTAAACACTCACACAGTTGTGGCTGTAAATGCATCCATTTTGAACAGTGTGGTGGCAGATTAGATTAGATTAGAACGGACAGGGTCCTCACACAAGGTTCTTTGAGACTCCCGTTAATCTGTCAAAGTGCTTCACAAGGAAACCTTTAGGAAAAAGGGAAGAAATGGGAATAACAAACGGTCTGACAGCTCCTATAGGAAGAGCAGAAGGACGGCGTCAGAACAGGAAGGATCAGGGCGCCGGTCCGGACTTCAAGGGATTCTGGGACACCCCCGCCTGACCCCGCATTGTGGAAACACACAAAAAAGCAAGGCCAGGGAGCGTCTGGCGTGTGGGGAAAGCAGCGGCTGACGTCCCACCTGAGAGGAAAGGAGGACGGCCGGCACAGGTGAGTGGATGTTTGCAGCGCGGCTCACCTGAGCCAAAGACCAGGAACTGGGTTTGCTGCAAAGACATGTCTTCTTCTAGCTCCAAACATGACCTGATGTGAACCTCAGAACAACTTTTCACTTTTCTTTTCTTTATGACCCCATTTTCCTGTTACTGTATGTTCAGAGAGTCAAGGTGTACCGCCGCTTACTGACGGCGCCGCCATGGCAAAACGCATGACCAGTCGCAGCAAAAGAAGACGCGTTTTATCAGAAAGTTGCTTCTTTCTTCTCATGAACTTTGATCAAAAACGACGACTCGGACCGACTTGGACCAATCCCTGCCTACCGAGGACGTCTGGCTCCAACACGGCGCTGTCAGTGTTGTGAAAAAATGGCGACTGAATTGACTTCATTTGGTTCAAGCTGGAATAAACCATTTTTTATTTGGGGTGGGGGGTGACACTCACTCGGTCCAGTTCTGTGTTAAAGACTCAAAACTCCATCAGGAGGTCAAATGACTTTTCTTCCGGTGGCAGATGCAGACGTGGAGGTTTTTAGATCAGTGTTACATGAACTGAAGGTCAAACTGGAGCTTTTTTTCTCAATAAAAGCATCTTTTTGTTTTTCTTTACAAGGAAAGGAGTTCCCGTTCGGTACGTGATGTTCTCCTATTATCTGAACCCTCTCGTGTTAGAAAGGTCACGGCCTGGACTCCGTGTAGCAACAGAAACAACAAACTGTTCTTGACATTTTCACTTTGTAACACATTATTTAGTCTGATCAAGTCAACAAATGTTTGCAGTAAAACTCCACACTTGGTCTTCTGGAGGATCTTCAACCTCGGCCGTATTTATAGTAAATTGAAAAAGACTGAGCTGAAATATCTGAGGATGTGTTCAGACTGGAAAAGTCCTGAACCGTGCGTTTGGTCTGGATTCAGACCCTTTAACCCAACATTTTAAATCAGAAATGTCGGGTTAAAAGTTGAAGCTTGTACACAAAACCATGTGACGATAGATCTCATCAGTCCTTGGCGAGGAATTACGAGGGCGGGGCAAAGCAACCAGAAAAAGCGTAATGGAAGTCCTGCGCTTTGCCGTCCGTGTCGGGACAGTTCACTGATTCAAACTTTAGATTTCTCTGACCAGTTTTGAACATGCGGATCAGCCTCAGGTTCAATGCTTTTTACCTTGGTACGGGGGAGGCGTGCTGCAGGGCGGTTACTGAGGAGACGACGGCTCTGAAGGTACGCTGATAAATGTTTACTACCTATAGATCAGGGGTGTCAAACATACGGCCCGCGGGCCGTGTCCAGCCCACACATGAAGAGTAAAAATCATAAGGATGTTTAAGAAAGAAAGCAAGTTTCTAGTCCATTCCTGGGGCGAGTTATGATTTTTTAAAGAAATAACTGAAATGCGCAATTCCCCCACTAGGGGGAGCAAAGGAAAAGCAAAACAGGTGAAACAGCATCTCTCTGCATGTGCCAAAAGCAAAATCTAACAGCTCTGTGTCTGAGTAAAAAGCAGTTTGGTTACCTGGAGCCTCACCGCTGTTATGTTGCTATAAAGATGATCAGTAGTGACACCTTAATGACCAAAATGTTGTCAAAAAGTGAAGTGTAGTGAAGAACTTTCCAGGAAAAATGGACAGAGTTTTTTTTTCTTTCACAAAGCTGAATGCAAAACCTGAATGCTTTGTATGTCATCAACAGGTCGCAGTGCTCAAAGAATATAACATTCAGCACCACTATGAGACTCACCATAAAGAACATTTATTTCAGTGTCAGATGTAAAAAAATCAGTCTGTATAAAATTGAATAGACCAACTTTTTTTTAATTGAAATTACTTTTATTTTAGATCCATTGGCCCCAAGTGATTAGGCTACTATGTTGGTTAAGGCATTTTTTCAAATTCAGTAAAAAAAACTAAAACAAAGCTGTTATTTTGCTTTTACGTTACTGGTCCGGCCCACTTGAGATCAGACGGGCAGAATGTGGCCCCCGAACCAAAATGAGTTTGACCCCCCTGCTGTAGATGATCATCGGAGAAACACTTAGAAGTGATGTGGATCCCGTTGGAAGTGGTTTTAATGAGCCTGCATCCATCAGACCACATTTTAATACGTTGCTGTGTCTCATCGTTGGTCCACTAGTCAGTTTATATCCCATAATGCCCGGCTGCGGTGGCCGTTTTGGTCCAGTTGTTCCGCTGGAGCCTCTTCAGACTGAGGAGCGAATGAAGCTCAGTCCAATCGGAAACGAAAGATGTGTCCGAGAGGAGTCGCTGGTCCCGGGTCGGGATCCAACGGGATCTGAGAACCTGTCCGATGTTTGGACGGTTCCGAAATGCAGCAGAGCTCTGAGATCGGTAGAGAGCGGTCAGCTAGGACCGAGTCAGAACCGGTCAGAATGAAGCTGCTCTCAGCTGCTCTGCTGGAGTTCTGGGATGTTCTCCCACTGTGTCTGTGTTTAGATTCAAACCTAAAGTGTTCTTTTTTCTGCCGTCTTTGTCTAAAACTGTCTCTGTCTTTCATTCTCCTGCGTGTCGGAACGCTTTTCCATCGCTTTCTGCTCCTTAAAAATTCCTTCACATGTGAAATAAAAGTATTTTGTCCTGACACAGCACAAGAAAATAAGATACGTTAACTACAAAACACAAAACAAACAGCAGATGACAGAAAATAGAGATTTCCCACCTAAACAGGCAGCTGGTTTTACGATGAGGAGGACGGCGCTGCTGGCTTTTTTCTACATTTTTGGGAGAATCCCACTGTGGAAGAAAACCCTCCCTAGTCCTGCTGGGTGACGCAGTTGGATCCCTGCAACAGACTGGTGACCTGTTTAGGGTGTGCTCTGCTGGGATAGGCTCCAGCCACTCTGTGACGCCCCAAAGCCCTTCAGCAGCTTCAGAGGACGGATGGATGAAGTGAGAAACGGAAAGTTTTGGGACCAGAATTGATTTCTTTTGACAGTTTTCCAGTTAAAATCGTTTTTAATGATCCAAAACTTTTCCTGACATCTAATCCATAGAAAGTTTCTTCATCCTGTAATCTGGATTTATCCGACATCCAGGAATATTCTTATCTGGCATTTCATTTTCTTGTTTTACTTCTTTTTTTACTTTTTACTTGTTTGATTTCATAAAATGTTTTTACTCACTTTTAGTGATTTAAATGTGTCTACTATGATTTATTTATTTATTTGTTTGTTTATTTGGGTATTTAGATTTAACATTTAGATTTGGATTTATTCTTAGATTTAAGGTTCATATTTAGATATAACTTTAAATTTAACATTTCTATTAAATGTAACATTTATATGTATATTTAATATTCATTTTTAACATTTACATTTATATCTATATTTAGATTTAACATTTAGGTTTGCATTTTAGATATAATATCTACATTTATGTTTGGGATTTAGATATGTTTCGATTAAACACTTACATGTATTATTTACATATAGCTACATTTATATACATTTATTATGTATCATTATTATTTAGATTAAAGGTACATGTCTTCAAGTCACAGAAAATCCTCTTAAATAATACAATCAAATACAAATACAATTAAAATGTGATATAAATGCAGCTCATGTTGAAGGAAATGTCTAAATGGGGTCAAATCATTTTCATGAGGTGAACTTTTACATGCGGCGCCCCGTAGCTTTTTCTACGTGTTTGTTTGGCGTAAAACGAGTCGTTTGACGCTTCGAGCTGTTTATTCTCAGCGGTGCTGCTTTTTCTTTCTTTCTTTTTTTTTTTACAGCATCTGAATGGTGAGAACTGAGAGAAGAAGATCTCTGTCAGCAGGGAGCCACTCTAGTGTCCAGATAAGTGGGATCTCCGCTGAGGCTGAAGCTACAGATCTGAGATTTGGGGGAAGCCAGCAGGAAATCCATGAATGTTGTGATGGGAGACTGATGTCACAGGTTGTGTTATTTTTGTGTGTGTGTGTGTGTGTTGACACATACCAGTTCCACCTCATTCTGTGGCGGTTTGTGTTGTGAGTCAGTTGTGTTTTTCCATGCTGCCGCTGGAGGCTTGGTCCAGATGGATATCTTTTCCTGCTCTGCAGGAATCAGGTCTCTGCTCTGCAACAACAATGCTTTCATTCTGCACGTTTGCTGTTTGCAGTCAGAGTCAATCATTTCCCATCAGCCCCTGCAGCGCTGAAGGATTCATTCTGGATGATGTTTTTTTTGCTTGAATTCAAATATTAGTTTTGCTAAACCATTGTTTTCCCGTTTCTCTTTCTTTATTGTAGTATCTTCCTCTATTTTTTGCCGCTTAACTCCTCCTACAATTTTTCAGCTATTTTAACCATCCAACTATTCAAATGTTCAGCTCTTTCAATTTTTTCCAGCTGTGACTTTCGGTTCTTCAAATCCTGGAACTTTTCCAGATATTCCAGGATTTCCAGGATTTCTGCCTCCATTGAAATAAATGGGGAATCCTTGGTGCAGAAGGTCGCTGGTTCGATACCCGGCTCTGGCATTTTACACAAACATTTCCAGTTATTGCCAACTATTATCCTTAAAGATTCCTTTTCATTCACCACTATAGCATGGACCCTGAGTTTTCCTTCTGGAAACGCAGCTCCTTCTAGTTGTGCTTTTGTTTAAATTCATCAGCCAAAAAGGTCAATTTTGACCAACTGTATTGTGAACTTTCTATAATAGCAATCATAATCAGAGCCAACCTGTTCTTCAATCAACTTTAATGTGGCGGTCCACGCCGGCATTCCCCCCTCTAGACTTTACAGACTTAAAACGTGAGCATCTGGAAAACTACAACAAGGGTGGGTGTGTTTCTGCTGACAACAAGTTTTTCCTTTTCACCCTGACTGATGCTTTCGTAGAAAAGGAGGCTTTTTTTTCATGGTCAGATCTTTTGTCTGCGTCAAACAAACAAAAGGACCAAGACGACGGTGTCAACAGTCACCGCACGGTTAAGGCTGCAGGGACGGGAAGGAGATTCTTTCAATGTTGGAATGATTTGAAAAACAAAGACTCGCTTTTCGCAAAAAAAGTCTCAAAATGCAGCTGCTCGCCACCTCGGTGGCGTTGTGGCGTCTTCCCTGAACCGGAGGATCTGATGGGAAGCGCATTATGACAACTGTGCAAAAATATAAAATGAAACAACTCAACATAAATGTGCCTCTTCTCCCATTTTCAAGGAAAAAATCAAACTCTTCTTGACTTTGGTGATTGATCACTATATTTAGTGAATCTAAGTGGTTCCAGTCATGATTATGAGTCTTTACACTATTATTTTGTTCACACAGTTTTGTGAAAGTTTCTTTGTATTTTGATCGATAAATTTCTTTCTTTCTGAATGAGTTTAATATATCTGTGATTTTTATTGTATCGTCCAGAATTCATGCTTGAAACAAATCAAATCAAACCACATCAAATCAAATCAAATTAAATCAAATCAGTACCCAAAAAAAAAACAGCAAAAGGAATCAAAGTCAAAATATTTATGCTCCCATGATGTAAAGAGACAAACTGAATGTTCCTGAGATCTCTTCAGAATAAAAACACCAAGTTCAAATCTTTGTCTTTTGGTTTCCAGGAACGTCTCATGATCCTGATGTGCTGCTGAGTCGTCTTGTAACACCTGAACCGTCACCGTTTTTCAGATTCAGGTGCTTGTAGCTACAGGAGCCACTTCCATCGTAGCTCCTCCCATCAGTGGTGGGAGGAGCCTGTCTTTTTCCACACTGATGTGGAGGTTGTTCCTTCTCCCCTGACATGCCGCCTCCTCTCTGTACACGGACTCATAATTATTACTGATGAGTCAGGGGGACCCCACAGTGTTTTTGATGAGGGCCCTGTCTGGCTTTTCAAGGCAGGGGGGGGGGGGGGGGGGGGGGGGCAGTCAGACCTGTCACTCTGGTGGACATCATCATCATCCTCCAGGTGAGGACAGCTGCCTGACAGAGGAAGATGTTCGGAGTGTTCCTCATCTCCATGGAGACCAGGAAGCACAGCCCCCCAGGGAGATCATGCAATCAAACCTGGCAACGCAGCTGTTTATGAATCAAGAAATTCATCAACATTTTTCAAAGCTGTGTTGCAGAAATCATGAATCAACCTTGTTGCAGTTGGATGTCATTCTTTTAGGAGGTTTTTGTAACATTTTGTTTAATAAAGTAAGTGCCCCCCCCCCCCCCCCCAAAACCTGGCAACGTTCCTGCCGTCATAATGTCAGTATATTTCCATTCAGTGAGGAACATCTTTTGTCTGTAAAACACTGGAGCTCGTCTGTCAGGTGTTTTGTTAATGAGGTTTGTGGAGCTCCGCTCCGCTCGGTGAGAACTAAAGACGCCGTAGTTTTCCACGTCTCTGCTGCGGGGCAGAGGTCAGTTCTTAGAATGCCGCCGTTTGGGAAAAGGGACAGAGGCAAAGACTCTGATTGTAGCTTTTGTTTCTACACAAATATGTCATCTGCATTCATTCTTGTTTTTTCATTTCATGTAGATGTGAAGGGAATAAGCATCAAACTGATTCGCTGACTCACAATCTTTGCAATTGCAGATGCAAAACTAGGTCAGAAAAAGGTTACATTTTCTTCTTGCCAAGCAAATAAATAACTATTTTGGGTAAGAAGGGGGCTGATGAGAAGTTGTCTTATTCTACACTGCAAAAACAGGCCCCGTAGAAATAAGTAAAATATTCTGGGGGGGAAAAAAAGTTTCTTTAAATAATTAAAAATAAAGAGAAATGGTCTAAAAAAACATTCTACTCACCAAGACATGTTCTTTCTTAAACTAAGGTTATTTTGCAGCTGAAAATTGATTTTTCTTGTAAAACAAAATTACCGTATTTTCCGGACTGTAAGTCGCCCTTTTTTTCATAGTTTGGCAAGGGATGCGACTTATACTCCGCAGCGACTTATTGTCCGGAAAATACGGTAAACATTTTTTCTAGAAATGAGGGTCTTCTTAATTTCTTAAGTTTTAGTTTTTGCAGTGTCGATTTTTCTTACCAGGCCGTGTCGCACAGCCTCTACATACATTTTGCGCGCCTTGCACTGATTGGTTGCACGTAAATATACGTGGAAAAAGTGAAAATAAGTTATGGTCTTTACATTTTCACAGATGTATCAGGAATGAACCACATTAAAGCCACGGAAGAAGTACGAATAAACCACGCAGAGAACGCGTAAATGATGAATGACGGACGCAAGACTCACTTATGAATGCATCACGCATGTTTCACGAAAGACCGAAATTTCATACATTGAAAATGCGCTAAATGTGCACAGTGGCCGTGTGACGCGGCCTTTAAATTTAATGCAAAGCGAAACCCAACCCAGGATTCATGCTGACCTCAAACATTGTTTGATTCAAATGTTGTGTTATGAAACCAGAAGTCACAGCAGCACCTGAGAAACGGGTCAAACTGACATGATGAAACCGGGTCTTCACTCTCTCCAGTGTTTGCACTTAAAACACGGAGCTGTGGTCATTACAAATGACACAACATGAGAAACAAATGAAACATCTTTGTGTAAAAGTTGACACTACAGTCTGATGCAGAAAGTATAAAGGTAATGTATGGAAGCTAGACATTTTGAGGCTGAATGAAGGTTCACACAAAAACACATTATTATTAATCATTTTTATGCGATTATTGGTTTAAAATAAGATATATGCCCTGTTAAACAAAGCTGTAATTTTTAGGCATTACTATTATTAAAAATAATAATAATGTGTTTTGTTATGATATTGGGGGGCAAAAATCACTAATTTCTGCATTTAATTATCTTTTATGGAAGCAAAGCGGCAAAATTACAGAGAAATACTTTACAACAATCTCAGATATTTGGTTAGGAACCTTAAATTAAAATAAAATAAACAAAAACTCTTGTATTATTGACGGACTTTCAGCTAAAACCTCTGACGAAAACTGGTCGCCCATGCTATGACAAATTGACGCATGAAAATGATATAATGGAGGCTGAGACTGTCTACTTCACAACAACAATGAGTTATATAGAGGAGACACGCCCGCTTGGGATCCTGGCCACCGGTGGCAGAGCGCGACGCCATCTTGGTGAGGTCGTCGGTGCTCACATGACAATGATTTCTGAAGCCTTTAGTGCCATTATATATCATATATATATATATTTAAATGTATATATATTTATACATATATATATAAATATATAGTATATATAATATATATAGATACATAATTTGTTGCTGTTAAATAAGAGAAACAGTCAGCCTTAAAAGCTCAAACTTTCATGAAACATGCATAGTTGCAGGACTTCTCACAAATAAAAAAAATATTACAAAGAATTTTTAAAAATAATTTCTTAACATTTAGAAGTTTTAGACCTCTTTGACATGTAATTTACATTATTTAGAAAAGGCTAACAATAAGTCAATAATAATAATAATAACAATAGATAATAATAAATCAATAGTAATTCAATAAAAAAATAGACAATAATAGTAATAAATCAATAATGCGTCAATAAATAATAATAATCAATCAATCCATCCATCCATAAATCAATCAATCAACAAAAAGTCCAAAAGTTAATAATAGATTTACCCTGAAGAAATAAAACCCTGGTTTATTTACCGTACTGATTCATGTGAGTGATCAAACTGAACTGGTATTTAACAAAAAATGTGTTCACATGCATGCACTGCAGCAGTGATTTGACCTCACCAAGATGGCGGTGCTCTCCTCCCATGAGGAATCACGTGATGTCTCCTCTAGGGATAAACTGCTTGCACAACAAAACTACCCAATCTGACTGAAGACAAAAGATTGTATATGTATTAAGAAGGCCTACTCCATCCATGTTATGTTGTGACACATGCGTATATAATTATTAATTTAGGGTCTCTTATGTGTTATTTTTTATCTTAGTAACTCTTTTTTTTTTCATTTAAACATCTAATATTCATCATATTTTTCCATCAGGACATGGGTTTATTTAGGGTTTTTAATCATAGTGTCAGAGTAATGCATCTTTACGCATAGAGGATCTTTGGCAAAGAGCAGCCGGGGAAAATCTAAGGTGGAGTGGGCGTGTCTCTGCGTGTCTCAGATTCCAGGAAGTTGTCGTTCTCGCGGCCGGCGGTGGTTGTTGTTTACGGTCACCGGCGCGGAGAAAAGGCCGGTGGGGAAGAACCACCATGTCCGACGCCTGGGAGAGATCCACGAAGATCTCCTCTCTGAAAGAAACCGTTCTGAGGAAACTTTGCGAAGTTCTGGACAAATCGAGCGTCAGAGGATGGAGAAAGCTCGGGGAGATCGTCAACAACGACAGACGCTTTGAAGTCAGGTACGTTGGTTCACGCATCTTCTTCCGTTCTCGGGGTAAAAGACAAACTTTGAGGCCTTGAGTCCTGAAAACGTTCAGGAAAGTCCGACCAAGTTCTGAGAAGCGTTTAACAAAAGAAAGCAGCGCCATGTTTTGTGGTTCTACCTCATGTTTGCGTTCTTTCTCCTCTGCAGCTCCGACCACATGGAGATGTGCTCCCTGAGGGTCCTGGAGGTGGGGGGGAGCCCCAGCCTCATGCTGCTGAGGCTGATGGGAGATCGAGGCTGCACCGTGGGTCACCTGAGCGACTACCTGCAGACTCTGGGGAACCTGGAAGCCCTGCAGTGTCTGAAACCACAAGGTTGTCTGCGGTCACCCACGTGTTTAGCTGGAATTCAGCCCTGATGTGGAATTATTCTGCAGGAGTTAGAAACAGAAAACACACCAAGGGGAAATAAAGAGAAAGTACAAAGTGAGGATATTAACATAAAACCGATGAGGTCTCACTCTGATCACAAAATGACGACAACGTCCAGTTCACAATAAACACAATTCAGGAAATAATATGGAAAAGGTAAACATCTGATATTTATAATATTTGTGGGATTATTTAGGGTTTTTGGAATGTGGTTACACATTCTCATTTTCTACGCACTGCAGTAAACCGTCATGGTTTCTGCAGCGTTGTGTGGATGTTCTACGGTTCTTCTGAATCTGCACGTTCTCCAACAAGCACACATCTGCAGAAACACACACCTGCAAAAACACACACCTATACACACACGTCTGCAGAAACACACACCTATACACACAGCTTCAGAAACACACACCTATACACACACGTCTGCAGAAACACACACCTATACACACAGCTTCAGAAACACACACCTATACACACACAACTGCTGAAACACACACCTGCAAAAACACACACCTACACACACGTCTGCAGAAACACACACCTATACACACAGCTTCAGAAACACACACCTATACACACACCTGCAAAAACACACACCTATACACCTGCATAAACACACAACTGCAGAAACACACAACTATACACCTGCAAAAACATACAACTGCAGAAAGGCACAACTGCAGAAACGCACAACTGCAGAAACACACACCTATACACCTGCAGAAACACACACCTATACACCTGCAAAAACACACAACTGCTGAAACACACACCTATACACCTGCAAGAACATACAACTGCAGAAACGCACAACTGCAGAAACACACAACTGCAGAAACACACACCTATACACCTGCAAAAACACACACCTATACACACACGTCTGCAGAAACACACACCTATACACCTGCAGAAACACACACCTATACACCTGCAAAAACACACACCTATACACACACGTCTGCAGAAACACACACCTATACACCTGCAGAAACACACACCTATACACCTGCAGAAACACACACCTATACACCTGCAAAAACACACAACTGCTGAAACACACACCTATACACCTGCAAAAACACACAACTGCAGAAACACACAACTATACACCTGCAAAAACATACAACTGCAGAAACGCACAACTGCAGAAACACACAACTGCAGAAACGCACAACTGCAGAAACACACAACTGCAGAAACACACACCTATACACCTGCAAAAACACACAACTGCTGAAACAAACAACTGCAGAAACACACAACTGCAGAAACACACACCTATACACCTGCAAAAACACACAAATGATGAAACAAACAACTGCAGAAACCAACACTGCAAAAACACCACCTATACACCTGCAAAAAACACACCCTAACACACAACGTTGCAGAAACACACCCTATAAACCTCCGAAACCACACCCTATACACCTGCAAAAACACACACTATACACCGTCTGCAGAAACACACACCTATACACCTGCAGAACACCACCATACCCTGCAAAAACACACACCTATACACACAACGACGTCTGCGAAACACACACCTATACCTCCTGCAGAAACACACACCTATACACCCTGCAAAACACACACCTATACATCACACGTCTGCAAAACACACACCTATCACCTGCAGAAACACACACCTATCACCTGCAAAGACACCACCTATACACCTGGCAGAACACACACCTATACACCTGCAAAAACACACACCTATACACACACGTCTGCAGAAACACACACCTATACACCTGCAGAAACACACACCTATACACCTGCAGAAACACACACCTATACACCTGCAGAAACACACACCTATACACCTGCAAAAACACACACCTATACACACACGTCTGCAGAAACACACACCTATACACCTGTAGAAACACTCACCTGCAGAAAGTAGTGCGGTTCTTCTGACCCGCCTCGTTCTCCGCCCTCAGCCCTGCAGATCCTCCTGCAGCCTCAGTCCGTGGCTCTGCTGTGCGGACACAACCTTCGCCTCAGCTGCCTCGCCCTGGGGAAATCTGCCGTGCAGTACCAGTGGTTCAAGTCCCGAGAGGAGGTTCGCTGCCACGCACGGTTTCTGACTGGTTTTCTGGCGTTTGTGTGTGGACGACACACTGCAGACACTTGGTGTGCTTCCTTCGGGTTCCAGGGGAGAGTTCAGATGCGTGACGTTGTGTCTTCGCCTCAGGTTCCTGGCAGCTGCTCTCCTGACCTGCTGATCAGCTCCGTCCAGCTGAAGGACGCCGGCTTCTACATCTGCAGGGTGAACAGCGAGGGCGCCTGTGAATTCAGCCAGTGGGCTCAGGTGGACGTCCTGAACGTCGGCGTGTCTTACGGTCAGATTTAAGGTTTCATTTCTGAGGACTGTGCCTTACAGCCCCCCCCCCCCCCCCCCCCCCCCCCCCACTTTGGGATTTACTGTGACTGTGTCCGAATTCCCACCCTAACTACAAAAAAACGATGTAGTGCCCAGGGGCCTCATTTCTAAACGTTGCGTACGCACAAAAGAAGGCGTACGCCACTCTCTACGCAATAGTTGAGATTTATAAAAAGCAAACTTGAGGGGAAAATGTTTGGTCCTTCATCAAGCTCTGACCCAGGCGTACGCACAAAAACGGGTGAAATGAGAAACGGCGACACCGTCGGCAGATGGAAGAAACACGTGAAAGTGAAAATGACAATACTGCCTCATAAATAACATGAAGACTTCACAAAGCAAGTCTCACAATAACAGCTACATGAACACCTGTTTGATCGATCAGCAGAGAAACAAACAAAAACAATCAAACGAAAATTACAACAGAAATTCAAATGAACACATATTTGCAGAAATAAAAGTGAAATATGTTCTGCAATATTGGCATGTTGTGCAATTCATCCTCATAAATAATATAGTTAACAGAACGAAATAATGTACTAAACTGATATTCTCCTCAATGTGTCCGTCTGGAGGAGCAGATATAGGTGCAGACAGACAGACAGACAGACAGACAGACAGACAGACAGACAGACAGACAGACAGACAGACAGACAGACAGACAGACAGACAGACAGACAGACAGACAGACAGACAGACAGACAGACAGACAGACAGACAGACAGACGTATTAATTGTCCACTGGGGAAAGTTGTTTTCATAGTAAACATTTCTTCATAAGCTACAGAATTATGGTATTCATGCATATGCCTTTAGTTTGTTTTCTTTTTGATAAAACAATGTATGGCGTATGCAGGGCTCCAGACTAACTTTTTTCACCAGGAGCACAGTGGCCCCTAACTGAAAATTTTAGGGGCACAACCAGAAAATTTAGGGGCGCATACCGTAAATCAACATGCTAACCAAATCTACTAATTTCCACTGTATTACTAATAAATACTTTAATAATAGATGCAGAAATTACAATGTGCTGTTTCAAATTCAGTGTCACATTTTATTCTGCACTTTTGAAGATGCAACAACAGCTAAACTGACAGCAGCATCGCTGTCATGACAATACAAATAGTAAACAAAACGGATGGAAATGTATCTTGGTGACACCAAATAAGTGCAACCAAGATGCACAATAAGCGTGTTTTAGATCACCCAGGTCGACACAACGCTGCGCAGATCACCTGGTGTGAGACATATATTTGTTTTTGCTCCAACATCACCTGTCAATCATCACAAGAATGTCACCAGAAAGGGGCGGGATCAAGGCCCCAACCTGAGCGAACACAGCTGGAAATTTAGTACTGAACTGACTGAAAGCTGCCCAGATGACTACAAAACAATGCATTATGGGACATGTGTCCTGATGGTTTTTGTAGTTGAGTGATCAATTAAAATAATTTAAAATACCTATTGATTAAAAAAGGCTACATACATTACAAAACATTAAAATAATCATAAAATATATAATAACACAGATCACACAAAGGGGAGAGGAATATTAAAACTAAATTGAATGTTAAGGACAACTCCAACTTCCTGTTGTCCTTCAGTCTCGCTGCAGACCCCCCCCCGTCTGGTCTCCACCAACGATCCAGGCGAGGTGCCGGTTCATCTCAAGCACGTCTATCGTTGCATTTTCCCCACGTATTTTCAGTGTGTCTAAAACTAATGTTGTTTTTGCTCGAGTGTGTTTAATGTCCAAGCTCCCTTAGCTGTCACGCATGTAGGTGTGGGACATTTATTCTCCTCAGCTGACCCGACTCCCGCGGGAGCGCTGTGCTGCCGTAATAGCCGTG
This sequence comes from Oryzias curvinotus, assembly GCA_023969325.1. Classification (NCBI taxonomy): domain Eukaryota; kingdom Metazoa; phylum Chordata; class Actinopteri; order Beloniformes; family Adrianichthyidae; genus Oryzias; species Oryzias curvinotus. The sequence goes on from CM043714.1 coordinate 32,311,244, forward strand.
CATAAACCGTTTGATGCGCCGCCGTAACCGTAACCAAAACTTAACCTTCCTCCGGTTCTGTGTGACCCAGAGAAAAGTTCAGCACGGACTGCATGTATGTAGAAAATTACGAGCAGGTGTCCTGCTTTCAAGCCCTGTCATTGTCCCGCCCCCAAGAGTCATATACCCCGCTGTGATTGGTTGGTCATCTCCGTGCACGACAATGAAAAAGTGTCATTCATACAAACTGACGGGCTGCAGTAACATTAAGGCGGGGGCCGCAAAATATCATCTTGGGGGCTGCAAACAGCCCGCGGGCCGCGAGTTTGAGACCCCTGCTGTAGTTCTGTCACTGGTACACTAGCCGCAGGTTGGAAGAATGAATCAATAGTTCACTTACTCATAGCTCAGACGCACATATCAGGTTGTGATGATATTTGTCTCCGTTTCCTTCCCACAGGTGTTAACGCGCGCTCGATTATCTCTAGGCCCCTCCCTCCACGCATTTTAGCCACTTACAGTGGCTTTCCCTATTCTTCTCACACGCAGTGGCCGCCTCACAGACGGGCATCACGCGAGTGTGTGCTCGCGTTTCACGAGTATGTGCGCGAGTGTGTGCGTCTGCCTGCGTGCGTGTGCGCTCGCGTCTCATTGATTATTTAATTGATCATTGATGTGCCCCTTCCACTTTTAATGTATAAAAAAATACGTAGGGTGGGGGAGGCAAATTTACGGGTCGCGCATGTGCGACTGGATGTAAAATTCAGTCGCACACTCTCAAATTTTGGTCGCAAAATGCGACCAATTGGTCGCAGTCTGGAGCCCTGGGCGTATGTCTCAACCATTCAGAAAGCAACAAGAAATGACATTTGATGAACAATTTCCCATTTCCACGTGGATTATTACCCACATCTGTAGCTTGTCAGATGCAGTTAAATGGATGGAAATAAAATGCCCCATCACAATGCGTAATGACCACAATGGCTGATCTTGGATCTTAGAAGATGTGGCAAATGGAAGAATTGGGAGTGAACGCATCTTTAGACAGCAAGAAGACTTGCTGGCAAACGAGGACCAGTGGCTGATGAGCCGGTTCCCACTTCCTCCAGCCGTCCTGGTGGAGCTTTTGGGGGGGGTCACCCGGTGCAACAGGTGCGTCGTGTCCCCCCCCGCCTCAGTCACCACTCCACGTAAAAGGGATTCCCCAATAATTGCAGCCACTCTCTCATCAAGAGGGGTCAGCTCCGGTGCCCCCCCCCCCCCCACACACACACCCCCCACCCGTGGCAGTCTGCCACCGTCTGCCACTCACGTGCCTTTTCAGCATTAGTAATGCCCACACTGTGCCCTCCAAACAACATTTTTCTCCTCTTTTCCACCTCGCCAACGATAACTTCTACTTCACATTGAGTGAAGTTACGTTTCTTTGATTTCCTCTCTGTGTTTGCCATGGTTTCACTATCAATGAATATTCATTTGTGGGCGTTTCACGGACTATTTATGGGTAACTATGGGCGTGTCATGAAGCCGCTAAAGCTGCGCAGCATTTAGAATTGGTTGTGATTTATTAAGGGAAGGATGCGTAGGATGTGCGTGCGCACGTCCTATGTTTCATCCGTACGCCACTTCTGACGCAAATCCTACGCAAAGTTTTAGAAATGAGGCCCCTGGACTTTAAAAGCTATTGGGACACCACACTCACTACGTTTCATTTTTTGTAAACGGCGGATATGACGTCATCAATTTCACAAAGTTAAAATCTAATTGATATTAGCGTTTTGTGATGATTATTTATGGTTGTGTCAGAATTCCTCCCTACTCACTATATAGACTCAGCGTTCTCCATGTTCTAGTTCTGTCTGAATCTACAATTCCAAAATCCAGAGCTCTAGAAACTTCCCAGAAACCAGTGTGCATCGATGCTCACTAGAACGGCAAATATAGACCACAATGCATTGCAGCAGAACAACTTTTGCCCCAAAAAATATATTTAAATGTAATTTTTTTAATAATTCATCAACGTTTTTATCTTTAGAAGCCAGTGGACTCATAAATTGCAAAACGCTGATATCAATTCAATTTTAACTTCCTGAAATGGATGACGTCATATCCGTCCTCGAAGATCAAAGTAGTGAGCGTGGCGTCAGAATTGCTTTTAAAATTCAGGCCACTACATAGTTTTTTAGTAGTTGGGGGTTAGGGTGGGAATTCGGACACAGCCTTTGAGTCCACCGTCTTCTGAAGATAAAACCCTTCATGATTTAAAAAAAGAACATTAAAATATATTTTTTGGGGCAAAAATTGTTCCGACGCAATGCATTGTGGTCTATATTTGCCGTTCTAGTGAGCATCGATGCACACAGGCTTTTCCCGGAGACTTCTGGGAAGTTTCTAGGGCTCTGGATTGTTGAATTGTAGATTCAGACGGCACTAGAACATGGAGAACACCCTATGGAGCGAGGAGGGAAGGAATTCTTCATCAATAGAAAACAGCTGCGTTTGGATTTCCTGCCTTTTGGTGAAACTCTCTGGTTTGTTTGGAGTTTTGGTTGTTTATTGGAGGAAAGGAAAGTCGGCGCAGAACCGAAGTTTCCCTCTGCTCCGGCTCCTCCAGGGCAGAGCTACCACTCCCTGGACGGACGGTTGAAGCTGGTGGTCCAGCCGCAGTCGCAGACGCTGCACGCCGGGGACAGCCTGCAGCTGGAGTGTGGCGCCGTGGGGCGGCCCATCCCTCGATACCAGTGGCACCGGAACGGAGTCCCGGTCCCGAACGCCACCAAGCGAAAGCTCTCGGTGACCTTTTACCGTCTCCTCCCCTGAGCCGCTTGGATTCCTCGGCTGTAGTTTAACCAGACGCCGTCGTTCCAGATCCCTCACGTGGCGCCGGAGCACGCCGGCAGGTACCGCTGCGAGATCAGCAGCAGCAGAGAGAGGATGTGGACCAACGAGGTGGACGTCTCCATCGGTACGTAGGGCGCCGTTTCCTGATGCCTTCAAGGACAGCAGGTTTTCTGAGCATCTGCAGTTCTCATTTGCCTCTGCTCTTGATTGAAAGCGCCGAGGATTTCGGTGAAGGTTTCAGAGCCAGAGGAGGTCTCTGAAGGTAGAGTGGAGAGCTGCCTGCATGCTGATGTCACTGCTGCTGAGGATTATGGGAAATTAACCCGAACCAGCCTTTCTGTGGGTTGTTTGTAGATTCTGATGGGACTAATATTGTGGGCTTTGATGAACACTCAGGATTTCTGTGTTTTTGTCTTTTCTAAGAGACGACAGATCCCATGAAAACATAAAAAAACAATCTGTAAAGTGTGGTCGTCTCAGACAGAAACGTTCAACGGGAGACCTGATCGTGTCTTTGGCGGCACGTTCTCAATTTAGCCTTCGATCAATTCGGGTTCCCTGCAATTCTGCAGGGATGAACTTTACGGCGTTGACTGAGGTGTTTGCCTTTGACGTCAGCGGACGGGTTTCTCCTTTTTATCTTTTCATGGGTTTTGCATGAAATAAATTCAAAAATCCAAACTTGATGTTTTTGTCTTTGCTGTAATCCGTAGTTGCATGAACTTTCTGATCCGTTTCTGGAGAATGTTTGGAATGAGACAAACTCGCTGCTTTTGCCGGTTGGATTGTGACCCTCACTCTGTGTTTTGTTTCAGTGTCCGGTGAATATTTCCTGAACAGTCTTCCAGAGAAACTTTACGGTGAGTCTCTTTGAGCTTCGTCCTGCTCACATTTTCTCACGACAGGAAGTGCGTCTGCAGAATCCAGACCCCAGATGAGGACCTCGATGACATCACTGGTTGGACTTGCGTCCTTTCCACGGAGCGGTTCCGATCGGTCCAGTATTTTGAGCGTTTCCTTTATAAAGAGGACCCATTAGTTCGGACCGAATGGAAAACTGGAACGGAGCGGTTAGAGCGGTTAGGGCGGAGCTACTGTTGAAACCTGTTTGAGTAGATCGCGCTGTAACAGTGCTAGAAGAATAAAGTTTGATTTGATTTGATTGGCTGAGGGTCATTTGGATAACAGAAAGCAGCGAGACAGCGTCTCTATTCGTCTTCGCCGCCCGCCGTTTTCTCTGAAATGGTTTGTATCTTCAAAGAACCAGAAGACAAGCGGGAAAACGTGACCTGCATTGTTGTCGTTGTGCTGTGACGCTCCAACTTTGAGTGGAAAGGTTCACCTGAATAGTTCTAAAGCGCTTGATTGTCCTCAGTGTGATCCTTCCTCTCATCATATCTTATTTGATTGTATAATCATTTCATTCATCCATTTTCTATTCTGTTTGTCCCTTTCGGGGTCACGGGGCTGCTGGAGCCTATCCCGGCCACTTGTGGGCGAAGGCAGGGGACACCCTGGACAGGTCACCAGTCTGTCCCAGGGTAGAATGTCCTCAGTCACACACCCATTCACTCTCACACTCACACCTAGGGTCAATTTAGAGTGACCAATCAACCTATGAAGCATGTTTTTGGACGGTGGGAGGAAGCCGGAGACCCCGGAGAGAACCCACGCATACACGGGGAGAACATGCAAACTCCACACAGAAAGGCCCCCATTGATGTTGTGTTTTTCATGTCCCCCAGCCGGGACTTGAACCAGGGACCTTCTTGCTGTTAGACAAGAGTGCTAACCACTGCACCACCGTGCAGCCCGTATAATCATTTCATTCATATGTAAATGCCTGACGAGGTTTCCATCATCAGAAAGGTATGGTCACCTCGCCGGGCATTCTCCTGCCTTTACCACGGTCACGTGTTCAGTTCAATGCAGTTTTATTTATTACTACAACACAGTCGTCTTTAGAGGGATTTAAAAGCAGCAGTTAGTAAAAGGTTTTAATTGATTATTAGAGGATTATTGTTTTTTGCATTTGAGTTTGATGTGTCAATAAGGGAGAAAGACACAACCATCCGTTTTATTACCCATCTGTTGTCAATAACTTTCATTTAAGGGATTCCATTTTTAAACAAATTTTCTACTTTTTCTCCAACTACAAAAAATTCCATTCAGACATTGGTGTCAAAAGATGGGCGGAGCTCCTTTGGACTCGCCAACCACAGCATGCTTCAGTTTCCCGCCTGTTTTTTTGGGAATATAAAATCGATTTTCATCACCTTAAGAACCGTCTGTGTGATATTGAATCCCAGCAACCGACAAAGTGGCGCTGCTGATCGGCAACCTGTCGTACCAGAACCACCCGCAGCTCAAAGCCCCCATGGTGGACGTGTATGAGCTCACCAACCTCCTCCGCCAGCTGAACTTTAAGGTCGTGTCGCTGCTGGACCTCACGGAGTCGGAGATGAGAAACGCCGTCGACGAGTTCCTGCTGCTGCTTCACAAAGGCGTCTACGGTATTTCAAAGACATTTCATGCTCATTCTTTTATTTCTTCTGCATCGTTATCATTTCTTTTTACTGATGCGGCTGGAAAATGTTGAAGAGAATGAAAAACTGTAAATGAGAGTGTGGAAACTAAAAGTTTGTTGAACTTGGCGCTCCATCCCTGTCCAGGTCTGCTGTACTACGCCGGTCACGGTTACGAGAACTACGGGAACAGTTTCATGGTGCCGGTGGACGCCCCGAACCCGTACCACTCGGCCAACTGTTTATGTGTGCAGAGCGTCCTCAAACTGATGCAGGAGAAGGAAACGGGCCTGAATGTCTTCCTGCTGGACATGTGCAGGAAGAGGTGGGTCCTTTCTAGACTTCAACCAAGTTCCTAAGAGACGCTCAAACCAAGCGTTACCGCCAAAGAAAAAAGCAAAGTTCACAGTCCCAGCTGTCCTTACGGGTGGATACGGGCCGTCTGCGGGGGGGGGGGGCAAACCTGCACGGGGCACGCAGGTGACCCGCGCCAAATATCAAGGTGGTCAACCGCTCAGTGAACCCGTAGAAAAAGATGTTCATGCAAAGTTTTCTTCATTTATGCAACCAGGTTCATGTGTTCAAGAACCTGTGTTCACGCTATGAGCATACGGTGATCACACTGGACTGTCGCTACCCAGTACTAGCACATGTACCTAGTACCCAGTACTAGCACAGGTACCTTGTACTGGGTATTAGGTACATAAACTTTTCGCGTTGCGGAGGCAGGCGTTAACATATCTTTACAGTAAAAAAGGCTTTGAACCAATTATTTTTACTGTCATGGCGAGTACTTGGAAGTCCTGAACGTGCATTTATGCGCGTATACTTGGATTTGGTGTTGGAATCGGTCGCGTGTTTCTGGGGTCGTTGTGAACGTAGCTTTGGAAATGAGGAAACCAGACAGTCAGAATGTAGTTTGCGTGGACATCCCACTGGTGGACACTTACGTATCACATGCACACCCCATGCGTGCAGCATTTGTGTGCGATCAGTAAGGTGCCAGAACTCACACCTCACTAATCACTAGAGTGAAGCGTAAGTACGGCCTACGACTGCATCACCCGTACGCCATAACGCCATGCGTGGAACGTCCTTACCAATACTTCACGATACACTTACTACAAGCATGGCAATGGTACGTTCCATCTTCATGACGGCCCTTGAGGTGGTCGGATGAGTCTTAAGGGAATTGAAAGACTCACCTGTGCTCCCCTTGAGAGGCAGCCGCTCCTCTCTACGACCCTCCACGGGTCAACGTACGGGTCAGTCCCCCTGTGAGAGGATGTGACGAAGGCGGTCTGGTCCTCTGAAGAGTGCGGCGTGAACGATGACTGAACCAAACCAAACCAGTTCCCCGATTCTGTTTAAGGCTGTTAACCCAAAGTTTTAGATTTGAAACATTCCTGCCTAAATCCGTCTGTAGACGTTTGCCCCGTGTCATCGCTTCTCCAGGAATTTCCACGATGACAGCACGCCAAACATCGTCCTGAGAGTGACGGCCAACATCGTGTTTGGATACGCCACGTAAGCGCCATGCCGTGGTGGAAACCGTAAGTGTGTGTGGTTTGTGCCGCTCCCTCATCAAACGTTGGATCTGCTGTTTGGCTGCTCAGCTGTCAGGATGCAGAGGCCTTCGAGCTGAGCTCCACCAGCTTCATCAATGGAGTGTTTGTCAAGTTCCTGAAGAAACGTCTGCTGGACGATGAGAAGATCACCGTGGTGCTGGACCGAGTGGCCGAGGGTGAGAGATCCCAGTTAGTAAGGCATCCATTTTCCCCGTCCTATGTCAAAGACCTCGTAGAGCCTTACCACCCAAACAGAACACTTCACTCACAAATGCAGGACCGTAAAAGTACGGTTGGAGGTAGAGCGTTCAGCCACCAAGCCCCTGTTTTCTGGAATAAACTCCCAGCTCATGGAAGAGAGGCCGACTCAGTTTCTACATTCAAAGTTAGACTGAAAACATTCCTCTTTGGACAGGATTATTGTCAGACTAGTTAGGATTCAGAGATTATTTCACATACTATTAACATGTTTGAAGGAAACGTAATGAAAATAAAAACTGGTTGCTAGTAGGCTGCTCCTGATCCTGCCTGCATCTTAACCCATCTATGACCCGACCCGACCTTTGCACCACACACACTTCAAGGAACGATCTGTTTCCATTGCAACCAGAGCCTAAATTCTATTTATGATTCAGATTTATTATACAATTACCGGCATGAAGCCCATTGAGATGTCTGTTGTTGTAAATATTGGACCATATAAACCCCCCCCGTATCCCTTTAGGGGTCACCAGAGCTTAACCTGGCTACGGTTGTTGGGTGAAAAAACTGTGGGTTTCTGTTGAAATGCCGACGTGTTCCTGGAGGGATCCAAAAGGGGGCGCTGGCCCACGTGTTGGTGGGGTTTGTTGTTTTATTCCAGCATGCAGACTGTTGTTTTTCCTCATGCAGACATGGGCCAGTTTGACGCCACGAAGGGCAAACAGGCTCTGGAGATCCGCAGCAGCCTGTCGGAGAGGAGAGCCCTGACCGATCCCGTCGTGTCTGGAGACGGCCACAATCTGGCTCACGTTCACAGCCGCCAGTGGGCCAAAGCTCACGGTAGGTCTTTCTGATGGATGGATGGATGGAACAACTAGACTTGAGTTTCCCCTTTTTGTCTGGGCTAAACTGGCTGACAGGTCCAAAACGGATATAGTTCTAGTCTTCCATTCGTACCTCCTGCCAGAGGAAAGTTTTCCTCTTACATTTTCTCTCACCTGCAATGAACAAACATTGTTGAATGCTTGATGAACGAATTCCTAAAAAAATATTCTCTGAAATCATGAAAATGTTTTGATTGGGTCCATCATCCTCATGAAGCGACCACAGGGAACGCTTTGAAAACAGATCAGAAGATGATGGGGGGTGGGGCTTCAGGAGCTTGGATGATGAAAATGGTTGAAGTGGAGGCGTCAGGCGCAGTATTTGAAATGTTGGAGTCCGTGTCCAGAGCTTCCGGAGAGCATGTGTCTCAGCTTTGACTGCGGCGTCCAGATCAAGTTGGGCTTCGCCGCAGAGTTCTCCAACGTTCTGGTCATCTACACGCACATCGTGAAGAAGCCCTCCGACATGACCTTCTGCCAGGCCCACGTCACCGACTTCTCGCCGGTCATGTCCCTTCTAAGTTGAATCTATTTGGTGGTGTTTCTGCTTTGTTCTCTAAACCCCGGGTTTGGTTCTGCAGGACCTGGATGTGGATCCTAAAGAGATGAACAGAGAGACCCCAGAGGAGACGGGGATCTACCTGCTGTCCAGCAGCCTGCCGCAGCACTGCCTCTACACCCGCCTCAGCTCTCTGCAGAAGCTGAGGGTAAGGATGGGCGCCCGCCCCGCACTTTCCAGCATCTCTCTCTGTGAGGAAGGATGTGAATCTGTTGTTAAACGTGTAGACGGAGCGCGGTGTCAGCTCCTCCCTGAAGCCGCAGCTGAACAGTAACAACCTGCTTTTCTCTGCTTCTGCTGCCGGGACGACAATAGCAGAGCAACATTCAGAAGACGGGACGTTTAAGTGGTTTAGTTATGACGATGGAAGCCAGCATTAGAGTCAATACAAATGCACTGATTTAATCACACATTGCTTTGATAACAAAAATAATAATTAAACACATTTCTGGACAGCAAGTAGAAAAGATTGAAATGATGTCCTAATCAGGATGACGGCTGACTTCAAACCTGTAATCAGTCTGTTTAAAGAAAACAACATAGCAGTTTGTTGAAGTGAAATGAGAGATGCCAAGGCGGGAAGGACTAAAGCCAACCTCTGAACGCCGTCAGGGTCAGACCACTGCTCCACAGAGGGCACCGCTGGCGTGTTCCGCCTCAGCTCACAACAAGACCCAAACCAAAACAAGCAGCTCAGGGGGGGGGGTGTTCCAGACAGCAGGTTATGCTAGCTCCCACGGTAAGTTTGAGGCTAAGGAAGTGGATAACCTCAGCTTTCAGTTCCAGAAACTGGAGGTATGTTTCAGGGTAGGTCAAGTTACCATAGCAACTCATGCTCTGAACATAACCTGGTCTGGAGCAGGTTTAGTTGAAGGTTAGTTTGTTTTCAGAGAGGTGCAGCAGCATGGCGTGTCCATTTGAAGATGATTTAGTGGATGAAGAAGCTCAGATGATACTTTTTCCACCGTGAGAGGCTGATAAGACCATATATGGATGTTTAAAGAGAAACTTTTTACTTTGATCTAACTTCATTATTTGCTTCAGTTAAAATAAATCTTTTTTTTGTTTGTTAAGTCATCTTAAAATAACACGTAGTTATCAGACAGTTATTTTACTTTCATTCAAATTAATTCAATTAAGTAGGTGTAACTTTGGTGCTGCTGTTAGATCGGCACCGCAAGGGATTGTGGGATATCATTCCCTTTGCCTGTCTGGATGGATTTGGGTTTAAGTGTGGCTTTTTGACCAAATGAGTTTAGTTGTTTAGATGTTTTACTGTGTTAAGTTATTTTATCCCACTATGCTTAAGTCTGTGCACCATGAGTGAGAGGGAGGAAGAGGAGGATGAGTTTATATAGCACCACTACTATTTAGTGGTGTAATAATAGTCAGAGAATTGGTAAATAATTTTATGCTGCATATCTGTATTGTTTCTTCGATTTTATTGTTATAAAAATGAGTATATCTGTCGGCTCTAACTTAGACATATGAGCGTTCAAGAATTATAATAAATTAAGATGGAAAAAAGATGAATTAAATTGGAGTAAAATGACATTTAGTTAGATAGATATGTAAATTTGAGTTACATAAACAATTATAGAGTTTTATAGACGTAAGAAATTTGGTTAAATGAATGTAACTCAATTACTTGTTACCAATAGAAGTAATTCATTTAAGTTGGCAAAATTGAATAATATATTCATACGCGTCACAATGAAACTAGAAATAAGATCAGAAACTCTTTCTTTTGCTGATGATGCAGCCTATGTTACTTTTTTGATGGTCTTATAATCTTCATACGCCGTCATTTTAATCTCAGACTCCGTCTCACTGAAGTGTAGTGTCTCTTTTTTTCTCCACGCGTTTCCATGGTGACTCTGGAAATCGGCGATCCATTGAGAATGTCTTTATGTACCTGCCGTGCACGTGCATTAATCCAGGGTTACCAAGTCGGGCATAATTACGCCAACTCATATCCGGTCTTTAGGAACCGACATACCCAGAGTAAGCAAGTTCAGGAGGATTTCAGCCAGAGTTCAGGGTTAAAGTCAGGGGGGTTTAACGGGCCTTCTGGAATACCCCCCAGACGAGCCAAAACCAGAGCACTGGACTGTTTTGAGCCTGTTTGTCTTCTCGTCCAAACCTCACACCGGGCATTTGAACGCACTGTTAGCCTACGGTGTTTACACTGGGCAAGCAGGGAGGGGCTTCTTCTTCTTCTTCATGTGCTGTTTATTAGCGCATGTCCACCACCCACGGTGAAGCGGTGCAAATCTGCTGAATGTGGCTCCAGCCGTTCTCTTTCACAGCTCTATTCCGATGCATGAAACCCTTGACGTTGTAGAATTCCAGCCGGACACAAACCGCAGTCAAACGGTTGGCACTTTCATGAATAAAAACAGATTTGAAAATGGAACGTACCACTGTCAAAACTGGTACGTTCCATTTTTATGACTGAACCACACGCCTGCGCCCCCCCTTAGGATGCGGACGCTCCTCTCTACGACCCTCCACGGACCCGGACAGCCCAAAAACCCCTCGTAGGGGTCACGGGGGCCTGTGACTACGGCTTAACCCTGAGGTGTGGCGTTCAGATGCACTTTTACCCCTGACCTTCGTCCTCCGTGTCCCAACAGGAGGAGCTGGTCTTCACCGTGTGCCTCCAGGGCACCTTTGAATCCATGGGGGAAGAGCCCCCCATCCACTGGACCAAGAGCGTCAACATCAGGAAGCCTCTGATCGCGCGGCTCGACCTCCACCGGCCGGTGCGCCGGAACAGCTGCCTGCAGACGTGCCTGATGCCCCACAGCCCCTGCCACAGCCCCTGCCACAGCCCCGGGCCCGAACACCACGCCCACCTCTACCACGGCTCCAGCCAGGCGCCGGACTACAGCCGGCTGCTGTCGCAGCCCCACTTCCTGGACGTGGCGGAGCTCCCGCTGGGGGCGGTGGGGGGCTGCGGGATGCCCCTCGGTGACAGCACCAGCCCGTGCGGGCTTTCCAGCTCCCCCGGCAGGTTCAGCATCCCCATCGAAGCCAGCGACGACATCAACGAGGTGCAGACTGTCTTCATCAACAGCCTGCAGCTGCAGCCGCAGTGAAACGGAGGAAACATGGCGCTTCCTCTGCTTTAGAGGCTTTATTCTACTGCTGTAATTACAATCTGTACCTAAATATCACATTTTATACATTTATTTTGATTTAAATTAAAAGAATATAACTTATCATTCAATAGGTCCTGCTTTATTTGTTTGCTATTGTTTCCTTCACAGAAAATAATCTGGTTATTGTCAGAAAAAGTTTCTAGAATCTGCCTTCTGTCGGCCTAAAACCCGGTTCTGAACTGTTAATAAATCATTAGGAGTGAAAAAAGTCGCCCTCCAGACAAATCTCATCTACTGGACCTTTTATTCTGGAGCAGAGGAAGTTTGCTTTATTTGACATAAAATAGTTAGAATTGTTCAATGAAATCCTTCAATTTTCCTGCTATAAATGCTTCTCTGCTTAAAGACGACGACAGAAAGAGTAGAAGAGCAAACTTAAAAAAAGGCATAGTTCTTGCAGAGGAATGTCAAATATATATTCACTTTAATCTTAGCATTTAAAAAAGTAAAATAAACAGAAGTAGAAATAAGCATCTTTTCTAGATTTGGAATGTGAAGCATGAATTATTTTGCATTTATAAAAGGAGGTAAAATTGCACAAAAACAACCAATCAGGCCTCATCTTTACTTTGGAGTCAATCAGATTCACGTTTGATGAGTGACTTTGGTTCTTTTTATCAACCGTTGTGGTTTTATAAGTGTTCTTCTGTCCAGTGTGAGAGAGCAGCACCCTGAGGTGAGCAGCACCGTGTTCCCAGGGTGTTACGTTTCCGACATGAGGCCTCCTGCCTGCACAGCCGCGGTTCCTGCAGAGCTGGTGTTCATTTCACAACTTCTGCTTTCTGCTGGGAGAAGTCCTCATTTCCTTAAGAAACACCGTTTCATTATTTCTGCCGTTGTTTATTGGGCTGATCTTAAAAAAGGATCGGAAATGTGGAGAAATTCTGCTTTCAAAGGGGAAACATCCACCGTTTCTCTACCGACCAATGAGACGGCGATGACACAACCAGCCAGTGCAGCAAAGCCACAGCAAGACACAGCGGCTCTGTAATACTATCAAATACTATCAAATACTATGAAACTTTGAATTTTCCAGAGACAGAGAGACCATCAACCTCCTGCCTGGAAAACAGCACATTTTTTTTAAGAAAATGTGTGTCAAGATATTATATTATACAGAAAAATGTGGGAAACTACGGAAGAGGATTAGGGCCACAGAGAAAGAAAAAAGAAAAAGAGCAGAGAAAATTCTGACTTTAATCTCAGAATTCTTTTATTTTCTTTCTCCGTGGCCCTAATCCTCCTCCCTAGGAAACGCCATCTTATCTCATATCATTTGCGTTAGAGCAAATCCAAACTCACGTCACCCTAAGAAAAACAACAAAAAGCTAGAATGAAGACTTTCCATTTTGGTGTCGACACACGCAAAAGCACCCCCGCTGTGCCAACATGTTCTGAGCAACAATCAACGTTTCCATGACGTCAGTCGACACTTTGACTGGTCCGTTCCTGTGTTCAATCAGAAGAAATGTAAGTAAAATCGTTTGTGGAAAACTAAAAAAGCCATCACTCCAAATAAGAATCTTGATTGAAGGAAACTTTTTTGTGTATTTGGCCAAGAAGATAGTGACATTTTTCCTAAAAACAGCTTTTATGTATTTATTTATTTTCAATGAATCTTAGAGTTTAGACAGTTTTCCTCTTTGAGTTCTACATTTTTATCTCTTTTTGATCACAAATGTCAGTCTTTTTGCTTTCTGGCTTTGTATTTTAATGCCACCATTGAGAGATTTTTTTCTCCCTACAATTTGGACCATTTCCCCACCGTCTTTTCTAATTTAGTATTCAAATGTGGTCTTTTTGTATTTTTAGAATGGTGGCTTTTACTTCAGAATGGAATCGATTCCAGCAATAAACGTGCTGAAAGGGATTCAGCGAGTTCAGAAGATATTATCCGGAGTTACGTATAACTAAGTACAGACGTGTGGTCTCTCATAAACCACGCGTGTTGTTCACATTAGACCAGCAGGGAGGGGCTTCTGCTCCGTTTTCTGCTGCTCACTGCGCTGGCTTCTTTAAAACAAACGTTTGCTTCCACAGACCTCGACCGCGCCGCACCACGTGACAAATAGTCAGTTTTTTGTGTGAAAAAAAGGATCTAAACCGAACAAATAAAAGGAGAAAAGTACTAAAACTGATTGAATCTTTATGTCTTTTGTAAGTGACCATAGTATAAGCGGGTTAATGGGCTTCTAAGTGTTCACTCACACTTAGAACCACACTCCGCGTCGCGTAGGATGGTTTTTTCCGCGAAGTGCGTTTCTTTCTGATAATGAACACTTCGTCTGCCATTAACTTACAAAACTACCGAGTCCGAGTCCTTGATTGGTTAAAGTTTTGCCCAATTGAGTTTTAAATGCGCCAGCGGCTGCAGGTTTTACACGTAGAGTCTACAAACCGACTTAAAGACTTGCGTGTACTTGAATTGTGCATTTACATGCGTTTACTTTGACTTTTTATCAGAAATGGCCGCTTGAACCCGCGTTAGCTCGATGTGAGCGTACCGTAATAGTTAAGAACAGAAAATTCTGAATTTGGCACCAGAAATGTTTTACTTTTCTGTAATTTCATCTGTCTTTGTCAGAGTATTCCCTCTGTGCAGGCATCACACCGTATCTGAGAGTCTAAACTCCTTTTTGTCTGTCTGTCTCCTTTCTGATGGAGGCAGGCGGGACAAATTGGACCCAAACATCTTCTCAAACATCCCCTGCAGAGGTGACCTTAGATAACCTCTGCAGAACGTCGGAACGGTCCATTCGCGCGCGCGCGCGCGCAGACTCTGACAGTTCCAGAACCACAGCTGTTTGGACCTGCTGCAGGGATGCGTCCTGACTGAACCACAAACACAGAGCTGTCCCATGACGTCACAGTCTGACCGAAGGGGAAGAAGGGCGGGGGCGCGGTCGTGAGCGGCCGCTGCAGAGAGAAGCGCGCGCCGCGCCGCGCCGCGCCGCGTCGCGCGCTCACAGGACGCAGGATGAAGACCATGCCGGCCTCCTGGAAGCTGCTCCTCCTCATCGCCTCCTGCGGACGCATCGACGCAAGTAAAAGCCCATTTCATCTGAATGCTGAGCGGTTTACGCGGGTTTGGCTCCGCTTTTCCCGCCGCTTCTTTAGGGGAAGTGTAAGGGTTAAAGTTACTTCATGTATTTTTAATGATTGTCTGTAAATGTCTGCGTTTAAAGGCCCAGAAAGGCATGGATCCACTCAGAACCACAGGGTTAGGACACCCAGAACCTGAACTGAGACCTGAAGGACTTTTCCTGTTTTAGTCTGAAACACTTGGACTGAAATGACATCTGCTCTGTGAAGGTTAAACTTCCAGAAACAAGTGCGCCATTTTCACAGACAGCAGAAAGAAGAAGAAAAAAGAATGCCATCCCTTTGTGTCTTCCCCCCTGAGCGCGTGCAGGAACAGCACATGTCCCAGCCCAGTGGGTACTGGGGGGCTTCGAACCAAATCATTTGATATTCACCAAGATAATTGATATTGTCAATATTTGTCTAAAAATACCAAAAGGAATTATTGGACCTGTCTTTTGATGGTGATGCTTGAGTTTTTAACGTCTGGTGTGTCACTATTATTCCAGAGTTAAATTATGACAAATATAAACAACCATATGAGGTAAAAACACGTAAACTTTTTCTTTGACATAACTTTACTCTCTTGACTTTTGAGACGGACACGTTTGATTCCTAGTTTTTCTAAACACTAATTCAGTTCTTATTAAAAAAAAATCTGTTTACTTTGAAAATTCCTTTAATTCAAACTCAAATGTAAAGTTTGCTCCTTTCTGCTCATTTGATTCCCTCAACATCTGAACTCAGAGTAGTAATCGGATTACTGTAAGGCTGCGTTCACATCGCCCGACTTTATGCGAGTTTTGGGCTTCCGCAGTCAAAACTCTCACGTTCCCTCTGGCTATGCAGGGTTTTATGATCGTTTTTGGGTTCTGAACATGTTGAAAGTTTAAAAAAAAAAAAAAGTCAAATTTTGACCAATCAGGAACTTCGCTTTGGTAGTGACATACGGATGGCGTCCTGTTTAATTCACGGAAGAGCCAACCGTTTGAAAATTGATCACAGAGGAGAAATGAATAATTGTAAAATAATTGTGGGTCCCTGAGTTTCCTTTGGCCTGTTTTTAATAACTTTTAAGCTCCTCCCCTTCGTGATTTTTGCCATGTACTGTATGAGCTTCACATCTGTTGCATAGACAAGTGCCCTCAATTTGTTAGTTGACTCACCGACGGCCAAACCGCGCCTCCACAAGTGGTCCTGTAATTCAGCCTTTGAATATGTAGCAAGAACTGTTAGCTCTGACTTAGCCGTAGCTAGGCCTGCACGATAAATCGCAAATTATCGCTACTGCGATATGAAGGCATGCAATACACAATTACAAAAGATGGCAAAAATTGCAATAAATGGTTACATTAAAAGCTCTAAAACAATCTTATTAGGCTTGAAGTGTTTAACGCGTATTATGGCGAGTTTTCTGCGTATCGTACAGCCGTAGCGGCAGCCACGTTTGTCATCCGATAAGGCCTCAAACTGGTCTATGGACTTCTATGGGATTTTTGGCCTCTTAGAGCCAGAAGGCACTTCCTGTTTGGAGCACCAGAGGGCGGGGTCACTCAGTCCAGTTCTCATACACTGTGGGGCAAAAAAAGGATTCAGACGGTGTGACCTTCTGGGTTTCAATGTCTCATTTTGTCCCTTATAGTTGAGGTTTAAATTACAGGCCTCTCTCACCTTTTTAAGTGGGAGAACTTGCACAACTGGTGGCTGACTGAATACTTTTTTGCCTCTCTGTGCAGTCAATGGTTGAAAATAAATCTGTGGTGGGAGCTTCATGGAATGGGCTTGCTTAGCGAGTGACCCCTAAATGAAATCAGGTGTTCTCACTGCAGCGCTATCAGAAAACAGGTAGAGGTCAGGACTTTCCGTTTGTCCATTTTTGCCTTTTGTGGGACTTTTGTTGCATTTATCCTGCAAAAAAAAAAAAAAAAAGTTGACTCCATTTATCCCACAATGGGGAAATGTGTTCTCGGCATGTGACCCGCCCCCTGGGGGAGCGGTGAGCTGCAGGCACAGCCGCGCTCGGGCACCATTCGGTGGTTCAACTTCATTGCTTTTTCAAACAGAGACACGGGATCCAACCCAGACGCCTCCGGCATCAGTCCCTGCTCTGGCACACATAGAGAGGAAAGTTGTTCTTAAAAGTAAGTTTGCTTTTCTTCAGTTCACATTCAGTCCAGGAGCTCTGAGACGTCCGGATCACCTTTGAGGCTCTTTTTGTGTTGCACAGGTAAGAATGTCACTGAGAACATTGAGCTGCGGAAGGTGGTCATGTTATTCCTGGAGTGTTCCCTGACTGCCGATCAAAACCAACTTCCAAACGTGACCGCCTTCTGGAGCCGAGACGGACAGGAAATTCCCGACAGCCGTCTGACGGTGCCGCTCCAAAAGGAACAGTACGGCATCAAACGACGGTCAGTGCTTTTGTGTGCGGGAACCTTACCTCAACTTTAGCATGAAATAAAATAGATAATAAATAAATCCATAAATAAAAGAAATAATAAATTCCATTTTTATTTTTTCCCCCAATTCAATTTCTTTATTAAATAATAAATAGATACATAAATAATAAAAAATAATACATGATACATAAGTTACGAGTATTCTGGGGCAATAAAATGCAAAAAAAAAAAGTTTGCTTCATTTAATTGAACGATGGAAAATTAGGGCCAGTTTATAAACAAAAACATTTTTTTTTTAAATATGACTTTAAAGTCATAAATTTACCAGAATAAAGTCATACCTTCACCACTTTCAAAGTTATACGCTAAATTTATAGCTTTCTTTCTCGTACGTGTCTAAAATTATTATTCTCTGTTAAAAAAAAAAAAACACATTTGAAATTTAAACACTAAGATCCAAAAAGGTATGATTCATAATTTATTTAGCCAAACAAACTGATAATAAGATTTAAGAAATATTTTGGGATCAGAAAATTCAGGGATGTAAATTAGAATTTAAAGTATATCAAATATTCTTGATGATAAAGTGGTTAGTGGTGTATTACTAAATGACATTAGTGATCATCTTCCCATCTTCATGATATATAATTTAAGACATAAGATAAATAGTCAAAATGATTTTGCATATTGTAGGATTAAATCAGAACAGTCAGTTCAAAATTTAAAGAGTGATCTATCCATTTAGAATTGGGATTCCATTTATAATGAGTCAGATGGAAACACAGCTTACAACTTCTTTATAGAATATTTCATGTTTTGACCAAAATAGTCCAATAAGAAAATGTAAAAAGGACAAAAATGTAAATACTCTTTGATTAACAAATGGATTGATAAACGCGTGCAAAAAGTAAAATCACCTGTACAAGCAATTTATGAAATACAGGACCACTGAGGCAGAACTGAAGTATAAAAAATACAAACATAAATTAAACTTATAAGGAAAAAAAGAGTACTACTCTAAATTACTTGAAAGTAACAAAATCAACATTCAGGGTATTTAGAAGATATTGAATAATATAATTGGGCGTCGTAAAAACACTTCATCTTAGAGTATTTTGTGGATGATGGCATGGTTATAGTGCTGATAGATTTAACAGTTTTTTTGTTAATATGGGACCTGAACTAGCCAGAAAGATTGAAACTGTTGATGCACCTCCGTGTGATTTGATTGAGACAAATTTAAATACAATGTTTCTACTAATGAGAAGGAGGTATTGGAGACCATTAGGACATGTAGTAATAGAAAATCCCAAAAAAGTGATTTATTTTTTTTATTGCTGGAAATGAATTCAGATGTCAAAGGGGTAAAATTCAGATTTTAGGGCTCTTGATTTGATTTGATATTTAGTAGTACAATGAAAAATTGCAAAACAATGTCAGATCTCAAGTCAAACACTGATTAAGAAATGAAGATGATGTTATCGTCTTGACAGTGTAAATACTCATAATCATAAACACTTTTAAAATAATCCATTTAGATGTCACATTAGATTCATGACATATAATAATAGAATCCTAAAGTTTACAGTAGAATTGGATATCTTGCTTGTAAGGGAGTTTTATAATCCCGTTAATCTTATCAGATTAAGTGGAGATTATTGATCAAGATCAATGTGAATTTGTTGTGTTACTTCCAAAGCACACCAGAAAAAAATGAAACAACATTTTCATTTAGGGTCCAGGTGAGTTTCTTTGGCCTTTTCGAGGCAGTTCAGTGGGATTGACTTTGGCGTTTGGGGCAGAACTAGTGACCCGGTTCTGTCTTCACAGGTTCAGTATCCCCGGTGAGGAAAAGATGGGAACGTACTCGTGTGTGTTTGAGGATAAAGTCCAAGCAGACTTTGTTTTGGCCAGTAAGTCTCACCTTTGACCCTCTAAGTCTGTTCCCGGGCGCGGCAGCAGCTCAGTGACCCTCTGCGTTTGCCGTCAGCTCCACGCTTCAGCGAGAAACGAGATAAGCCCGTGGTCAGCTACCTGCACGATTTCGTGGTGCTGCCATGCAAGATGGAAGGTAGTGAGAACGACTCCCTCACCTGGCTCTGGTTTAGGGGGAATGAAACCCACCAGGTGAGTGAAGGCCTTCCACCTTTGCCTGAATGTTGCTTTATCCCTTGTGCTATCCTGTGGGGTCCAGATGACCCCCCCCCTTCCATTGAGGTGTTCTCCTACCATGACAAAGGTGGATAAAGGTGGAGAGGATTTCATGTCATCCATAGACACCAGTGAAGATCACAAATCATTGAAGAAAAAAGGTTCAGAGCACTGACTAGTGGGTCTAAATGACCCACTCCCAATGTGGGGTCATCTGGACCCCACATTGGGAGTGGGTCATCTGGACCCCACAAGACAGCACAAGGGTAATTTTCTGTGAATCCGCTCATGTTCTGTCAGGATTCTCTGCTACTGGATTTTTGGATTTTAAAGGCTGATCTAGAACAGAGTTGTCCACTTTTTTGCAAAGAAGTCTGGTTCTAGTCTAGTTCTAGTCTAGTTCTAGTCTGGTTTTAGTCTAGTTCTAGTCTGGTTCTAGTCTAGTTCTAGTCTGGTTCTAGTCTAGTTGTAGTCTAGTTCTAGTCTAGTTCTAGTCTGGTTCTAGTCTAGTTCTAGTCTAGTTCTAGTCTGGTTTTAGTCTAGTTCTAGTCTGGTTCTAGTCTAGTTCTAGTCTAGTTCTAGTCTAGTTCTAGTCTGGTTCTAGTCTAGTTCTAGTCTGGTTTCAGTCTTGTTCTATTCTGGCTCTAGTCTGGTTTTAGTCTGGTTCTAGTATGGTTGTAGTCTGGTCTTAGTCTGGTTTTAGTCTTGTACTAGTCTGGTTCTTGTCTGGTCCTAGTCTGGTTTTAATCTTGTTCTTGTCTGGTTGTAGCCTGGTCCTAGTCTGGTCCTAGTCTGGTTCTAGCTTGGTTGTAGTCTGGTTCTAGTCTGGTTCTAGCCTGGTTCTAGTCTGGTTCTAGTCTGGTCCTAGTCTGGTTTTAATCTTGTTCTTGTCTGGTTGTAGCCTGGTCCTAGTCTGGTTCTAGCTTGGTTGTAGTCTGGTTCTAGTCTGGTTCTAGTCTGGTTCTAGCCTGGTTCTAGTCTGGTTTTAATCTGGTTCTTGTCTGGTTCTAGTCTGGTCCTAGTCTGGTTCTAGCTTGGTTGTAGTCTGGTTCTAGTCTGGTTCTAGCCTGGTTCTAGTCTGGTCCTAGTCTGGTTCTAGTCTGGTTCTTGTCTGGTCGTAGTCTGGTTTTAATCTTGTTCTTGTCTGGTTCTAGTCTGGTCCTAGTCTGGTTCTAGTCTGGTTCTTGTCTGGTCCTAGTCTGGTTTTAATCTGGTTCTTGTCTGGTTCTAGTCTGGTCCTAGTCTGGTTCTATCTTGGTTGTAGTCTGGTTCTAGTCTGGTTCTAGTCTGGTTCTAGCCTGGTTCTAGTCTGGTCCTAGTCTGGTTCTAGTCTGGTTCTTGTCTGGTCGTAGTCTGGTTTTAATCTTGTTCTTGTCTGGTTCTAGCCTGGTCCTAGTCTGGTCCTAGTCATGTTCTAGTTTGGTTGTAGTCTGGTTTTAATCTTGCTCTTGCTCTGGTTCTAGCCTGGTCCTAGTCTGGTCCTAGTCATGTTCTAGTTTGGTTGTAGTCTGGTTTTAATCTTGTTCTTGTCTGGTTCTAGCCTGGTTCTAGTCTGGTCCTAGTCTGGTTCCTGTCTGGTTCTTGTCTGGTCCTAGTCTGGTTTTAATCTTGTTCTTGTCTGGTTCTAGCCTGTTCCTAGTCTGGTCCTAGTCATGTTCTAGTTTGGTTGTAGTCTGGTTTTAATCTTGTTCTTGTCTGGTTCTAGTCTGGTTCTTGTCTGGTTCTAGTCTGGTTCTTGTCTGGTTCTATTCTGGTTCTAGTCTGGTTCTAGTCTGGTTCTATTCTGGTTCTAGTCTGGTTCTAGTCTGGTTTTAATCTTGTTCTTGTCTGGTGCTAGCCTGGTTCTAGACTGGTTCTACTCTGGTTTTAATCTTGTTCTTGTCTGGTTCTAGTCTGGTTCTAGTCTGGTTCTTGTCTGGTTCTAGTCTGGTCCTAGCCTGGTTCTAGTCTGGTTCTAGCCTGGTTCTAGTCTGGTTCTTGTCTGGTTCTAGTCTGGTTCTTGTCTGGTTCTAGTCTGGTTCTAGTCTGGTTTTAATCTTGTTCCAGTCTGGTGCTAGCCTGGTTCTAGTCTGGTTCTACTCTGGTTTTAATCTTGTTCTTGTCTGGTTCTAGTCTGGTTCTTGTCTGGTTCTAGTCTGGTTCTTGTCTGGTTCTAGTCTGGTCCTAGTCTGGTGCTAGCCTGGTTCTAGTCTGGTTCTAGCCTGGTTCTAGTCTGGTTCTACTCTGGTTCTTGTCTGGTTCTAGTCTGGTTCTTTCCATTTCTTTGGCTTCCTTTGTTGGAATCAGTGGAAAAGGGAAGTCAGACTAGAGGAGACCATCGAGTCATCTTCTAGTTTTGCATTTGCCTGACTAAGCCCTGGATGTTAAGAGGGTCATGGGATTCTGGAGCAGTCTGGAGTTTTTCAGAACAGGTTTTAGGTCCAAATCCAAACCTTAACGTTGGGCTGCCTTCTACCCCCTGGGCTGATTTCTGCCCGTAGGAGCAAATCTCTGCTCAGCCGGAGCGCTTCGAGATCCGCAGTAAAAGCCTGACCAGCAGACTCAAGGTGATCAACCTGACCTTCGCCGATGCCGGCTTTTACTACTGCAACGCCGTGTTCGCCGTCGGTTCCAGAATGAACCCCATAGAGCTGAAGGTCAGTCTGGAGATACAGAATCCAAGAAAATACTTTTCTCTTCCAATGAGCTGAGTGTTTTTGTTTTCTCCTTGGTTCTGTAGGTGATCACCTTCTGGGAGCCTCTGAAGCCCTTCATAGCCATCGTAGCCACGGTGGTCCTCCTGGTCCTCGTCATTTTTCTCTGCGAAAAACTGCCGACCACGAAAAAAGTGACAGAAGGTACCTGGACAGATCTGCACGGCCTGTGACCTCTCCCTTCCAGAGGCTCGGAGAAGGTCGTCTGTCTTCACCCGCCCACCAAAAAATGTAGACCCACTTCAAGCCTTAGGTGGGGGGGGTTACGAGCTGTCTGCGGGTTAAAAATGGTCAAACCCGACTTCACACACAGCTCCGGGAACCCGCAGGCCGAACATCTTCATGCACATAGTTTTTGTGTATTTTTTCAACCCCCCTCAAATCTTACGAACTGCACGAGAAGCTTGACAGTGCTGTTCACGTGACACGTGCACGCGCCCCGCTGCAACCTGACTGTTAGAAATCAGACAATCAGAGTGCAGTTTGTGTGGACGTCCTCCAGGCACTCGCGTATCACGTGCACACCCCGTGCGCGGTCAGTAAGGAGGCAGTACTCACACCTTACTAAAGCCTTGAGTGGGGCATAAGGACGCCGTACGCCGGCATCAGCCGTACGCCATAAGAGCGGGAAACTTCCATGATCCTTACAGACACGTCACCATACACTTACCACACGCACGACAATGGTACGTTCCATTTTCATGACGATCCAGTACTTTCATGTTTACCTCCTCTGGGGCAAAGAGTAGCCTGTGATGAGCCCACATCATAACACTTCCACCACTGTGCCTCACAGCTTGTGTAGACCTCAGTTTTTCAGACATTTACTGCCTAACCCTTGTGCTATCCAAGGCACTTTACTGTTGGGAGTTGGGTCATCTAGACCCCACTAGACAGAGTGCGGAACCTTTTTTTTCCCGATGATTTGTGATCTTCACTGGTTCAATGGATTACATGAAAATTTTACACCTTTATCCACCTTTGTCCTGGTAGGGAGAACACATTAAAGGAAGGGTGGGGTCATCTAAGACAGCACAAGGGTTAATGCAACCTTGTTGTGCAGATTTTTTTTTATCTTTTAAGTACAATTTCATTGAGAGCTTAATTCTTTTTTTTAGGAAATGAAGAGAATGCCGACCGAAACAACATTAAGTACGTTTTCTTCTGAGAATTTCCACATTTACATGCTGAGTTGGAATCTGTTTCACCTTAATGTCCATTTCAGGCTGCAGGAAGAAGAAAAGGGAGCAGAAGATGGTTCTTCAATGAGGCATCGCAGAGTTTAAACGCTGATTCCAAACAGATTGCAGCAGATTTGGTGTCTGACCTGCAGAGGAATGACTGTCTTCACACCAAAGTATAGCAGCAGCAGACACTCTTTACCCATCAACTTCACTCTTCAGATGTTAGTTACATACATCCGTAGAGGAAACCACTTCTTACTTCCTGTGTTTGTGCAGCTAAATGTGCACACCTCCACTTTAGTAACCGTGCAAACGTCAAAGCATCTTCCTGCTTCTGGATGCCATTATGGTTTGCTTGCAGTGCCTTATAACCCAAAATCCTCTGACACTTTTCAGCTCGTCCTGCTTTTCAACACGCTGTGTTCGGCTCAACATCAGATCCACACATATCCATCCTGTAATATGCAAATATTTCACCGTTTCACCGAATCCTCATCTAGAACAGGATCGCTTTACTGCAAGGAGAAAAAATAATGTGTATTTCATGAGTGCAGCAATAAACAGGAGTTCAGGTTACTCAATGAAATCCAATAAAACGTGATTTGGCCTGAATGTTTTTTTTTTTAATCAAGACAAACCGGAAGTTGTTTTATTTTTAAATGCTACTCCGTCCTCTAACCGCGGGACGAAGCTGGATTGTAGTACATTGTTCTGCCACCAGAGGGCAACAGACTGTAATCCCTAGGCTGTGGCTGTCAGGCACAAGACTATGGTGTCAAATTCATGCCTAAACTATTTGGCATCAAAACTGTAAAACCAGGAATCAAAACCCGAATTCTGCAAACCAAAACCCAAAATCTGCGAACCAAAACCCATAATTTGCAACCAAAACTCAAATCTGCAAATCAAAATTCATAAATTGAGAACCAAAACCCATAATTTGCAACCAAAAGCTATAACCTAAAGCGCAATCATATTTCTCAGGTGCTGATTTGTTTTCTCGCTGTTCTGAAATCGTCTTTTTGAGTTGCGCTTTTATTTTGAAATCGTCTTTTTGAGTTGCGCTTTTATTTTTTGAGTTGAGCTTTTTTTTTGCGGTTGCGATTCTAAAACCTGTCACACACGTAAAAACAGCGCCACGTCAGTCAACGGGAGGGGAGGCGGGACATCCCCACATCCAGAAGCTCATTGGCTACCGAATAACACCGAGTCTTACGTCAACAGACCAGTTTAGAATGTGCCGGTAAGTTTGTCATGTTTTTCAAATCTTTTACTATCTTAAACGATCAAACTTGTACTTTATTTAACCAGAGGACGCAAGCACAGTTAGATGTGGAGCTCCACCAGTAGCTGCTAGTGAAAAAAGATGTTAGAAAGTTAGACGTTGCATGACAAACTATCACCATTGTTCTCCCGTGTTAGCATGCTAGCTAGCTCAATGCTAGCGGGGTTTACAGCTCTTTTCATGACTTTAATGGATTAAACAAAGTCGATTTTTTTTACCACAGTGTCAATATCAGTCATGTAAACCTGGGAATAATTGCCCGTGAATTGTCACTAGGATTAATCAAAGATTTTTTTCAAGAAGTACATTCATGTATAATTTAAAAGGTTTCTCAATATATCTTTAGGGATTACAGATTGATTGAACAAAGCAACATATTGCTGTAAGAAAGTGACACCTTTCCTAGTTTGGGATCAAGTTCATCCCCATTTAAAATAATAAAAGTAAAATTATGATTCAGAAACACATTATTTATTTGAGGTACCAGAACAAATTTCCCAGGTGTGGGATCAATAAAGTTTTTCTGATTTTGAACTGTATTCCAAAATCATTTTATTCTCAACCTTAAAGATTGCAGGTTCACACGGGAATATATATATATATATATATATATATATATATATATATATATATATATATATATATATATATTTTTTTTTTTTTTTTTTTTTCTCATTTTAACTTTCTTAAATATATTTTTCTTTGTGTGCAGGATGCTGTGGACATTGGACGACAGTCTAACTTAAACCAGGCAGAGCAGGAAACTGTTGGAGTTGTTGTTCCCTCTGTGGCGTGTCCTCTCTCCTCTCAGACCTGTTCAACCCTTGTGGGACATCTGAAAACCATGGCCAAGACATTCACATTTATGTACTGATCTATGCATGTCATCTCAGCAGGATGTAACAGAAACCAACAATGTGAACAGATCTCATCTGCCTTACAAAATACTGCCCCCCTTAAGAAAATAAATGGCTAATAATCACCACTGGTATTTTGTAAAGCTTCACTTTTTAATGTTTGACCATTATATGTGTTTTGTACAAAAGACTGATTGATGGTTTTGCTCATATCTTTGAAACACAGAGTCAAGTGTATTAGATTCTGTGAAATTCTGAACCACAATTCAGATAAATTAAAATAACTGTTTTTAAAACTCCTCAAAAGACTTGAGGTGGAAAAGTCACTGTTTTTGTGCAGGCACTGAGAAATGGGAAGCAGACAGCGTTCCTGGGCATGTTGTCAATGCAATCATGGTCTAAATGGACAACTATTTTAAATGCTTCTCTTTCAGTTAACAGGAGATGTCTGTGAGCCTGCCGGACAGCCTTTGCATCACACCAGGACGTCTTTGGGGCCTGCATCTGGAAAGAAACAAAAACAGCAAAGTTAATTAACCCAAAAAAGAAGAGAAAAATTAAGATTAAAATTGTTTTCTGTACCTTCAAGAAGTTGTAGACATCCACGTTGCAGCTGCCTCAGAATTCCTGCCTTTTTTGTTATGGCATGCATAACAACGGTCCTTATAGAAAACAACAGACATACAGGAATAATCCATGATTTTAAAATCACCACCTAATTAAAAAGAAACTAATAATTCTATTGATGTCTAATACTGGAATAATTTTAAGGGGAATAAAGCACGTTTTTGCTGGTCTGCTACAATTTTCTCTGCTCTGATTCACTCATACCAGAATTCTGCCAGTCTGCATGGTGCAGACGCATACATTTTGTAAATATGGCACAGCAATATTGTTGCTCTGTTAATTCCCTCTGTCTGTAAACCCTGAAAAATATTGAGAAACCTTATAGGTTATGACATATTTAATTAATCCTAGTGACAATTCACGGGCAATTATTCCCAGGTTTACATGACTGATATTGACACTGTGGTAAAAAAAATAAATCGACTTTGTTTAATCCATAAAAGTCATGAAAAGAGCTGTAAACCCCGCTAGCATTGAGCTAGCTAGCATGCTAACACGGGAGAACAATGGTGATAGTTTGTCATGCAACGTCTAACTTTCTAACATCTTTTTTCACTAGCAGCTACTGGTGGAGCTCCTCATCTGACTGTGCTTGCGTCCTCTGGTTAAATAAAGTACAAGTTTGATCGTTTAAGATAGTAAAAGATTTGAAAAACATGACAAACTTACCGGCACATTCTAAACTGGTCTGTTGACGTAAGACTCGGTGTTATTCGGTAGCCAATGAGCTTCTGGATGTGGGGATGTCCCGCCTCCCCTCCCGTTGACTGACGTGGCGCTGTTTTTACGTGTGTGACAGGTTTTAGAATCGCAACCGCAAAAAAAAAGCTCAACTCAAAAAATAAAAGCGCAACTCAAAAAGACGATTTCAAAATAAAAGCGCAACTCAAAAAAGACGATTTCAGAACAGCGAGAAAACAAATCAGCACCTGAGAAATATGATTGCGCTTTAGGTTATAGCTTTTGGTTGCAAATTATGGGTTTTGGTTCTCAATTTATGAATTTTGATTTGCAGATTTGAGTTTTGGTTGCAAATTATGGGTTTTGGTTCGCAGATTTTGGGTTTTGGTTTGCAGAATTCGGGTTTTGATTCCTGGTTTTACAGTTTTGATGCCAAATAGTTTAGGCATGAATTTGACACCATACAAGACCTGCCGGCAGGGATAGTTCCCAAAGAAAGAGAACAAGGGACCTTCTGGGATCACAGCCCGAGACTCCAAGGGTCTACACACCTGCACAGGAATGAAGGGGGAGGAGTCACCGCTAGCTTAAGGCAGTTCAATCATCATCTGGACTTTCAGGACCTGATAAACTAAAACTCCATGTTTGAACTCATCAGAAGAATCATTTCCAAATGATGCTGGGCTCTATCATTTGATTGACACACTGTGTTTGTGTGTGTGCACAGTGGGGCAAAAAAGCCGTTCTCCATCTTAAAAAGAGTTTTGTAATTTAAATCATAGCTACACGTCAGCTTTAACCCTTGTGCTATCCTATGGGGTCCAGATGACTCCCCCCTTCCATTGACGTGTTCTTCCTACCATGACAAAGGTGAGCACTGTGTAGTGGGTCTAGATGACCCCACTCCCAATGTTAACGTGCCTAGGATAGAATAAGGGTTTACACAGGAGATGGAACAGCGTGTTGGTTTGGTGAAAAAAGAGATTTCTTTACTGTCTGTGACAAAGAAAGCCTGTTTTAGATGTTTTGAATAGTTCATTAATGTAATACATACATGTAAAAGCAACAAAGAAGAACAGGAAGAGCAAAAAAAGAAGCACTAACTTTATTCAAATGAATACTGTTGCTAAAAGTCACAAAGGGAAAAGATAACAAACACGAAGAATCCGACATGCATGCCTGGCCTGGATCCAATTCTAAGTTCTCACATGAGAAAATGATCATTTTCAGCAGCATTCCAGGAGTCCATCGCAGTTCTCCAACAGTCGTAGGCAAATCCAAATAAGAGTATGAGCTGACTAACTAACCTCCTGCTCCCAACAACTGTCAGGAACTGAGATGTGGGAGCAAAAACGCAAGAATCTGGGTTTGGTGGCAGAAACCGAAACAGTGAACTAGAAGGAGCTGCATTTCCAGGTTGAATGCTGAATAAAAATGAAACCTAAAGGGTAATAACTGGCAAAAATAAAAATACAAATAAGGAAAGAAATGACCAAAGTTGACCATAAATCAAGAGAAAACAGCACAATAAGAAAAGATACGTTTGTGAAAAAAGCCAGAGCCGGGAATCGAATCAGCAAAGTTGTGCATCAGCTCATGTGTTAAGGCGGTCATGACGCCACCAACCAGGTTCAGCAAACAGGACATGTAATCCAGACAATCCTGGAATATCTGGAAAAGTTCAAGGATTTGAAGGACCAAAAGTCATAGCTGAAAAAAGTTGAAAGAGCTGAACATTTGAATGGTTAAAATAGCTGAGAAAGTAGCAAAAAATGGTGGAAGATACAATAATATTGAAATGACCCAGCTGGTACGTCACTTGGCAAAAGCCAAGCTGCTAATGCAGTGGCTTCACTGGAGAGCTGTCCTGATCTCAGACACCACACGACCCCGGACAGTCTCAAGGTCAAATTAACAGGAAGAGGAGTTTCCATTTGAACATTAAGCCCGTTTACTCGGCACCACAAACAGCCAAACAGCATGGAGGGTCCCTTCAGCTTCCACCCCTCTCACTCATGGTTTTCACCCCAGATTCCCCACTTCCCATGAGTCTCAGGGTCTGAAGGCGGGGCTAACCCCCAGGTCGCTACAATATAGAAAGGAATAAAGGTCCTCTCAGACCAGCTGGTCATCATCAGAGAAACGGGAATGTGGGAAGAAACAGAAGACGTCGGTGGTTTTCATGACCAATCAGGTCAATCAGTCGGACAGATCTGGAGTTCAGACGTTTTCGCAGCTCCACATTTTCCAGCACAGAAATAGGGGAAAAGTTTCTCGGTGAACGTGTCTCTGTGAGTGTAGACGGCCGCCATGTCTTCAGCGTTGGAGAAGGTCACCTCCCCCCCATCATAGTCCAGCTGGACTCTGATCCTCCGGAGACTCGTGGTCACGGTGAGAGTCTGACCATCGCCGTTGGTGTATTTTCCGTCCCGGTGAACCAAACACCAGATCCCATATTTGGGTGAAGCAGAACACTCGCCCCTCCTGTTGACGGACTCTTTGGCCACGCCGATGTTCCAGTGGGGGTGGTCTCCCACCTCCACCTCCCAGCCGTGTCTGCCGGAGCTGAAGCCCTCGGAGCCGAAGACATTGCTGTATTTCACGTTCCTCTCTGGATTGTCTGGAAGCTGCTGAGGAGTTTCTCCGTTTCTCACGCCGGTCAGATCACCGGAGAGATGGAGCCATCTGTTGGCGGTGTTTGGGTCCAGCAGGACCGGACTGAAGTGGACCTTCTCCTTCATCTTCATCCAGATCCTGAAGGACAGGTTGCCCACATGTTTGGCCACGTCTAGCAGAGCTCCTGAGAGCGGCTGAGGTTCTGGCTGTGAGCTCTGGACTCTGGCTCTGCTCTGAGCGGCTTTATAGCTGCTGAGGAAGGCCTCCTTGTCTTTCTGCAGCTCTGCTTCAACAGCACTGATGCTTTCTGACAGAGAGGACATCTGCTCCTGGATCCTCTTCATCTCTCCCATCACAGTCTTCCTCTTCTGCTCCTCTTCCTCCCTCAGAGCTGCCAGTCTGGACTCCTCTTCCTCCTCCAGGAACTGGTGCAGCTTGTTGAACTGGGCTCTGATCTGCGTCTCCGTGGACAGCAGCTGCTTCTTGGAGTGCTGAATCATGTGATTGTACGTCTCCTCCACTCGTCTGCATTGGTTCTTCCTGTCCGTCAGAGACTTCCCGTCTGATTCCAGCTCCTCCTTCAGCGCTCGGACTGCTTCTTCCACAGGAACCACCGTGTGACTCTGGTGCTGAGAAAACTCACAGACGGGACACACGGCTCTCTGCTCGTCTTTGCAGAACAGTTTGGGTTCCTCTTGGTGTTTCTCACAGACCACCAGGACCTTCTGCTCTTCTGCCCCTGATGATCCAGATTTCCGTCTTCCAGCAAACGAGTCAGCAAATTCCTTCAGGCTAAAGTTCAGTTGCGTGTGCGTTTTAGAGGATTTCTTTTTGCAGATGGGACACTTTTTTCTCTGAGTTTGTTCCCAGAACGTCTTCAGGCAGCTGGAGCAGAAGTTGTGGTTGCACTTCAGAGTTACGGGATCTCTGAAGGTTTCTGAGCAGATGTGACAGCTCAGGAAAGATTTCAGAACAGCAGTTCCCTCGGCCATTTCCAACCAAAGTCTCTTAGTCTCAGGACTCACAAATGATTCACTAAATCTGCTCTTCTTCCAGCCACGGTCTGATCCTCTCTAATGGCGCCAGAGTTCAGTCCATCACTCGTTGTTCTTTCGGTTTCTGCAGGTTTCATTTCCTCTCACAGGAAACCTGCAGCAGGCGGATGCGGCCATGATGACAGAGCAGTGGATCTAACTAAAGTTTAACACGTTTCTCTGCAGACAGATGTTTGTTTCCATGGTAACCACTTCAGGTTTAAAGCTCTTTATGGAATGAAACTATTTCAGCTCTTGGTCTGAACTGAGCAGATCTATCTGCTGCATCTCTGTCTTGAACATTTTTCATGTCATATCAAAGCTGCTGCAGGTCACCAGGGGGCCCAGGTATCTGGTCTGGATGCCACCTGGGGGGAGGTGTGCCGAGAACATTTGACAGACTTTGGTCCTCTGCTGGCCTGATCATTCAGTCTGAATGCAAAAAGAAGTTGCTGGGACTCCACTGGCCAGTAGGGGGCGCCAGATGAATGAACAATCACAGCTTTTGTTTCGTAAAAATCTGAGGTTTGGTGAATTGTTGAAACTTTTTAGTTTTAAATTTGACATCTGTTGATGCCTCTGTTGATGTTTCAGACTTTTCATTTGTCCTCGAATGTCTTCAAACATCAGACGGATGTTTCTCCCTGTCAGTCAATGAGCTTCATGTCATCAGAGCTCTTCAAAACCAGAAAAATCCCTCTTTAAGGTGTTTTAATGCATTTCTTTGAGTGAGATATCAATGATGTGAGAGTTTGACAGTTATGTTCACACGGCAGCAGCTTTATTCTCTGTTCTTCTCCTTCTTGAGCTCTAAATGTCTCAGGTTGGGGTTGGTTCTGCCTCTTCCATGGAGATCTTTTACAGATCTGCTCTCTGACTGCAGTGGGCTTTGTCCTCCCGCCTTCTCACCTTCCCTCCCTTTCAGTAACCGGATCCTCGCTCTTTTGTCCCGTTGTTGTCCTAATTGACTGCTGGACTTGGGTTCAGGAGGATCCTCTTTCTGTGCTGTGGAAGGGCTGACCACAGGGACCAGTTGGACCTTCTCACAGAAGCTCCCCTGTTTCTGCAGCAAACAACCCAGAAGAATCACCGGGCCGATCCATCGGGTCGCCTCTAGAGGGCGACAAAGGACGGTTCAAACGGTCCACTCTGATCCTTCTGATCCATCTTCATAGTATTCTCAGTAGTCTTTTAATGATGATTATTCCAATGAAACCCCGCCCCCTTCACCTCATCATGGCTGAGAGCTCTCTGTTTACACACAAACAGAGACTCACACACACTAGCAGAGACTCACACACACCAGCAGAGACTCACACACACCAATAGAGACTCACACACACACCAGCAGAGACTCACACACACCAGCAGAGACTCACACACACCAGCAGAGACTCACACACACCAGCAGAGACGAACACACACCAGCAGAGACTCACACACACCAGCAGAGACTCACACACACCAATAGAGACTCACACACACACCAGCAGACCACCACAGAGACTCACACACACCAGCAGAGACTCACACACACCAGCAGAGACTCACACACACCAGCAGAGACTCACACACACCAGCAGAGACTCACACACACCAGCACAGACACACACACACCAGCAGTGACTCACACACACCAGCAGAGACTCACACACACCAGCAGAGACAACACACACCAACAGAGACATCACACACACCAGCAGAGACTCACACACACCAGCAGAGACTCACACACACCAGCAGAGACTCACACACACCAGCAGAGACTCACACACACCAATAGAGACTCACACACACACCAGCAGAGACTCACACACACCAGCAGAGACTCACACACACCAGCAGAGACTCACACACACACCATCAGAGACTCACACACACACCAGCAGAGACTCACACACCAGCAGAGACTCACACACACACCAGCAGAGACTCACACACCAGCAGAGACTCACACACCATCAGAGACTCACACACACACCAGCAGAGACTCACACACACACCATCAGAGACTCACACACACCAGCAGAGACTCACACACACCAGCAATGACTCACACACACCAGCAGAGACTCACACACACCAGCAGAGACTCACACACACACCAGCAGAGACTCACACACACCAGCAGAGACTCACACACACCAGCAGAGACTCACACACCAGCAGAGACTCACACACCAGCAGAGACTCACACACACACCAACAGAGACTCACACACCACACACACCATCAGATACTCACACACACCAGCAGAGACTCACACACACACCAGCAGAGACTCACACACACACCATCAGAGACTCACACACACACCATCAGAGACTCACACACACCAGCAGAGACTCACACACACCAGCAGAGACTCACACACACCAGCAGAGACTCACACACACACCAGCAGAGACTCACACACACCAGCAGAGACTCACACACACCAGCAATGACTCACACACACCAGCAGAGACTCACACACACCAACAGAGACTCACACACACCAGCAGAGACTCACACACCACACCATCAGAGACTCACACACACCATCAGAGACTCACACACACCAGCAGAGACTCACACACACACCAGCAGAGACTCACACACACACCATCAGAGACTCTCACACACACCAGCAGAGACTCACACACACACCAAGAGACACACACACACACCAGCAGAGACTCACACACACCAACAGAGACTCACACACACCAGCAGAGACTCACACACACCAGCAGAGACACACACACACCAACAGAGACTCACACACACCAGCAGAGACTCACACACACCAGCAGAGACTCACACACACCAGCAGAGACTCACACACACCAACAGAGACTCACACACACCAGCAGAGACTCACACACACCACCAGCAGAGACTCACACACACCAGCAATGACTCACACACACCAGCAGAGACTCACACACCAGCAGAGACTCACACACACCAGCAGAGACTCACACACACCAGCAGAGACTCACACACACACCATCAGAGACTCACACACACCAGCAGAGACTCACACACACCAGCAGAGACTCACACACACACCAGCAGAGACTCACACACACACCATCAGAGACTCTCACACACACCATCAGAGACTCACACACACCAGCAGAGACTCACACACACACCATCAGAGACTCACACACACACCAGCAGAGACTCACACACACACCAGCGAACTCACACACACCATCAGAGACTCTCACACACACCATCAGAGACTCACACACACCAGCAGAGACTCACACACACACCATCAGAGACTCACACACACACCATCAGAGACTCACACACACACCATCAGAGACTCACACACACCACACATCACTCACACACACCAGCAGAGACTCACACCAACCAGCAGTGACTCACACACACACCAGCAGAGACTCACACACACACCAGCAGAGACTCACACACACCAGCAGAGACTCACACACACCAGCAGAGACTCACACACACCAGCAGAGACTCACACACACCAGCAGAGACTCACACACACCAGTAGAGACTCACACACCAGCAGAGACTCACACACCATCAGAGACTCACACACACACCAGCAGAGACTCACACACACCAGCAGAGACTCACACACACACAGCAATGACTCACAACACACCAGCACGACTCACACACCAGCAGAGACTCACACACACCAGCAGAGACT